>VZTB01005572.1:639375-705379 GCA_013397245.1 Thryothorus ludovicianus | reverse complement strand
TTTTTTTTTTTTTTTGGCTCTGTCCTCCTTGTTCTGCAAAACTTGTCACTTTGAACCAGGTGAGGGATGGACCCTGGCAGGAGAATTGTAAAATCTTCAAAGGTCATTTGAACAGTTTCTTCCAGTCAGCTAGAAACTGGGGCCCTCTTGCATCCTGTGCATTTTGAGAATTTTACGTTATTTTCTTTGTTTCTCTCATTCAATTGCTTAATTATAGAATCCAAAAATATTATTGCTCAAAATAACCTTTCCTTCTGGATTTAGAGAGAGGAAGAGAGACACAAAATTAAGAGTTTAAATTGAGTTAAGAGGCTTGAGGTTTTTTACTCTCTTTATCTTTGCCTGTTTAATCTGATATACAAAACATCTTAAGATAATGATTTCTCAAATGTCTGGACACTTTTAGTGCCTTTTTTTCTCCACCCCCCATCTTTTTTTTTTTTGTTGTTTTTTTATTTTTTTCTCCTTTGTGACACAGAATAGCTTCTCACTCTATGTGATAGTGCTAATCCTATTGTATGGGACTAGGAAGTAAAATATGAATTTATCATTGAATTCTGTGATACAGGTCAAACCACCATGCAAAGGCTGGACCAAGAAAAATCTGCCTGGATTTGGTGGTGTGACAGTGAGCTGTGGCTGCCTGACAGTGACACCCAGAGGGGCAGTTCTTGGGGGAGCCTGGGGGCAGCTGCTGTCCATAATCCAGCCCTGGGCAGGGGTGGGGGCAGTGCTGGGGGTCTGCCCAGGGCCCCCACGGTGCCTGGAAATATCACAGGAGTGAACTCCCACCCTGTGAGGTGGGTCTGCATTTTTGCAGCTCCCCCTATAATGAAGTGAGCTAGGAGAAAGCTCTTTTTATTTATAAGAACGGAAATTGTGTGTAAAGTCCTTAAAATCAAGGAGGCCACAGCTGGGTACTTCAAATGCTTTTAAAAGCTTTTCCAACCCGAAGTTGTTTCTCTGTTCTTCCCATGCTGTTTCCATAGCGAGTCACACCTACTGCTACTTTAGGCAATTGGCCTAATTCCTGAAATTTTTGAATTTTAATTACTCAGCTCAATAGTTTGAGTTCTTTATCAACTGAGTACTGAAGGGGATTGCATGGTGTTGTGTGAATGAAATTATTTTTTTTTATGTTTTAGGTTGTATTGTTCTCAAAAGAAAGTGAAATATTATGTTCAAAATGATAGTGTAGTTAATTCTTCACTTTTTTATTATGAAATATTGTTTATAAAAAGCAGATATAATAATATTTGATAAGTGAAGCTATTTTTATAATAGTTGTAAAAATAATTTTCTATCGATAATAACCATTGTCTTTTTTGTGCTTCCCACTAAATACATTGCCATAGTAAGTAATATTTAACAATAATTAAAGTTTCATCTTGAGCTGTGATGATGAAAAAGATTGTAAGACTATTAGGATAAGCAAACACTTAAGAAGGGTGGCTGCTTCTAGAAGACAGACTGATTTAATGACTTAAATTCTACCCTGTTTTGCTCTTGAGTATCTTGTTTTTTTCATAAATGTACATAAAGTTCATTCTCATAGGTAGATACAGTTTGGAGACATGGACAACTGAAACTAAATATTGTTGTTTGACTAGGTGCATTTTTTGCTGACAAAAACCACATAATGCATCTTTGTGTAGTTGTGTAAGCAGAACCTATTTATCAAGGTTCCAAATCCTTAAGTTTTCAGTTTTTTATTGTGTTAAAAGTGATGAGTTACTGAATTCATTTTTGACAAAAACATAGTCTGGAAGAAATCAGAGGAGAGGGACGTCATCTGTCAAGCAAAAGATATGACAAAGTTGAACAGAACAACATGAAAAAATAGTTTTTACCATTGTCTTCTAAGGAACTGGGAGTCTTATAAATACTCCTACAATAATTTTTGTCTCCAACCCCTGTAATATTCCAATGCTAATTGTCCATATTTGGCAACAATTTGTTGGTGGGGTTTAATTTCGTAAGGAGTGACTGCTGGCTGTAAAAGAGAGAGAGATCCCAACCAGTGCCTCCTTGCTTGACCCACTGACAGCAGGGATGGCCCCACAGGGAGCTGGGCAGTGCCTGCCCTGGGATTACTCCTGGGAGGTAAGAGCTTGAGGATGCAGAACAGAGACGTGCAGGAAAGTTGGCATCATTGCTAGGTAAAACCAGTGTCATTTCTGCTTTAAAATTAGTTTTCAGTTAGTGAATTGTGGGTATTTCTGGTCGCCATGGGCCAGGCTTCCAAGGGTATTTAGGTGGCTAAATGTGCAGCTGGGTCTTTACTGTAATTCACAAGGGTGCTTGCAGTATAAACAAACAGACAAACAAGTAAGTGTAAATGGTTGTAGATGCTTAGGCTGATGTGGTGCCTTTAAATATCACATTGGATCTCACACTGACAGATTTGATAATTCAGTGGTACAGCCTTCTGGTTTCCTCAGTGTTAGGACCACTCGTGCTCTTTCATTTGGACTTAGAGGTTGAGAGAGATCCCATTCTCAGAAATGAGTCCAAATGAAGAAAACAGACTACTTACACCTACTAATGACACTCACCCCAATTTGAAGTAGGTACTTCAACTGCATGAAGAGAAGCAGAAGTATTTGTAGATATTGTTCTGTTGTAAAGATTGAAAATGTTTCTTGCAGTGTGATTGTTGTGACTTTCCAGTGAAAATTTTGTTTGACCTGAAGAGACAGGGAAGTTTTCTTGTTGTAAAGAGGAGAGAATCATCCTTAGCCTTACTGGTGGAGGTGTGAGGAAGGTCACTGCTATGCACATTGACTTGGTGGTGGATCCATTGTGAGATCTGCAAGTGGCACTCACATGGGGACACCAGAGACATGGCTCTGTGCCACACAAGGCCAGCTACACTGCTCCCAAGGGCAGGGTGAGTCCAGGGATAGCTGGGTGTTTGTCTCAGAACGTGGCACCTCAGCTGGCCCTGTCCCAGCACTTGGGTCTCCTCACCAGGAGATGCCAAGACATTGGCCTCTGAGTTTCCTGGTTCCATAGCCAGGATGACTCCCTTGCAAACAAGTTTCCTGTAACCCATCTATTTGGGTGGATTCTTCTGCTCTCTGGGATGCTGTGGCTTCCACTACTGAAAATATTGCTGGTAGTGTTTCTTACTTGAATGCTTTTGGCAGCTTGGGGATAGCCTAGGTTTTAATGAAGGTTGTTAGAACTTCAGACTCAAATGTATCTGATTTATTTAAAAAAATAAGTAAAACTTTAAAAATTTATAAAACTAAGACGTTTATCCTAGAGGAAAATTACATTAATTGCTCAGTGTAAACCTTAAACCTCTACATGTGACCTGTATTAATTATGACTAGCAAACTTTTACCTGTTTGCACTGAATGATGCAGAAGCAGTACAGTTGCTTGTTGTTAGACCACAAACTTTTATAGGCTGCGTATATTTTACAAACTACTTTAAAAGCACATGTAAAATAAGAAATGCCCTACCTTTAATCTAAATTTATAATAGGTGTAGAAAGGCTTCTTAGAGCACATATATAATTACTAGTCATTAGAAACATTGTACAGAACCACAGGGGTTGAAAGAAAGCTTTGTTTGTAAAGTATCTTACTCTTCTTTCCTGAGCTAGGTAAGTATTCCAGTTGCATGTTATGATTCATAGCTCAACATTTTTCTTGTATGTATTTCATATTCTTTATTAACCATGACACTTAACCTCACAGTGTTAATCTGTTCATCCCCCCTGCTCTTTGTAGTGCGTTTGACACATAGAAAGCAGAAAACAGATTTATTGCTCAAAGACATGATGACAAAGGAATTGGCTGTTGCATTCTGGTTTTGTTCTTTGTTAATGGTACAAAAATAAAACCAGGGAAATTCTAACTTTTTGATGATAAAGATCCTATGGAATGCTAAGAGGAAAGCTGTTTAATCCTTATTCAAGGCAAAGTTCACCTTATAAATGTAATTTTATTAATTTTTAAAAGCAGAATTTTTATGTTTTCACCTTAAGAATATTCTTTATTTCCCATCCTAAACTGTTAGTGTGTTTTTCTGCTGAAGAGTTTCAACTTACGTTTCAGATACAAATAAAGTTGATCCCACTGGGTAGTTTAAATGTAGTATTAATTTTGTAAGTAATTTAGGAGAGAAATTTTGGCATGCAAGTAACCAGTATAATTTTAACATTGTTCTGCAGCTTGACTTTTAGTATTCAATGAAAAATACGATCTTTTGCTATGTTTGGAGAGCTCTGCTTTTAGAATAACATTATTGCTTTAAATTTTTAGTTTTATATGTCTCCCACTTTTGTGGAGCTTCCTGACTGAGGCACCCTGTTGGGTGTTTGTGTGAGGGAGATTGAACTTAGAAATCTGCCCGTTGCAGGCACCAGGTTTCATATCTGAAGTGCATACTATGTCCTAATTCCTGTTCAAAACAATTCCTGACCTCTGGATGTGGGAAGTAACTCAAAGACTTCATCAAGACAGTTTTTGAAACAGTTATATTTCAGGTTTAGATCTTGTACAAGCAATAGCAGATTATTTACTTCATTTTTTTTCCAGTTCTTCATTATATCATCGCCCTTCTGATTTTTGAACACTACATTGTCAGGCTTCTTTCTCCACCCCAGGAGAGTTTTCTTTGTATTTGACCATATCTTCCAACTAGAGAGCTCTTCTGAGCTTGCTGAAATTAACAACCAGGAGATTCCCATAAAAACATGCCAGTGTCTTTTGCCTTTGTTTGTTTCTTTAGGTAGGACTTTTCTGTTATCCTCACTCTGCTTTATTCAAAGGTCTCAGTAAGTGTGCCAGTCAGGCAGGATCATTTTTCTAGGTTTCTTCCACTTGAGGTGAAGAACTGCTCAAGGGCCTTGTGAGACAAGGCAGTAGACAGTGAAATGGCAACTGAAATGCTGCAGGTATAAATGTGAGCTGCTAAACCTCAGCTCAGATAGTTGTAGCTGTACATAGAAAGTGGTCAGCACTGGGCTGACCCTCACCTTTTAGAAATGGGATCTTGGCATTTAAGATACTTCCAAGAAAATTTGTTCAGTTCTCGGTAATTCCCTCAAAAATGAATGTTCAGAACTGCTAGGAACCAAAATAAAATTACATAGTCTTCAGGAGGAGGATAGACAAGTACTTCAGAGAGCTGAACTGAGGATTGCTACACAGATGAACTCCATCTGTCTGAGGAAACCCTATGAATTGAAATAGCAGGAAACTGGGAAAATGCCATGAAAATGGCAAATGCTTGTTCTGTTCCTGCTCTTCTTCCAGTTCTGGCTGTTGCTGGAGACAGCACCAGAAGGATTGTTGGTCTCAACCAGTATCATGGCCCCTGTGTACTCAACACCTATTTCATGTTAGATTTAATGATATGTGGGAGAAATGGGGCACAAACTTTATTGTTGAGTAGTTCCTTCAAGATATACTTAGGCTTACAGTGTGATAGCAATTTTATAAATGTAATCAGGATTCAGAAAGAAGCACATATTTCCTAGACTGCTACTGATATCATTTGCTTGTATTTTTTGTATTTGTGGTGCTTCATTTCTACCTTCTTTCTTGCTTCCTTTTGCTCTTGAGTCTTCTTGGTTATTCCAGTCCAACACCCAGTGAGATTCCTGTGTGGGCAGATGAGACCTCATGTTTCCTCAACAGAAACTTAACTTCTCCGTGAAGTTAAAAAAGGGAAATACCATAATTTTAATCTTTAAAATAAAGTTAAAAGTGATTACCTAGATAGCAAAAGAAAAAAAAAAAAATCTTGATTCCTAATTTGTATTATCTACTTAGAAATAATGAGATTACTTTGGTGCTAGACCTAGACTTGACAGTGAGTGTAAGTGCCATGGATTTTAAACCAGCCTGTCCAGGATGCCAGAGTGCTTATTCTATTTTATATAAAGGAAAGCTCACCAATAAAACCGAAAACTTTCAGCCCCTCTCCCAAAGGTTTACTTCAGCTTTAAGTCCTGACACTCCATGCATTTCTGCTTGATGGTAGTAGAAAAAAAAGATCTATTGAGGTGAACATGGATGTTTATTGGGGTGCAGAAATAGTGGCCTACCCCGTGGTGTTGTACAATGTGTTACCTACATGCTGCATGGCCCAGAGTCTGTGTCTGGTTGGTGTCAGCAGATGTGCATGGTGGGTCCCACACATCTGGGCACCTATCTGTTTTGCTGGAGTCCCTGAGGCTCACTGGAAGGCAGGATGCTGTATTGCATCTGCAGGATCCCAGGCTGAATCAGAGGTGGTCTTCAGTCGCAGCCCTGCAGTTAATTGTTTATAAAGCTGCTGAGAGGTCCCTACTAAATTTCATTTTTTAAAAATAACTTTCCCATTTTATTTCCTTCCTCTTTTTTTTTGTTTGGTTTTTTTCTCTTTCTTTTCGGTTTTCTGCTGTTGCACTTGGCAAGTTTCTTTTCTAGCATTTGGAAATAATTGTTTTCTAAATGCTACCCAGGTTATCTGCCAAATTTAACACCTTAAAAGGAAGCAGGGGTGGGGGACAAGAGACCTACCTGGGAATGGAGTGAATGTAGTGAGTCTTCAGAAAGTGCTGAAAAGGAAATTTACCAAATATAGCGCCTAAAATCAAAACCATTGAGTTCCCTCACATTAACTGTAACATACCACATGCTATCATCTACAGGGTTAAAAAAGGACATTTCACCCAGCCTCATAACCTCTTCTTGTATTTTCTCTTCAAAAAGATAAAGCACATTTGGCTTTTTGGCTTCTTTTTCTTCTAACAAATGTGTATAGTTTGCGAGATACAATTTTTTTCAAAGTGTTACTGGAAAAATCCCATCGATTCCTAAGAAAGCATAAGAAAATAAGAGCAAAGCAGAAACCACTGATGGCTCTAAATATGACCTCATCTTTGAGACTTTGCAATGGCATAGTCAGCTGGGTGGCTGCAAGACAGGATTGATTTTGCTGGTGGCACAAGTAAAGGATAAAAAGTTTAATTCCTTCTCCTTGGTGGTGGAAAGGCCAAGGTAGCTCAAGGTATTGTTGTGTTGTGCTGTTTCTGATCACTGTGAGTTTCATCAGGGGCTCAGTGCAGCTGAAGGTGTGTTACAGCAGCCCTGGGACAGCTCCAAGATGTGGATTAGAGGCAGCAGAGGTCCTGCATGGGAAATGCAGAACTTTTATGAACAACAACTTGGCAAGCATAAGGAATCAGGTTCCTTGTCCTTAAATGTAGGTGTCTAGGTGCCAGGGGTCAGCCATGGCCAGTTCCTTTTTGGTCACCCTTGTGTTTGGTACTCTCTCTGCAAGTGGTCAGCCTCCAAGAGATTAAGAGATTATTTCTCAGCCACTGTGTTTAACATCTGCTTCCCGGATGATCGGCCACTGGCTTTGGCCAGGTTTTCAGGTGTGTGCTCAGATGGGGACCGGGGAACAGCACTTCCATGACAAGGAGCTTGTTAGAGCCCCTGCCACCTCCGCAGCATGGCAGGGAGGGGCTGGCAGCCGCCCTGTGCCTGCGGCAGAGGCGCACGTTGAGATCCGTGGGTGTGGGGAAAATCGCGCGGCCTTGGCTGGCGTTTCAGAAAGGAGGGAATAAAAATCCCCCATAAACCACTTTCTGTGCTTCTCTGTGGGCTTTTCCTATTGCCTTTTAAATGGTAATAGCTGTTTGGAAAGAGGGCTGCTGGTCATCATGCCTGGTACGATAGTGGTCCTTTGGCTGGTGGGACTCTTAATACTGTTGTGTATTTAATAGCAATAATATTTTACCAAGCAAATGACTTCCAAAGAAGTAGAGAAAAATAAAAGAGGATATATATGTACTTTCATGACTTCTTTTCAATTTAGATCTTGTCTTTTTCAATAAATTGAGTTTTTGTCCTACTCATATTCAATGGTACATTTTGCATATAACAGCTTCTCTGTAATAGATACTCTGTTATTTGGATATAATTTTTGATACATTAAAAACTCAAGGAATTTAATTAATTTTTTTTAAGCATTACTAAAAGTTAAAAATAACCTAAGATGAAAATTAGAATCAGGATAACTAAGTTGCTCTTGTTTAAAAGTTGAATTTTTCAAAATGAAAATTACTTAATTATATTGTGGATCAGCTGTTCTGTATTAACATCTAAGCCCTCATGTTACTGTGGCTTGATTCTGCTGCCAGACGTCTCTGGTGTCTTCTGAGCAAGACAAGTCTTTGCCCCTAGCAGTGTGGGTGGGTATATATAGGAGCTTTTTGTAAACCTCCTTTGCAGTGACATGAAGTGCAGCATATGTCAGAGCAGAAATTACAAGAGTAGGCTCTTTTAACACTGGGGTATTATAGGAATCCTTCCCAGAGAGAGAAAATATTTGCCACAGCAGCTCCTGCAAGTTAGGTTGCTTAATTACGGCTGAACTATAACATACACTAAAATATATATGCTTTTTCCTTCTGGGTTTCAATAGAAAATTACCAGTCTTGGTAGAGTTTTCTTTCCATTAGTAAAAAGAGCACTGCTGATCTGAAAATCCATCAGGTCATCCATACCAGCATTACATCAATTGACTTTTGAATATTTTTCCATTAGAAAAGGCTCCATTTTATTCCCTCGCTGAAGTGGCAGACTTTCAGTTTGTGCGGTTTTTCCATTTATTGAATTTTGCAATAAAAGAGTTTTTGAAACAGATGTCAGTCATTGCTTAGGAGTGGAGCATTGTTAGAGGGCTATTTTCTTCTCTCTCTCTTTTTTTGGTTTTTGTTTTTTTTTTAAGTTAGAAAAAGGTCTTGTCCTTCCCCTCCCTGACTTTAATTATCACTTTTTAAAGCCATAAATAATTTTCTAACCTATAATCTGGTGTCAGAACAAATATAATCACCAAACCCTGATTTCACAGAAATATTGCAGATTGGCCATTGTTCTCAGCAGGAGCAGGACTGGATTTGATCTCTCAATTGTAAACCAGAAAGAAGGGAGTGGATGCATTGCAGAAGCATGGTTCATATTAGCATCTTCCTTAGGGTGTGGAGTGGACCTGTTAGCACTTCCTTAATGCTTAGATTTTATAGAAATAGCCAAATGTGTGCAATGAGCAGTGTCTAAAAAACTGAGTTTGAAGGAATTTTTTTACTTTTTTGCTAGAGTCTTATCCCGATAGAAAGATAAAGAATATGATTTTGTGTCCTGATCCTAAATTATATGTGCTTCATATGCAGAGTGTGCAGAATGGTTTTAGGACAAACTGAATATCTTCACACTCTATCTTCAGCTGTCTCTGAAGAGGAGAATGCTTTTCACATTTCTGTGTATATAACATGTGTGGAAATAAATATATATATATGTATGTATATATATACACACTTAAAAAAAATCAAGTTTTCATTTTTATTCTTTTTTGACAATATTTCCCCCATGCTTTTTAAAAAAGCACCAGTTTTTCTAATAAGGATTTTAGATGTGTTTGTTTAAATTACACCAATGAATAATTCCGAATTTTAAGAAGTTTGCAGCATTTTATTCTAAAGAAGGAAGAAAATAATATTTTGGGTTGATATCTGTTTGGGAGGGTAAGCCTTTGTTGTTTCATCTCAGTACTTTAAACATCAAAGAACACCATTTCTGAAGGTGAGAGAACACAAAGCATCCCATATTTATAATTTATGGGGCCTAGGACTGTGACCTAATGTAAACGTGAAGAGATTTAGTATAAAAATATCCTTAGCTTGAGGGCAACTTTTGAAAACTTTGTGGATTTTCTTTTTTATCCTGGCTCAGTCTACAATCATATAGCTTTGTTATTATTTCCTCTTAGCATTAAAGTACGATTGACGTTGATAGATATTAGGGGAAGGCTGAGCTTCCTAAAGGAAAAAAAAAAAAACAAAAAGAAAAAAAAGAAGAAGAGATGTGTTGTTGGCACAGAAATAGTGGCGGTGGAAGAATTCCTGGCTGTCTTTTATTCTTCTGCAGACAGTGAGCACAACGGGGCTCTCGCTGCCTGCTTTTGGCTTGCACGGATTCACAATAAACAGCTCAGCTATGTATTTATTTTCAAGACTGATTCAAGTCTTCAAAGACAACTGCTCCCAACTTGTGAATACTTGTTAGTTGCTGGAAAGTTGCAGGAGTGAAGATCAGCTCCTAGTTTCATGCCAACAAATTAATCCGACGATGTGGTACTGTCTTTTCCACAGGTGTGTGTGTGCTAGGACTGTCTGAACCTCCCTGTAACTAATAGCCCGTATATAATTTGGAAGGAGAAATCTTCAATGGAAGACCCCGAGGGAATAAATGGGAAGTCTGTAAGTAAACAACTTGTCAGTCCTGAGGAAAAAAGTTGCGGCTTTTTAAAGTGGCAATTATTTTTGTGGCAACCAAGTGAATGAAAGTCTTAGAGAGCTACATGCACTTTTAGTGATTGGAAGAAGCAGGGAATGATGAAATTAATTGAGAGATGGAGGCTTATGCTAAAGCAACAGAAAATTAAATATAACTTTAAAAATATTTGTCTTCAGTGATTCATATTACAAAGTGATGGTTGTTGCTTTCTCTATGAAATATTTGGCCTGCTGTGTTTATGTTGTTAACATTTTTATCTGTTAGAGAGTTTTAATCCCATTATTTGAAGTTATTTCTCTTTGCTTATGTGAATATATGCAAATATTCTTCTGGGAGAAGCGAGTGCAACTCCTAGCTGCAAAGTCTTAAGAGCGGTGGCAAAAAATGTAGTAGCACTGTTATTTGTTGTAAATGCCTGTTTATAGAATCATAATAATAAGAAATTTTGCAAACTATCAGGCACAATTAAGAATGCTTCATGCACAGTCAAATGATCAGTTGTATGTTTTGGATTTGTTAGTTTAACTTGTTACATTATTCTTGGCACACAGTGAAATTAAAAATGCTAGATAAATGTTTTTATTCTGAATTGTTTAACAGAAACTGTGCATATTGAAATTACCTTATTTTTACTCATTGTAAAATAAGTCCAGAAACTACTATTTAGTAAATTTAATTAGATTTAATATTTGCATTTTTTATGGCATGTTTATTTTCTACATTTGACAGTACCCTCTCTATTATCTCTGATTTTTCCCTTTTGTATCCTATATTTCTATATCCATTTTCCTGATGCTTCCATTTCATGTAGCAACAGAGTAGAAAAAACCAAGCCCCTTAATAATAAGCCTGTTGTGTTGTGTGTTTTTGTTACGTTTCATGCATAGTGTAAGTTTTGCTGTCTGAAGCAATATGGCTTTGATTATTTTCCAATGTTCATTTGTTCCAGTCTTGTCTCTATGTGTACATTTGGGTATTTATCCATCACTGCTACTGCCATGTGTGGACAGGACCAGTTAACTCTTAGGGAAAGGGTGGCCATGGTTACCAACAGGCACTAAACAGGGATGGTCCTGTTTGCAGTTGTAGTGCCAGACTTTTCAGCACCACCCAAGCTCCTCGTTCTGTTTTGGAGTCAGGCTTTCCTCCACACATGAAAAGCCTTTTTCCCTGATGCTGTCAGGATTTTCTGTGGCTTCCACTGCAGTACTTGCCCTCTGTGTGCCTGGCATAGCCTGGGCTTCGTGTGCTGCAGAGAGTTTGGGCCGGGTAATTGTGTGCTGGAGCTGTGTGTAATGACAAATGTAACTGTCGCTTAACATAACAGGAGCATTAAGGGAAATATTTGTTCATGGTTTGGCACCAGCAGCACTCCTGTTGGGGTTATTCATTCCATTCCTTCTTTTCACCACTTAGTCCAGAGAGCCTGTAAAACACTTCGTCTGCTCAGAGTTTCCCTTCACATTACCCAAGTGGGTGGTAGTTGTTGATGCTATCAGGATTATCAAAATCTAAACCAGACAGACCCACTGCACTGACCAGCACTCAGGCTTCTGTAAACGAGGACTGAAGAGCCCAAAGGTACATGACACTGGGCAGGGTGTGACTCTTCTGATTGCAGTGTCATTGGCAAGGTTTAAAATTGGGGTATTAAACCATGGAATCGGGTACTTCAATTAGGTCTCACTTGAAATCGTTCATAACTGGACAGTCTGCTGTCTTTGCAACAGCCAGTTGACTAACAGGGAGATTTCCTAAAAGCAGTAGTCAGAAGGCAAAATAGTCCCAGTGAAAATAAAGATGATGGCATGAACATTGTTTTTGTTTATTTTGCTCTGTGTATGTGCATAGAAAAAAGAGAGGATGTGGGATAGATTAGCACACCGTAATTAGAAACCAGAAACCAAAATCTGTTTGGGATTTCAGATCCCAAACGCATGTAGTGACTTTGAAAATCTGGTGCTAGTCCATTGGAAAAGAAGGGAACTTCTCAACACATACCAGTTGAAAGATAATTTAATTTTGCAACTGGCCAATGCAAACTATGTGGTGGAAGCATTTTCAGGTACATGTGGATAAGGGAGGAGCTTCGTTCTACAACTGAGAAATGAAGCTGGATGATGTTTTAGGAAGAAAGAGCTAGATGGACAACAGAGAAAGTACCAGGAGAAGGTAAAGGAAAATGAAAAAAAAACAATATGAGAGAGTAGATGAGGAAATACTTTGCCTATCTCTTTGGCCAAGATTTCTCTTTTGAGGAAGAGGATGATGTTGCACATGGGAATATGGCCTGTCAGTGTTGATGTGTACAGAGGGTACTGTAATACTGTAACATGCTTGGTTCGCATTCTGTAGGAAATGAATTTCAAACTTGGACTTGCAAACTTGAAAAATACGTCTGGCCCTGCCTTTCCTTTACTAGGTGCTTGAGAAAGAGGCACAACACAAACGTGAGGCTGGCTGGACAGAGGATATCAGTGTGTTCTCCTGTCTGAAAATTTCACTGAAGTTCACTTTCTTTCTAAGTCTAAAAAAGACTTTGAAGCTTGTTTGCTAATTATATATGCACCTATCAATGTCAGTTCACTCAGGTTTCATCAAGCTAAAACAAATGGTTGGGATTTTTTTAATTTGTTTTTTCTTCACCATCCTGAGGGGGCTTTTCTGCCTGCCAGTCATTTGCAACAAGTCCCACTGCTCAAATATACTTGAGAAATAAATGAAATAACCTCTTGTTATAATTATTTTTGAGATGAAAATGTCATTTTGGGTGTTAGAGAAATTCTAATTGTCAGGACACTGAGACTGAGTAACAGTACATCTTATACCAAACTGATTTTAAAAAATTATACAAAATTATCATGGCTTGTATTTGTGGTAGGCTAAGTCTACCAGTTCTAAATTTGGCATTGGCATGAATCTATTGCCCTAGAAGCCCTAAAAATATGATGAACACTGATAAGATTCAGCATGATAACCCAGGTGGTTAGAGGTACCCTGAAGATGACTTAAAAAAACTCAAAAAGGGCAGTGTAGAGGTCAGCAGGTATTTTATTTCATTTGATTTGCCTGTGATTTTGGGGTTTTTTTTAATGCATGGGCTTTATTTATTTGCAAAACTCAGCACAAGGAAATTTTCACAAGTAAATATTGGCATGTTTTCAGCAATTACTGTACCCTCTCAGGATATTTCGAGGGCCTTTTCTTCCATAACTCTCTCTCTGGTAGCAATTTAAAGTTATTATATAGCATAAGATAATTTTCGTTCCTACTCTGTCCAGGCTCGTAATTGAAAATTCTCATTGCAAAATTGCACACCAAGAAGTATTTTCAGCATTGAGTATTTTGATGATGAAGTTTGCCCATCTGGAAAACAGAGCGAAGACTCTGAGGCCCTCAGCAGTCAAGGTAGATCCAAGTAGTGCGTACCCAATGAGCCAAAAAAGGAGGTGCTCTTGGTCCACTCCAGCAGTTAATCTTCTCTGATTCCCCCACAGCCCCCAAACCTCAGCTTTCAGTCAGCACTCTGGGCAGCCTGGCTGCATATTTCCAAAAAATTCTGTCTCCTCCCTGCTGCTCACTGGACTCTTCTCTCCTGCGACCCCCATGCCACGTACCAGAGAGCAGCACTTTGCGCCGAAAATTCACCTCCTACCTCCACCAGTGGAAAGACCCAGAGCAAGTAGTTGGTTTCAGCAAGAAAGGGGGAGGGAGAAAATAAAAACCCAAACCAAAAAACATCCAGCACCTGGCTGCAGCAAAATAATGAATTTTGCAGCAAACATGCGAGATTCTGTGGAATCTTGGAAAAATGCCAGACTCCACGACCACAGAAATGCTGAGTCCATGGGGCCCAGAGAGAGATGGCTGGGGCAGTTCACATCTCTCTGTCTTTGTTTCAACCTCCTTGCAGTCTTACTGAGGCATCAGATTACACTCTCTTCACATTTTCAAGGTTATCTTCACTACCAGAAGGGCTAGAAAGTTCATTTTGTTTCAAGGCGAGCCAGGATCCTGCAGCACAACTCTCGAGTGGTTTCAGAGACCATTTCCAGGGTGGTGGCATGGCTGTGCCTGAGGGCATGGCTGGTGCCCTGCAGATTTGAACAGCATCATCAATGACATGTTTGTCATGCTTACTCACATTACCTGTTTGTCACATCAGGGAACAAAGTCTATGAGGAGGAAGGGTGAAAATAGAAGTATTTTGCCTTCGGTTGAGTACCCTGAACATTGTCACTGTGAAAGTCATGCATGTGCTGCCTAGTTTTTCTCAAAGGCTGGCACGGCACTGTTCTCCCCTCTATGTTCCCCTCCTATTCTGAAGAAATGTGTGACACGCTTCCTTTTTGGAAAGCTCTGCAAGGCAATATAACCAACAAGCACCATGCAATTGCAATCTGTAACTGAGCCTATAAAATGTAATCGCCTGCACCCTTCCCACTCCCCTTCCCCTCTCTATCTGCAATTGGTAGAATATTGGAAACATAAGCCACAAAACCCACTTATTACACTCAGTAAGTGTCAAAAAGAATGAACGGCCGGAACTAGCTGATGTATTTAAGTTCCCCAAATTGAAGTGAGCTGCTGCTAGGCCGCCTATAGCAACTGCTCAATCAGTAACTATTGATAGAATTTTTTCTTTTGAAACTTTTTAGTGAAAATACTCCTGAAAATTGTAAGCTGTTTGTGAACAGTTTGAAAACATTATTCACTACAAGCTCTTCATTCATCTGTGTTTGCAGTAACACCCCGGAGAAATTCTTGTCACTTAAAATGTACCTTTCCTAATTAGTGGCAAAATCCTACAGTGCCATAGGCAATAGTGCTTGTAGCACTGACAGAAGTACTGCTACCCACAGCTTGTAGTGTTGAGCATATTCCTCAAGGTCACAAAGACCTTGCAGGAGTTTTGTTGGGGTCCATCAACAGACACCACCACTTATCTTGGTTACAAATCCTTGTTTCCTCAGAGAGGTGGAATCTTTTCTTTGTTATGGCATGGGGCATTTTCAGATGACTTGTAAAAGTGGATATATGAGAAATACACAATCCATCTGTCTTTTTCCAGCCACTGTGTGCAACTGTTCAGCATGGAGTCTCTTCTTGAAAGTTTTGATGAAGTTGTAGCTTAGCCCTTAACAGTAAAAAGCAAACTGCCAGTGAAGTTTATTTTCTTTTTTACTAGGTTTTCTGGACCATTGTTCCGCTCGAGGAGCCATGTTTGTTAGTTTTGGCTCTCTGACTTCTCTTCCTTAAGGATAAACTCTCCTTAGGCAGTTGTACAACTATGCACTGAAAGACTGCATAGCAGTTTATTCACAGCCCAAGCTCCAGCCGAATTCAACTGTGTGACTTCCTGGCTTAAGCAGGGGTGCATCCGTAATGTAAATACCTACTTGATTCTGTGGAAAACCAGGAGATTTTTTGTTTGTTCTTGCAAAAGATTCCTGCGGGAAGCTTAACTTTAAAGTTGGCATCCAGCCTTCTCTGCTGTGACTTGGATACTGATCTGATTTTGTGCTTTCATGGACATTTTTATATTTGAAATTTTTAATTCAACATTAGCTTTGCTTACAAGCTACAGAGCAGAATAAAATCACATTACAAACATTGTAGTATTAGATTTTATCACCATTTATTTCTTCTCGTCTGCCCAGGGATTTCTACATGTTCTGTAGAACTAATTTGCAGTCAGACACTGAGGTCTTCTAGAAGGCCAGCAGGCTCCACAAACTAATTTATCCAAATAACCAATCCCTCATAGGCCAACCATAGAAGGACACCAAAATGGCCTAAGCAGGCAAAGCCCCCTTTTGAAGTCTGGAATGTTTTGACTGACTTGAAACAGGCGGCAGGAATGAAGGGATAATTTTCAGTGACCCATGGGACTTTTTTGCCATTTTCAAATATTAGGTAAAACAAAGAGAAATTGCTTGTTCTAATTTAGAAAGACTTAGCAATCCGGAAGGTAACCAGACTCAGAAGTGAGTACTAAGGTATAGAGCTGAAGTTTACTTAATGCATTGAAGGTTTGCATCTGGGTATATGGTATTTACACACCCCCCACACACACAGGCTGCTTTACTTGTACATGCACATACCTAAACTGCTTTTTGAATTTGACATCTATAAAAAAACTTTAGTACAAAGTGTATTTATGCAATATTAAGTGGACTACCTGAAGCGCTGTTTTTAAGTACATATGGTTTTTCTCAAAACAGTAATTTCTCATTAGAAGGATGTGTTTCTGTTGCAGCTTCAAAAGCTGGGGTAGTCACTCAGATGCCAAGATTTCCATGCCATACCTGTTTTCTTCTACCCCCTGTCCTGGTGCCATTTGAGTAAATGTGGAAATTAGTACAATTTTAAGTGGGTTTTCTAGTCTTAAGTACTCTTGCAGATACAAAGGGGAAGTATTTTTGATGCATACATAAACCCATAATTTTCTATGAATACTTCTAGGGGGAAAGAGAGAATGTGAATACTCAGAAATAAAATGAAAATGTTACAGATGAGGTATTGCATGTTCAGCTACTTGAATGTGCTTCTCAAAGACAGTGTGGAACAACTGCATGGGTTTCAGCAGCTTTTTTAGAGACACGCTCTTGTAAATTTGGTGGCAAGCTTACCATACATATTTCTGTGATAGGTCAAACCCTGTGTTTAGCAACACTTGTGACACAGACCAACTCCAGCACTCAGCTTCATCCCCATGACATTGACTTACAGGTGAGCTGGAGCTTCCCAGTAGAAGGAATATTTCTGTAAGAAGGATCACTAAGCCAGTAGTGAGGCTGCTCTACCTGTGCTTAATAGAAGTATGTTTCCTTAAAACAGTATTTTGACAAGGATTTTGGTCACCAACTCACCCTTTTCCTTCTGACATCTTTGGTGGTTCTTGGTGTGGGGAATTGCTGTGCAGCTCACATGTGTGTCCTGGTAACTGCATGGATAGCAATGGCAGCAGATGGGAGGGTCAAGGTGGCACTTAAATATTTATGGTACTGGGTTGGGCTGTGGCTGTCACTGGTATTGCTCCTACAGACAGAACAAACTCCTAGTTTTAGTTTGTTATTTTACATGGGATATTGAATTAAAGTTCCCCCCAATTTCAGATTTTTCTGAAATATTAATTCTTACGGTTGTCCTATGGTAATAGAAAATACAATAGAATGACAAAGAAATCCTGTTTAAGTGCAGTTTTCAATCCTGTATATACTGACCTCAGATTAGTGGATTTCAGAAACATGATGTTTAAATTAATGTTATTTTGGTGTGAGTTTATATATGTGTGTCTGTGTGTGTCTGTGTGCATGGAATGTATTAGATTAAATTAAGTTATGTTCCAGCTTTTACTTGAGGAATATAATTTTGTTAGTAGTTAATAATGTTAATGCCATGATTTTCTCATATTATGTTTACATATATGGCTACAGTAAAATCAAATTATATTTGCTGGGGGTAAGATTAGTCAGTCAAGGAGCTGTTTACAACAGGAGAAATTAAAATTCAGACTTGGTAGGAAAGAGATTCTTCTCTATTTCTGTCTGCCTTGCTGTAGCTGTACTGTCTAGACTGTCCTGGAAATCATAGACTCAGTGGTCTCGTGGTCCGTGCACAGCCAAGTCTGGCAGTGAATAGAAAGCTTCATAGGGATTTCTCATCAATCACATTGAATTTGTCATTTTGGCATTTTTGGCATTCAAAGCCTTATATTCTGCCACCACCATTCACATAGGGTGGACTTTCCATTGTACTGACGATGCACCTCTACAAGTGTGCAGTGCAGCAGATGGGAGAAAATTCCTCCCCAGCTCCTGTGGAGGTCAGCTTCTACCCCAAAGCACAGGATTTGATTATTCTGATAATAATTGACAGAGCTGTTAATGTAAATGCTGTTAATGTAAATGGTCATGAGTCAATGAATGAAATTGCTTGAAGATAAAAAAAGTTTTTTGTCTTTTTTCTCATTCTATTTTAAAAGAAGAAAGTAATTTCACTAAGTATTCTCAGATGCACTTTCATATTTTCCTTATGCTGAGGAGTGATTTTAAAATATTATTTAAGTGTTGCATTTGAGCAAAATGAATGGAGATTCAAAGAGTGAGCTTTTAGAGTAAGCCCTGCTTTGATGCTTGTAGATTCAGGAATTTGCTCTTGCTGAATATGTGTTTTGTACTGTAGATATTTTTAGAAAGTAAGCATGACCTATTTTTTATTTTATTTTTATTCTTAATTATTGGACCTATTTTTCATGTTTGACCACCCTTTTAGTCCTGTAAATAATTTAGAAGATCTAAAAGTATTTCAGTATTCAGAATCAACTAGTTAAATGCTTATATGTCTGGCTTTCACCTTCAGTTATATGTACATGAAGAAAGAATCTAAATTTAGGGTTGTCCTGTTCCACTTCTATTTTTCTACTCTAGTTTGAAGCATTAATTTTGGGGGGAACAAGGAAGGTGTAGTTAGTGGTAGGCTGATGAGTACCTCAGATCTTTGTCCTTTGCAACAGTACTTTGAAGAGGGAGAAGGTGCAAGATCTGTTATGTTTTTCTCTGTTTTTTGCAAGGCTTTGTAAAAGCTAAGTGGCACATCAGGCAGGCTTCTATAGTGCAGACACTGCATAAATCCTCTGCTCAGTCCCTGTAAGGGCTGCGTGCTGCCATTATGCTTTCTATAAACAGAAGACAAGCACACTGCCAAATCCTTGCAGCACTGGACATCAGCTCTTTCTGTTCTTAGCTTGTCTTGTTTATTGATGCTCAAAGGCTGTCTTTTTTGCCAGTATTGCATCCGCTTTTGATCATCAGGAGCAAAGAGTATTTTTGGTATCTACTCCAAGCTATTTCTTGGTAGCTTGGAATCTCCATCTTTGCAATTTCTTCTCCATCTGCAATTTTTTAAGAAAACAATTACCTCTGGTGAGTGTAGTTAATTTGACAGTATTTTGTTCTGACTAGTGAGACTTAAAAACTACTCAGAAGCAAACACTTTTGGGGTTGGACAGGAAAACAAGAGCCTCATATGACAACTTGAAGAACCACAGACTGGGACTAGCAGAGAAGAGAGAGAGGTAAGTGCATGCCACGAGTTTGGGATAGACTAAGTTATGTTTAACTTAGCCTGGTGTTCTGAGTCTGACAGGGACTGGTGGCAGACAGTTACTGAGAGTAGGAGAAAGAGAGAAAATCCTGCTTTTGAGAGGATGGACGATACATCCAAAATATTGTGCTGAATGCTGTCCTTCTTGAACTTGCTTTTGGATATGTGTGCGCTTTGATTCTCTGTAGTGGTAAGTTCCACAAGTTAATTATGCCTTTTCAAAGAAAGTGGATTTTTTGTTTTATGCTTGCTGTGTAATAACTGCAGCTAAGTTTTCCTGACATGAGAAATAATGACTTGTCAATCTCTGTTCTCTTCCTATGGTTTCTTTCCTGATTTGCTAGAATTGTCTTGTTTTCATGACACAAAGGTGTCTCTTCCAAGCTGAAGAGTCTTGTTTTTTCCTGAGGCTGCTGCTGAGCTTTGTGTGAGAGATTCAAGATGTGAGCACTCTGGCTTTATGATGTTTTCTGTTTTACTCTGTTTCCTTCCTAATAATTTAAAACACTACCTCCACCCTTTTGACTGCCATTGGCCACCGAGGCATTGTTTTCAGAAAATTATTGGCAACAACTGCAAGATCTCTTCCTTGGGAACAATAGATAATTTAGCATTTATCTTTTTCATTCCCAGTTTGAGTTGTCTTTTATTTTGCATTTATCAACACGGAATTTCACCAGCTCTTGTCACATGTAGTCATCATAAAAGCAGTTTTCTGCAGGCAGATTTACTTTGAGCTGACCTGAGTCATTTAGCAAATTTATAACCTTGCTGTTTGTCATCTTTTCCAGGGAATTTATGTTTAATAGACCAGGTCATTTTGGAACTCCACCAGTAACATTGTGAAAACTGCCCACTTACTTGGTTCCATCCTTTAAATGGTAGTTTATTTTGCCTTTTATTTTACCTTATGACAAATTATTTAAGAGCTTTTGACTTGTGAGAGCTTTTCAGAAATCTAAATACACTACATTAACCAAATCATCCTTATCCAAATAATCATTAACTCCTTACAGAAACGCAACTAATCTTGAAGTTATGACTTCTCTTTACAAAGCCAGGCTTTCTCTTTTCCATTACATCATATTCCCATGTGCCTACCAATTCTCTTGTTTATTAGAGCAGTTGATTTGATCATGCTTCCATTGTTTTAGAGCTCTTGGGTGAACTCTTGAATCTGGCTGGTTTGAGTCTCTTCATTTTGCTAATCTTTCCCAAAGCTTCTGCTGATTTGTTTCAGAGGTGTCAAGGTCTTTTCTTCTTGGAGAGTGGGCATCATGCAAATAATTTAGCTATTTCTGAAATGGTCTTGTCTTGACTGAATTTTCTTTTGTTACCACTGTTAAATGTTGGCTTTTTGCATGTTTTTCATTAAGTGTTTATATTAATCTGAGATAATAACAAATGGTTCTTCAGGGCTGGGTTATTTTTTGGCCTATGTTTTCCTGGGTTTGCATTTGAATCTACAGAACATGAGCCCTTTTCCAGTTTCAGATATCTAACTGTAGTGTGTGGCACTACTCAGCTTGTGTAATGTCTCTGACAGACATTCAGAACCTTTCTCACTGAAGCTAAACAGTGAAAAAAAAAAAGCCTTTGAAGCTGAAACTCTGTATGAATTTGTGTTGAATTAGGTTAAATAATTTTCATAAAAAAAACCCAGAAACTGGGGGCACTGACATCAGTTGCAAATCAGGAAGATGTGATTCCATCCCCTCTTCACTCTGTTCTCTAGTGGTGGTACTTTGGGATGGGTGATGGTACCTTGGGATGTTTGCCCATGACAGACAGCTTGGGCTGGAGCAGAGAGATGAATGAACATCTTCTCCTTATGATCAAGTGTTCAACCCACTTGGCTACAGGTGAGCAGCTTCCCCAGACAAACAAGAGGAATAGTGCTTACCTGGAGGAGCAGTTTGAATTCTAGCTCTAATCAGGCAGAAATGTTCTTTAAGCTCTCTCTTGCATTCTTTGGCTTGTAAGATAGGGTTGTAGGAAACACCTGCCTCAGCCACCTACCCCCTCTTTCTTTTGTCATATAATCTTTTTTGTTAAAAGCTCTGTCTCCAAAACTTTCTTCTACCCTTGCTAGTAAGGTTTCTGGATAGTTCTGATTTATGGTCTGACAGGGTGAGACAGATAAGTTTTGGGAGAGTGGGAACATGACCTTCCAGAAAGAACTTGCATATGGGAGTGTATTTTCCTTTCTTTTTGGAACCTGAATCTCACTGACCAAGAAAAGATACTGTTGGGAAACATTCACTTATGTATGTTATATTATTTTAAGGTAAATTAGTAAATTAGCTTTGTGAGATATAAAACATATATAATATGTCCTTTATATGTAGGGGAAGGCCAAAGACCCATTCTGGAAGGTGGCACAGAGAGAAGAAAGAGAAAAGCAAGCTGTCACTTAAAGAAATTGCATGTTTTGTTTAGAGCAACATACAATGGAAGAATAAATTTTAGAGTTTTAAGCCCATCTGTTCTAAAAGCAAATTCTAAGAGATTAATTACTTATTTCTTTTAAATATTTTTTAAATGAAAAATTAATTAATTCAATACTCTCAATAATTAAATCAATGACTATTTTTTCTTGTGTTTGTTTGAACAGATGCACTATTCGAAGTTTTACTCTTATGCAGGGCTTTGTTCCTGTTGTTCAAGATCAGTAACCAGCCAATCAATTGAGACTCAGGCCTCAGGTAGTTTAGCCCCCCTGGCTTCAGTGGGCATTTGCAGCCAGTGCCTGCTGCAGTGTTGCTGGATGAATCTTAGGGTTTGGGACTGAAAAGATGGTCTGCATCATCCTACACACTGTGGCTAAATCCTGAGCAAGTCAGCTGAGTGCAAAATGCGTGGCTCTGCTCTTACCTTGTGCTCTTTTCTTTCTTCACTTTATTCCTTCTCTTTCCCATCTCTGTTATCTTCTGTTCAAGAAAAATGTGTCCTAATTAACATGTGTGATTCCTCTAGCATGTGAGTTGTGAATCCTCAACTGGCAAAGGTGCTAAAACCTAAGCCTTACACTGTCTGGTACTAGCATAGTTTGGTAGATCTGAGAGCAGCTGATAAGATTATGAGCCCAACTTGGTCAACAAATTACAATTAAAGGTGTGTGGGTGACAGAAGCTGTTTCTATTTTAATTATACCTCCTTCTTCTCTTGTTTGTTTGATTTTTCTTTTCTTCAATTACAAATGATTGAACACCTGCAATATAGCAGCTCCAAATCCCTTTTCTGTCTCTTCCTAGGCTTCTTCGAGGAAAGAGTTAATCTAATGAACATTGGGTTATAATGGCATGACAAAGATTTTATCCTCTTGTTGACCTCCCTATGAAATGTTTTGACATATAAGTGGGAAGAGAGCAAGAAGTGTTAGAAGAAAGAAAGCAGTTGTAATACCTTAAAATTCTGAAAGCATTAATTTTTTTTCTTTATTAAGGATTTAGACAGTGTGTGTGTGTATCATTAGGATGGATGGTGGGGTGTGATGGCTGCTCTGTACTTGAAATGCCAAGATGTATTGACTGTCATCGTGTAGTGAGAAGGGTGATGCCAGCACCTTTGAATCCCTGGGCCTTTCAGAGCATCTCGTGTGTGTTAGAGCTGTTACCTGCATGCTGTGGCCTTCAGGGTGCTGTGCAGGAGGAGGCTGTGGTGGGCAAAGGTGAGGAGGAAGGAGAGGACTGCACTGTGTGGTGTAATCCAGGAGTGGGTAATACAATGCTGGAGAAGATAACTCTGAATGGAGAGTGAGGCAAGTGAGTTTGGGAAAAAAAGAGGGATAAGTAATTTGCTCCTTCCTTTTACCTCCAGCTGAAAATACTCCTCTGCTTACCTGCCTTTCCCAGCCTTTGACTTCTCATCTTTGTTCTCATGTTTTACTGGCACAGAACAGTCCTTTATTTCAGTTGACCAGGGATCATAGCAGCACATGCCTGAAATATTATTTATGCCTCTGAGCTCTCCAGTCTTTTATAACCTGCCATGGAAATAAAAATGGATGTTAAATATTTTTCCAGCGTGACTTTGAGAGTTATCAATTATGTACTTCTGCTGATGAGCATTTTGACTGTTTGCTTACTTCACACTAATGCCAGATTTAACTGATGCTGTTTAGGTCATCCTGACTCCTTTCCTTAAGCACTGGGACACCTTTGGCTTTACTCCCATTGACTGTCAGCTTGTGCTAATAATAAACTGCAGATCTCAGCTGTCTTTTCCCAAAAGCCGGTGCTCTTTTGGGGACTTTTTTTTTTTTTTTCCCTGCACTCATCTTATTCAACCACTGATGTTTTGTGCCACTCTAGTTTCTTGTTGTCAGTGGCTAAGTAGGAAAACATTATTCGCTGCAGTGTTCGAAGGGTGTTCAGCATTAGGGACAGCTGCTAGAAATAGAAGTCCTGTTCTTCTTGGTTTTGCTGAGCAGTTGTGGATAGTTTGTGTCAAACGAGCTCAGTGGGAGATTTTATGTTGTTGTGACTGCTGTTACTTAGAGAGGATTGCAAACTCTTGCCGCGTATTTTATTGCATATGGCATTTACTGTCATGGAGTTCTTGTCTTAATATTTTTTCTTTTTACAGAGTTGCTTGGCAAATGTTTCATGCATCTTTAATACCAAATCCATGTGAGATACTAGTTTAGAGGGCACTGTTATTCTGCCTGTAAGCCTTGCACCCTGCTGAGAAATTGCGAGAGTTACATTTATAAGCCAAAGAGGGTTGTCAGAAACAAGTGGTGCTGACAAATGCAATGTGTTGTGTGCTTTAACATTTGTTTTCTGTGAGTAATTTGTAGGTATAAAAGTAACATTTGAGTAAATTGAGTGATAGGAAGTGTTACACAGGACCTGTGTAGGTCTGCTAAGAAAAATAAACATGACGGTGATGAAGTGTGTGAGGTGGTGTTAACAGAGCTGTGGAGGCTCTTGGAGGGACGCTAAACAAGCATCATTGGGATCATAAACAACTAGACCATGTGGAATCCAGGATCTGGGCTTCTGAAACAGACATTCTCTTAATCCACCACAGCCTTTCATTTCACTGTTCATAAAGGAGTTTTAAAACTTCGTTATTTTTATCAGTTCTGAATCTGTCAAAATTGGAGGACTAGATTAATTGTAATGTCTGATGTGTTTCATCCAAGACCTTTGTCATTAACACAGCTGTCACTAGAGGTTTCATAATTGCTCTGCTGACACTTTTTAAACATCTAAGACTTCAGTAAGGAGGAAATGAATTTTCTCTGCTTTGAGATCTCCTTATGTAATTGGATGTAATGTTCTGGTAGTGAGGAGAGTTTTGTCATTAAGACACCAATGTGACTTTGGGAAATGAATCCTCTCCACAGCTGTCCTGCAAACTGCCTGTATGACTGTGATGCCTATTTGTCTGCAAAATGGGACAGCAATGTTTTCCTTCTCATCCTATTAGTCTAAATAATCTGAGCTAGTTTTGGAAAGCTTCTGTTGTACTAAGAGGTTGCACTAAGCACTTTCTTATAGTCCTAAGCATTGAATTTTTAGCCTTTTGAAAGTAAAGTGAGAGTGCCAGGCAAGAAAAATGAACTACTCTAAGCATTTGCTTTCAGTAATCAAAAGGATTATCAAAATATTCCTATGAAGATCTTTCTGTAAGTGCTCACAGCAACTATATTCCAGTGGGCAAATACAAAACACACAGAGACTGACCCGTGTGTTTTTGAATTGATAAAGATCTGAAGTCAAGATTTGAACACTGTCCCCATGGAGGGAATGGGCATTGTGTGTGCAGAACTAAAGCTGTGAATTGATACAGAACTTTCTTCTGTATTCTGTACAGTAATTTCTCTCAAGGCATATTATTCTGTATAATTTCTTCCACTTTGTGAGTGCACACACTTTTTGTCATGGATGTTATACAGTTTATGAAAAAGGCTATGCTTTGGAGCTATTTAAATACTAGAGCAATTATTTTCTGTAGCAGACATCGACATTATAAAATGCTAAGCATGTATTTAAATGGCACTATTCAATACTTCCACATTTCTTTGTTCTCATCTGATCAGAATATAGTGTGAGAATACTTTGTGATAACCCAAATTATACAATATGTTTAGTAGTTTTTAAGTGTATTGAGTAGTTTAATGCAAAGTGGCACTGAGAGACAAATGAAGAAAATGCCAAGATAAATAAAGCAAATTTTGAATTTGTTCTTTAGCTGTTTTTAGGATAGTAGCTTTACTTTTAGTCATCTGCTGTTGCCACTGTGTACAAATGATACTACATGAACATAGTGCTACGTGATAAAATTTTAATAGTAGCAAGAATCTATTAACTTGTAACTTGATGGTTTTTTTAAACAATGCAAATTTTAGAATCATTATTTTTAAATTACAAATATAAAGGTAGTTGCCACATGTATTTCTCCTATTTAGTTTATATTTAACTGTGGTTGCTCTATTAATCTTTGTTTCGAATGTTAAATGCCTTCCTCATGGCAGCTGTCCATTCACTAGTACCATGACTACTGGCATGTTCAGTTCAAAGTGGAATGTCTTGGAGAATGCAGATAATATATTTAGTTCCTGTCACCAGACAGCACGAGGCACCAGTGCGTCTCGTTCTCAGAAGAGAAAGCCAGATACTTTCTCTGCAATGTTCCCCTTCAGTTAATATCATTTGGAGTTGGTTTTTTTTTTGGCAGAAGTGGTAATCAAGTCTATCAGCATGATTTTTTTTTTCTGTAATCTTTGGTGTTATGAATACCTGGAAGTAAGTTTTAAACGAAATAATTTTAAAACAGTGCCAGAGAGAATATGTAGGAGATTACATGGATTTTTTTTTCCCCAATGCTTGAATATATTTGTGACAAAAAATAAACTGGATCTGAAGTGGATGCAGGAGAACTCTGGGTCTGAATGATCAGCCATTTTAAAACAAATTATAGAAGCTTATAGAAGAGAAAAATTTCCCAAGAGCATATTGCAAGGCTTAATCCATATTTCTAGAAAATTGCAGCTGTCAGGCTTTCTTTTATTACCCTAGCAAAATGCTGTGTCAGGTGTTACAAAGAAGTTTGGCCATGCATTTAGAAAATTAATAGCTTCCTTACATCAGATGTGTTAAATAGAAACATGTCTGGTTGCACAGCCAATTGTCATATTTTGATATTCCTACTGAAAGTTATTTTTTTCACTGTATAATTTATGTTGATTAATTATGAGGAAAGACTCATCTTCATGCATGTAAAAAACATTTATAGGATGAGTCTAATGATTGCTATGCCAGTCTTACTGCATATATTGCCAGGTGCTCCTGGGAATGTGCCATTCAATCACAGGGAATTCCAGTGTGGAACAATAAATAACTGCAAATTTGCCACAAGGAAAAAAAATGGTATTGATAAATTCATATGTATCCCCAATAAACTGTGTTCAGTTTGTCCAAATTGGCAGCCAGTAGAAGTATCCTACACTGATGCTCTGAGTTTCAGTAAATTCCACTTTTTCCTAATAGGCTTTCCACCTTTCCAGTGCTTTTATCGAGCCATAGGTTACTAGCATTAACAGCTTAAGCCTCAGGTTTTTTGAGTTTCATGGTTTCTTCAATCCATGTTATGATTAGGATATTGAAAGTTGCACTACTCTAATGGTGAATTTTTTCTTCTTGTGTGTAATTTCCCATGTTGAACCTGATGTTTATTGTCTCTTACCTTGTCATTGCACGCCTTCAAGAAGAATCGGGCTTCATCTTCTTCTTTTCTTCCTACTAGAAAGAAAAAGAGCTGTAAGATTTCCTAATAGCTCTCTCCTTCAGGCTGATCAAAACCAATTCTCTCAGCCTATTTTCATATGGAATGTTCCCCCTAATCTTGATAGATTCCTGTCAGGCCCTTTCCAGTGTCTTTTACTGGAAAGGCCAAACCTAGACACAGTAATTCAGATGCAGTCTCTTAAGTACCAAATAGAAGGGGGGAAAATGTTCTTTGGTTTGCTGCTTTCACTCTTGCGAATACAGCCCCATATTCTTTGGTTTTCTTCACTTCTCATAGCTGTGTTCAAATGCTCTCATCATTTTCTGGAAATCTGCACCCGGTCAGCTGCCAGCCTGCACTGTTGCATGGGGGTTTTCTGTCCTGGCATGGGACTGGGGCATTTCCCTTTGTTGAGCTCCATGGGTTTCCTGCAGCCCCATATCTCCAGTTTATCAATGGACTCTGATGGTCTGCAGCTCTGCCCTAGCAGTCTGGGAGGGCAGGGCTGAAAATTTGTAAACTTCACAGTCTACAAACCTGTAGAGAGTATACACCGCCCCTCTCCCTGCTTGTTTGTAAAGATACCAAACATTATGGGCTGTATTATCAAAGCCTGATAAGATGATGCTGGCACCTACCTGTCAGATGCCCTCTACATGACTGATCACAAACCTTCAAGTCCAAGTGTTTAGCCAATTCTCTACCTGTCTTATATTCTACAGATTTTTCTGAAAGGACACTATGAGAGGTTTGCAGACTGTTGTTCACAGAGCCTGTTGTCTCATCTTGCAAGCAATCAAGTCAGTTAAGCACTAATCATCCTTGTTAAAGTCATGCTGGCTATTTCTTCCTATCTTCTTGTCCATCCTGTGCCCAAAATTGGTTTTTGAAAGTATTTGTTCCATAATCTTCCTGGAGACTGAGGTTACATTGACTGGCCTGTATTTTCCCAGTCTTCTTGTTCTTCTTGATGATGATGTTGCATTACTTTCTTAGAGTCTTGAATCTTCTCTAATCATTGAGACCTCTCAGAGATGCTCAGTGATGCTGCTTTTCTTCCTTTATCCTTAAACACCCATGCTGTGTCTCTGTACTCCTTATGAATAGCCTGTCCCTGCCTCCTCCCTCTATGTTCTTCATTTTTGTGTTTAAGCTAAATGAAGAGTGTCTTTTTCATCCATGCTGGCCCTCTGCCTTTAGTGCCCAGCTTCCTACATGTTGGAAAGGACAGTGCTTTGGGGAGGCTGTTGTTGAGGGTGAACTATCTTTCGTGGGCCCCTCTACTCTCATGGGCCCTTCCAGCAGGTCCCCCTGCTCTTCTGAATGATCAGATGAGGGAGTGGGGCTGTGCTGTGCTCCTGATCTCGCCCATCCCTGTGTAGTACCCACTGCTAGGTCTGCCAAACCTGCAATCAAACCAGGAGGCTCCCTGTAGCAGCCTCCTCCCTGCCCTGCCACTGGATTTGAGACATGCTCCTTTCTCCCAAGATGACAACAATTTTTCAAGGCCACTCTTTATCCCTATGCTTCAAAGGAAATGGCTTTAAATAAGCAAGCATTTGCCTAGAAATTGGCAATAATTAACAGTGGCTGCCCATTTAAGCAAAAAAGAAATCAAACAGTAAAACATGAGTGCAGATTGTGGATGTAAACCATGGCTGGTTAGGTTAGGAAATTGATCTAAGCATGCTCTTTTCTTTTCTTTTCCTCTTTACAGAAGAATGCAAAGTAATTATTGTATTTTGAATGGCTATTGTTCCTGTATAATGCTTATGGCATAAACACACCCCTTGACTTCTGAGAGCATGATAGAATTTAATCAATTCCCGAGGGAAGTTCTCACTTTTGAATGACCAGCAATTTTCTGTCAGTTTATCTAATTGATAATATTTATGCCTGTGCAGTGTACATAACAGAAAACTACTTTTGTGGCAACTTCTAAAAGCTGAAACTAGGCTACAAAATTTGATAACCCCAACAACTCTTTAATGTAGCTAAATGGCAGGGCCCAAATATTTTCCCATTATGCAATTCACAAAACAAGTTCAGTACCCACAACATTAAAACAATGCTTTTCCCTACTTCCTGGGATGCCTCCAGTTCCCTGCCTTTTATATTGAGGATTTTTATAAGTACTCCATTTATTGCCCTTGTCTGCAGGGAAGAGCAGTAATCGCTAAATTAGTAAATTTACTAATGCAGTGACAAAAAGCTGTAATTCTTTGGTAACTGTCAGTGGACTTATCTTTGATTGCATTGCAAGATAAACTATGATGAGGAATACAATACTGAGTTGATGATCAAGACATGAAGCTGAATGTTGCAAAGACTGAGTTACGTAGATACAGGTGATAAAATGTTTGCAGTTTCTCTGCCTTTTCTACTTTCTCCATTTCATGCTACTGAATTCTAAAAGTAACGTGATTAATTCTGAAATTGTTAAGGAGGTACTTCAAGAACAATTACCAAAAACTCGTTTAAATTCTATAATTTCTGACTTGCAGTCAGGTTTCCATCAAATAAACTGCTGCCCTGTTGGCCTTAAGCCTGGGGATAGCCTTAACACAAAATGCTATTTGTATGAAATTATAAAATCTTAGTTTTATAAAGTAGCTTGAAATATGTAGGGCTTAAACTGAGTCCATCACAGATACTTCCTTTAAGGTCTTATATTTGCTGAACCTAGATGTAAGGTTTCAAAAAAACTTTATTTTCTAAAAGATGCTAAAATAATAATGGTCATAATAGTAATAGGCCTGAAGTTTCATCTCTTCTTAATCCTTTAGGGGTAAGAATTAGACTTAATGGTTTCTAGAATAGTTGTAGTAGTTGAACCTCCATCAAACAACTTGAAGACCTTAATAAATGAGCAGGTTTAAAAAGACTACTTAAGTTACAATAGGGTGTTTCTGATGGGTTTTTTTAAAATAATATTATGCCAAAAACTTTTTTGCATCCCTTACAGTTGAGTTTCTCATTAATAAGATTCATACAAGTATTCACAAAGGGAAAAATGAGGCATGTAGTTGAATATTAATGCAGTTGTTTTCAGCTGTGGTGAAGCTGTAGTTCAGCAGTATCCTTGATGAAGTGGTTGATTTTAAACCTTTGTTCCAGTGACTTGCCTTTTTCTGTAACATACACCTAAATAAAACATATTTTGGTACATCCATATATAATTATGTTCTATAAGCACATATGTATGTTATATATTTTAGGTAAAGTGGAAAGATGTTTAGAAAACTTCTCATTAGTACTGTAAGTATAACTATCATCAGTAGAGAATGGATCTCAAGTTTTCATAAATGAAAAATGATCTATTAAAGCAATTTTTGTTTTAAAAACTTATTGAATTTTTCAAATATTTATCTCTTGCTTCAATTCCTTCAATATTATCTTTTCATCTCAGCAGAAGCAAAGTATTACACAAAACCCCTCCAAGTTAGTACATTGCATCTCCCAGAAGGAGACTTGAAAAAGGGACTTTTATACTTAACTTTTCTACTTAACTTTTCTGGGTATCTGATTGAAAAAAAAATTATTGAGGAAACTCTGCTAATGCCAAGACTCATTTTTAAGGTAGCTGACCTTTCTGAACCCCAGCCAAGGTGAAGATTAGGCAGATCCTTTGTCACGCTGTTTGATTTTGCTTAATTTTTGATTGTGAGCTTTCAGGTTATACAGGGAAGATCCTCACTATGAACAAGGCATTAAATGAAAAATTTTAATGTTATTATAATTAGTCCTATGAACAAACAGTGCTTCTGCAGACCTTGTTTTTCTATTTATTACCTATTATTATTTTTTCATAATACAAACAACATACATGTACTTCAGTGTGGTGTCTAGAGCTCTAATCCCAGACTGGGTATTCCTTGGTGAATGAAGAAATACGTAATTATTTTTAATGACTGGAACCTAATGCAAATATCATGAGAGAAACTATGACCTTGTTGAAATCAGCAAGAGGATTACTATTGATTTCAGAGGGACAAGGCTCCCAATTTTTTTTTGCAAGTGTCATTTTTGCTTACTTGAGATAATTCCATGACCCAAATTCTTCCCTTTTATATATATGGCAGTTTCTACCAGTAGATAATTAGTTTATAGTGGATTAGTCTGTTGTGCATTTCAAAGACTATTATTTTTTAATTCTATCAGATTAAAACTAGACCTTTGGTGAAATTTATGAAGCTCAGTTTTCAGGAGCTGTCTCCTGCATAGATTTCCTATTATCTAAAATCTGACTGAGGTTATGAGGCAGACTTTGCAGTTATGGGGAAGGATCTCTCTTGCACTTAGGTGTCTCTGTCCCTTAGCACTGTAGAAGCTGCCCTCTGTCTATCAGATTCAAATGTTACTGAGCAAAGAATGACAAACACATGGCCTGCATGACTGTAAAATACTTGGTGATTTTTCTTTTTATGTGAAGCTGGGTTTTTGTCTTCTGTGGAATTGAAAAAAAAAATCAAAATTAAAGAACATAGTAAATTTTAACTTATAACCTTTAACATAATAGCCTTTCTCTCATGTAAATATAAAATATAAATAATAGACATGTCAAAGTAAAGCTTTAAGCATCATCCTGTGTTGAAAATGCACCTCTGAGTAAAAGAAATTATGTGAAGTAGCATTCTGTGGGATCTTTTTAAAATTCAGATTTCATATACGTTAGAAAGAAACTTTGGATATTTTACACAGTGTGGTTATGAAATTGATAATTTGGATAACACATCTTGGGAAAGCAATTGCAAGTTATTTAAGATCCCAGAAGAAGCAAGTTGGGGAGTGTGGAGAAGGAAGGTGCAGTCTCCACTGTGTGACTTCTGTGTCTTACATGTATTGGTGTGAACCTTTGTAGTACTTCTGTGTGTACCACAGCAGCCCCTGAAAGTGAATTATTGATGTAATAGGCAGCATTAATAGTAAAAAAGAAATTTATTGATGTCTACTCACTGGAAAGTGACTAATCATAGTTAAGAGAAAAAAAAAGAACATGTTCTGGCCAACACAAAAGTGACACAGAAACATAGAAGTTTTGATATGTTTTAATGTTTGTTTCCTTTGATATGTTTTAATGTTTGTTTCCCTTTTTGTTATACTAAACAGTGCTAATAGACCAACAGACTTTTAAGATTCATCTGCAACTGTCTCAGATAGTTAAAACTGATTACACTTTATCCAGATATTTGTGGGCCATGTTCTCACTTGCAAGGTGCCATATTTCATTATGTACATCCCTGAAAATTAATTTACAACATGATTGATTTTATTTGATTTTATTTCTCATAGGATTTGCTCTTCCTTCATAAACACTGTATGTGTTATGTAGGTAACAATGTCTTGGGGATGTAGATGAGTGTGCCTGGAAGACAGTTTTAACCATCCTCTTTCAAATGAACCAGAGGGGACAGACTGACTGTCTTGAGGAACAGAAAATGTTTCTGTGTCTAGTCAAGACATAGAAATTTAGAGGGATCAGTGACCTAATTAAAGAACATGAATTCTTCTAGTGTTGACGCCTAAAGTTCAAATGTTCTTTTTATACAGGAAACTCGCCTGCCTGGCTGCTACACAAATATTAAAACAACTCTGTGTGAGACCAGGTTTTTTGAGCATCTGGTCTGCAGCACCATGAGACAGTAGCTAAATCTTTGCTATGCAAGACCTCCTTGTCAATCTTGAGCCTAAACATAGTAACCAGTGTAATAGGATGTTTATTAGGGGAAACAAATAATTAATGTCTTGAGATAAGCTCCTAGCAGAGACTACATTCCTCCTGCAAGCTGCTCTAAAATGACTACTGTATTTTCTTCCTGACTATATTCCTTTCAGGAAGAGACTCGGCATGTCTGCTAAAGTCATTTGTAGCCTTGTCTTCCATATAAATGAATGTCAAGGTTGAATAAGATAACTAATGAGTTGGACGACTTCATACTTGAACACCAGAAGAGATGTAGCTCCAAGTTTCCTTCCTCTAATCCTTGGTGGCTTGCTCATATTCTCATAACTTTTTCTCCCAACAAACTTCTCACTGTGTGTTTCTGGAAAAAAATACATTATCTAGGGCTTGTCCAAATCAAATCTACATCGTTACCACATTCACCTCGGGACAAAAGCCCTCGCAAGACAGGAGTAAAATATGGAAACAGTGGTTTCCAAGTGTTCTAAATCTTTACATTTTCATAACTAAATATTTAAGTGTCTGAAATATAACTAATAAATTGAAAGCTTTCAAAATCACAACCAGGAGGTATGCTGTACCTTATAGCACATGTTTTAAAAAGGAAATGACTGAATAAATTGAAACATAGGAAGACAATCTGAGTTACATAATAGCTATATGTATTAAATCATTCAGGAGAAGTTGCAGCTGAACTAACACTCTGTAAAAATGAACTCTCTGTGGTAGACTCTTCACTCACTGAACTTATTTAAAATGTAACAGAGATGAGAGAATGGTTGTACAAAATGGAAAATTGCTGCCATGGAAGAGATATGTTCAGATTTATTCCTTTCATAGGAGAATATGATGATTCAGTTACATACAAGAGAGAAGCAATTAACTGCATCTTTTAGTTTCAATCTGATGCTTATTTGAAATTGCATTTAACCCCCAACCAATTCTGTCCCTCTTATCTAAATGCTCATCTATAAAAGGAAGAAAGCATGATCTATTCATAGAGAAGACACTGTGGATGTAATTAGAAATTGTTTACGGTCTGCATAAATGCCAGGTCTAAATGCTTTCCCCATAAATACTCATTTAAGCACCCCATTGATAATTTTTTTTTCCTCAAAATGTTTAATCATGTTTTCACTTCAAGTACATGACATAACTACAACCCAGCTAAAATTAAAGTCTTAATAGCCTAATATGCAGTCCCTTACTGGGGCCCCCTTACAGACCAACCAGCCTTATGAATTCAGATCTTACTGTTTTATCTAAATTAGAAGCCAATGAGCTGGAACACATAATTTAATTTTATGATGCACTGAAAGTATTTCAGTAAGTAGTCATACCAGACTGCTACAGCACTCAATCTTGGAAGGGCATTTTACAGGTTGTCTGTATAATAGATTTTAAAGGACAAAAATTATCTCTTATCAGAAAATGTAGAAACATTTTTCATCTGGCAGAAGGGTGACTTTATTGTTTTTTAAATAACTTAGTTTGAAAAATACTTTGCCATGTATCAGAGCAAAACACTCCACTTAGTGCATGGAGAACGAGCTCTCTTCCTTTCTTCTCTTCCTTTTTTTCAAAAAGGATACTTGTCAGAGCTGCTTTCTAGAAATTTTCCTTTTGTAGCCGCTATAAAAATATTAGCTTTTATTTTGTCAGAGAAAGAAACATAAACATATGTCCAGTTCTCTATATTCATATGCTAAAAGAATTAGTATTTCATTTTTTGCACTAGAACTTAAAAGTTCAAGGGATTGTCCACCCATGCATCCCGGAAAAATGAATTCCCTTACCAAGATGGATGTAATTGGTAATTCTATAATGTATAAAACTTTTGCTACAAAAATTACTTTAACTGAATTTACTTATTTAGAAGAAATGCACAGAAAACAGTAATATTAATTGGAAAGAACCCTTTGTATTTCCTGTCTTGCTTTCTAACCAGTAATTTAAATAAAATCAGAGATATTTTGCTGAGATTTCAGGGAAGAGCTCTACAATGTGAGATGGCTTGAGTGGTTGCTCCATCTCTTCCTGGCTGTGTGCTGCAGCTAGGGCAATGTCAGTGAAGGAGAGCACAAATTCAGTGTGTCCTGTATTTCCCAATGTCTTTGAGGAAGCAGCCAAGTTTAATCCATTGCAGTTAGACTTGTGAGAATGTAGAATTGGCTGTAACTGTGAATACTTATATTCATTTCATTCAACAGGGCTCCAAATTTTAAACCAGAGGCAGACAGACTTCTTCACTGTAGGAGCCTCATCCTAAAATTCCTGGGTATAAAAAGCTGCCTGGGATACATTGCATACTCAGGAGAATCAAAGAGAGAAGGAGCGTGATTTCCCAGTAAGAAGTGAAAGAAGAGTCCCTGTGCTCCATAGGGTTGACCTGCCTTGCTTCTGAGTCCCAAAGCAGCTGAGGGATGTCACCTTTGGCAAACTGGACTCTCCTGGTAATATGGATTACTTGGCAGCCCAGCTAAAATCCTTCTGCTTGCCTTTCTATTTAGCTTCACTGCAGGGAAATCCTTTGAACATCAACTTCTGTCTAGCACCACATCTTGGCCAGCCTTATCTGATTGCTTTAAGAATCTGAGTCAGCTTAAGCATTAACCTCAGGAGTAAATGGTCTCATTATAATCAGTGCAGCTACCAACAGGCTAAACTTAGGGTTTGTGATTTAGGACCCTCCATTAAGGGATGAATAGAGTGGATTCTAGTGGTTCCATATGTCCATTCATTTTTTATTTATTGAAGGGTACTGCACCAGCCACAGTTCAAACCAAGTGGCTTTACAACACATTATTATAATCTATTTGAGCTAGGAACATACAGTATGTTGTGAGGTTAGACACAAGCCTCGTTCATTTGAAAAAATACAGTTCATGTGGGAGTGAAGTGAAAACATGTTTATTGAATTTAGAACTCCTCTATGTTCCATTCAAGGATTGAAGATTATTTATTTTGCTAAATTTTCTTGAGCTTGTTCTACTAAAATCAGTGCCTGAAACTAGGACCAACTATTTTTAGAGTTATGGAAGAGTTTTCTTTAGAGACACTTATCAGGAATGGGACTACTCTGTTATATGGAAATCCACAGAGGATAAAGTCCATTCTTGTCTGATACAGTAGTTTAAGTAATAATGCTAAAAATCTTATGAATACTTGCTTTACCATTTATCTCTAAAGAATATTTCTTATACATATATGTATATTCATATGTGTATGATTATGTATATGTCTGTATTTGAGGCCCATGTGAGGCTAATTTTCATTGTTCTGTGAATAGGAATTAAATATCCCTTTTAAAACCTTTAATGGACTTTTTCTTTACTACATTACATTCCACCATAATATTTTAAATATGCTGACTGTAAAATGATCAATCTAGATAGAAGCATGAATGAGAAATTCAACTGATTGTTTCATCTATCACTGTCTCTGAAGCGGAATCAAACATCTTAATTACCATTGTACCACTGGGACACTTACCTAACATGATGGTGGAGTTTGCTCCATTCCTGCTTCACAGAGGGTAATTCACTGCCTTTGTGGGAGACTTTTAGGAATCAGTAATGATATAAATCACATTCTTCTTCTCAATTTCAATTTTCTTTCTAGATCCACCAACCCTAGATCCACCAAGTTTAGATCTTTGAGCAATTCTTGATAGCTCATGTTTCCTCAACTTGATTGTCTGTATTGCTCTTTGCTAGGTTCACCTGCTGGGGAAGATTACTTTGCGTGTCACAACAGGATAAACACTTTTTTACACATATTACTTAGATTTGATTAGGGATCTGCTCCAAAACCATTTTTCCATAGCTGCAACTTATCCAGTAGGGGCTTTCTCATCTTTGTGCAGCTTCTTGTTTAGATGTTGTAGTTGCTTTACATATGAAGTATGATTTTAGTTGATGATAATTAGAAGAAATCAAAAATGTAGGCTCAGTTTTCTGACCTGACATTTAGGGAATTCTAAAATTTTCAGTGAGAATCTTGAATTTTGACTTTTGCCTTTATTTCACTTGATTTTTGTATTTTATCACTGTTGTTGAGATAAATGTTCAATGCAGTAGAGCTTTACCACACCTAGAATGAAACCAGTGTCTGCATTTGAAATGGTTAAAACTTACATATTTTTTTCAGGGTCCTGTAACTACATTACCAGTCCCTTTTTACTGACTTTTTTTAGTGGAAGAATTGGAAGGGTATATATTTTTTCTGGTAATTTTTATAGATAATTTTTTTTTTTTTTTTTTTATTTTATCATCAGTTCAGGCATGAACTTTTGGTTTTGATTATGTTCCATATCATGGCTTTCGTAGACCATGTTCTTGCAGATATGCATTTGCATGTAACTAATGTGGTTGAGATTGAGGTGGCGTACAGTTAAACATGTGTTTGCATCTTTTGAGAACTGAGTCTTTACTTTGAGGTCTCCAGGGAAGCAAACCACTCTGCTTTCCTCCCTGGAGAGTGTCTCATGCATTATAACAACTACAAATTATCTGAGGAATGTGTATATTTTCTTATTTCAGCATATTATTCAAATGCCTGCAGATTTCTTTGGCAAATACTTTTGTTGTCTGATGACCTTTCCATCATTAGTATGAATTTCCCTTCAAGGCAGGCATTTTTCAATCAACGGTAATTTGCATATAATTTATCAAGAGAAAAGAAAAGCAAAATAATTTTATTTAAAGATTTCCCTTTGTTTTAAGTGTCATTAGCGGTTCTGACTAATCAGATTTTTACAATCTCATCAGGCGCTTTTAGAAAATCTCTATGAACTCATCTAGAGGATGCATTTATTCCTAAGTGTCCTGTATTGCATTACAGCACAGTAACAAGTCACTGACTGCTACAGATGTTTATGTGAAATGCAATTAACACTCTGCCAATTTAGTTTTTATAGGGACACAATCAATTTTTATTCATTTTAAAGCTGGAATGCTTTCTTTTATTGTGTGCTGCCTCTCTGCTGATTATATCGCTAAACAAATTATTCTGTTTGTAGTAAATGGGAGTGTTTAGGCAGACAGTACTCTGCCATGGATCACATATAAGATAGGAATAAAATATTTGGATTATGTACAATTTGTAGGAACTATTAGCTAATTTAAATATATTTAAGTTATCTTTATTATTTTAAAAAAATCACATAGAAATGTGATTGCTGGTATTTAGAGACAGATTTTTAATCACAATCTTGGTTCTCTGATGTGCTCAGTGTCCACAACTACTGGGGCGTTCATTATTAGGGAAATAGGAAACTGAGTTTGTTCAGGGGCTTCTTTAACAATGACATTTTCTCAGGTGCTTGACTTGGTTAAAGTGTTTGCAGTGAACAATGCTAAATTATTATACAATAATCTTTGCTGCGTAAAGAAACCCAGAGTAAGTGGTACACTCAGGAAATATGGGGATATTGTTTTAGATAAGGGATTTCAAAGAGTTGTGGAGTTTTCTGGATGATCCCTGATGGGCAATATTTTTAGATATTAAGGGTGATGTCGAGTCAAGTAAACAGAAGTCAAAAAAGAAGACTGGAGGCAGCATGAATGTAAGGAAAAATTTTTCTTAGAATGAGTTATCTTCTGCACTTAGCAAAATTATTGATAAAATTGGCTTGTTCTCATGCAGAAGTCATTTTTTCTAGGTGGTGGCTGCACCCTAAATAAAGACCTCTTACTCTGGCTTTAATGACCACACGCAGAATCTGTAAAAATAGCTCTTCCTTCCTTTAGCCACATGCCCATATTACTTCCTATTCCTTCTGCATTGGTTTGCTTTTCTTCCTTGACGGTTGGGATATGTTAATTGCTTCTGAGAAAGCTTTTCAAAGAATTGCCCCCTGCCTGTCCCCAGTGTGTCGAGCTGTGTCACCAGGCTGGCCAGGGCTGTCCGCAGGCCACCCGCAGGCGGCTGCTGGGGAAGGTCCCCTGGGCATTCCTCTTGTGTCTTACTCCAGCAAGCAGTCCCAGCACAGTCCTTCTGCCAATAATGATGTCTCTTCCTGAGTGGATCCTCCTGATCACTCTCCCTTCTCGTGGTCTGCTCCGTTGTTCATTCCCAGGGTGTTCCCTCCTCTCGTTCTTTCATTCTCCAGCCCCTGGTCCTGCATTGCCCCTTACAGCTCTGCATCCCCAGCTCCTGTCCTCACTAATCCTTAGCTTCCTTCCTTCCTCTGCTCACTGGTCTGCCCATTCTTCATGCTTTTCTCAGACACAGAGCTCATTTTCTCTCTCAGCTACTCTTCTTTCCCTGCATTTGAATCAACTTCTTTCTCTGTCCTTTGTAAACACAAGACAGAGAACGAGGGGAAGGAAAAGATCGTTAAAAAGAAGATAAATCCCATTCCTGACCTAATTTTATGAGACAGCCCTCAGAATTCCTCAAAGCATGCCAAGTGCGAACAGATTGGTCCAAAGGACTGACTTGCTAAAATGTGGTACGTTGTCAAGTCTCTCCCATAAGCTGCAGTTAACTATTTTTTATGAGATTCATAGAAAGTTAATTGCTGCTTTGAAATCAATTTCACATTCGTAATGTATCACTCTACTCAAAAAGTGATAATTATTTTGAATATGCGTGAAATTGCTTTCTTTCTTATGAGTCTAGAAACGACTGAACGCTTTTGCTTGGCATTTTGTATCAATCAGCTTGATATTGGGAAGCTGTAAATTTATTGTGGAACTTGTTCACCTAGTAGTTAAAACACGTGTACGCTTAAGCTTTCTAGACTTCTGCCAGCCAGGCTGGGAAGTAAGCTGAAAAGCCATTTCTTACTGCCTTGCTACCTTTTCTCTCTCAGGCTGCAAGGCTTGTAAGTGTTTTTATAGTCCACATCACTCAGAGAATGCTTTTATTGTGCCTACTGGCAGAACCACCTCTCTGTAACCTGTGTAACTATTAAAATACTTTCAGTTTCAGAGAACACAGTGCATCCTATGTGTGTTTAAAGCCCACATTTACATCCTGAGAATTTTTGCTGCATATTTCAGATGTATGGGTGCTTGGAGGCAGTCTTATCTTTTTATTTGCCTGTCAAGTATTATGAATCCTTGTAGTTTCATTAACTATACCAATGTTAATTTACTTAGGAAGCAGTATCAGTATGTTGCTGAGTTTTCTTGACCTATAGCACTGAGACAGAAATTTCGCTTTAGAGCACAGTAGTTTTCTTAAACTAAACTGTGACTATAAATAATTCACATTCTTTTGTGTAATTAAATAATGGATACTTCCCACCAAATTTAGTTATAAACTACTAAAGTTAAATTTTCAAAGCTAAGATTTCTATAAAATGCATCTAAGCACTTTGTAGAGGGCCACAACACAAATCTAAAGAAAATATTTACAGTTTATATTAAATCCCATTGCTTTAGATTGATCATGTAAGGATGTTCATGTACTCAGAGAAAATGTACAAAGGTTTTGTTTTATTTTGCCTATGTTTTTCACCTGATCTGGCTTTCTGTGACAAGTAACAAAAAATTAGCACCTTTGGTGCTGATTCTAATAACTCTCAATGCAGAGTTTTCTGAGGCCTCCCTGCAGACAGCATGAAGGCTTCTTGTTTCACTTCTTAAAATTTATTAGTATTCAAGTTCAGTGAAGCCTAGATGAATAATTGCAGAAAATAAACACCCCTAGGAAGTATGAACAAGGTGAGCTGTGGAAGCTGCTCCTACACTGAAATCAGATGAGATCTGCATTTGGTTCTTTCACGTTTCTCCTGCAATTTTGCAAAGGGAAATGGTACAATGACAATGACCATTTTTAGAAGCAGGCTGTAATTACCGCAGTTATGACACAAACTATTGTGAAGCAAGCAAAAAAAACAAAACCAAAAAACCAAAAAAGGTTGAAAATGACCAACAAGGACAGTTTAATGAACACTTCAATGCACCTCAAATGAAAACCAGATGTTCTTTTTTTACTTCAGCAAGTAAGCCTTCTGTTCCGATTGAGGAAATTGTACCTTCATATTTTTTTGTATGTTTAATAGATAATATGGCAGAGATATGTTTCTCTACCTTTCTGAACCTTTATGGCATATTTAACATTGCTGATATAAATAACAACCCATGGCGCCGGAATTTTATCATTTGAACAGTACAGTGCTTTATTTAAGAAAGCCCTGTAACACAATTTGCTTAGCAAATGGGAAATATTTCTGCAAAATCATTATTGAAAAACTACAAAAAAGACTATTTCCTTACCATTTCACTGCACCAGAAGGAATACTGCAAATAAAATGATGCTGTAAATATATTTTCAGCATAATTTTGATTTAATAGGTCATAAATACCATTTTTTAGCTATCCATTCTCCAAGTTCTAGTGAGACTGCCTAGGTCTGGCAAATCAACCACTTACAGGAAACTAAAAATTCCTGGGAGAATTAATCCCAAGTATTTATGTGCATATGTGTATCTATATCAATATATACCTAGACATTCAGAAATATATAGCATTGCATATAATCCCTGGACTTTAAAAGCATATTGGCTTGTAGAGCACCTACTGCTGCTAAGTTAGATATTAGGTGCTTCAGTTACCTGTGTAAGCCTGCAATTCTACTGCAAACACAAATTCAAGGACGCTGCTGGAGCCTGACAATGTTGGATCTTGAGCCTTTGAGGAAAGGACAGAGATGTCCAGAACTGATTCTGAAAATCCATAGCATTTTGTAAGTTCACCTCTTACTTCTCCAGGTCATCAGGTTGTTCTGCAGCACATGGCATGTGGCCACCTAAATCCTTAGTAGGTAGTGGGGATCCTGTCCCTGCCCAGAAATGATACAGATAATTTTCCTGTACCATGTCTCCTTTCCCATCAGGGAAAGTGAAACTAGAAGCAGAGAGGTCATGGTGAAACTATCTGCTCTGTGTTTCATTACATGTTGGACTGTGTTAGTAAAGTACAGGGTGGGCTGCTGTTTGTTTTAGCTGGAGGTGAGGAATGGAGAGGAATAGTCAGCTTCTTGGAGCTGCCCCTCTCCACTATGTCTGAACATAGTTTTAGGATTATGTATATTGTACTATTACATGAATTACTAATGTAATGTGAATCATTACAATCTGCCAATCAGGGCCAGCTGAATGGAAATGTACTGTAACATGCCAAGATCTGCTGGGAGACAATTTAATTTATGGCTTATTGACTATGATTTGTTACCATTTTCTTTTGAGCTTTTAATATATGCTAAGTAAGGCTTTATCAAGACGCTTGTTCTATAATAAGTGGTGTAGGAAATCTGAAAGGCTAGCATGCAGTGGCTAAGCAATATACTAGAGCTACATGGTTTTGCTTTGTGCATTAATTTTTGTGTAATTAATATTTAATTATTTACCCATTTATCTGTTTTAACAGTTATTAACCTGGGATGTTAGGATTGTAGGAAAATTTAGTTTGGAAGGCAATCCAGGAGGTCACTCATTCATCCTCCTGCTCAAAACAAGATCATGCATAAAGCCAGACCAAGTGGCTCAGGGCTTTATCTAGTCCAATCTTGAAAAACCTCCAAGATTATTACCTCAGGGTGAAAAAGATTTTCCTATTATACAGTCTAAAACGCTTGAGTTTCAGCTAGTGCACACTGTCCCGAGTCCCCTCACCAGGCATCAATCAAACAATGTTAAGAGCCTGGCTCTTGTCTCCTTGATGACCTTCTTGCAGTTTCTGGAAGGCTGCAGTTTACCTGCTAAGCTCTGATAATATTGTGTGATTTATTCCACTTGCTAAGCTACATATTATTTTGAGAAATAAACACCACGTTTTAGCTTTTAAACAACTTCCAACAGCTCTCTGTTGGTGTGTTTAGGTCCTCCAGATTTTTTGCCCTCTTCTTTGTTAAGACCGTGCCCTTCTGTGCTGGGTTGGTCAAACATTGGTGAGTGGTTGTGAGTGTTGTGCCCAGAGGCTCTGTTTGGGGAGGACTGAAATGTTGGAAGGGATATTTAGGTTGTGGATACTCAGAGTTCTGTGTTGCATGCATAGGTTTTGAGTGCCTCTTCACATCACAGGAGTAATCTGATGTTTAGATTAATCACACAAGGTTTCTCCAAAGGTCAGTGGATCTCTCTTCTACTGTTCCATTTAATCTATTCAGGAGGACATACTGTCTTGGCATCCTTTTTGCTTTTTTCCCCTTTTAATAGGATTTTAAACTTTAAAATGAAAGTCAGATGTACAAAACTACTGGGAACACAAGTTTATCTTCAGAGAACTTCTGTTTTGCTGATCTTCACCAGATTATACCGTTTAACTGCTACTTAGTATTTCATAAAAGTAGTAGATCGTCTGCTCCTTGATTGCTGTCTGGTTTGCTGTGCATTTCTTTAGCACAGTTAATTTTCAACACAAGGTGTCTCAAAAATATTCATACTATGAAAAGTGGTTCATCTGTTTTTATGAACATTTAAATTTTTTTTGCAAATGAATGAATCTCATCCTTCTGAGGATGTATTTCATGGTTGTTTTTAGCTGTCTTCATTACTTTGCATTCAAGAATGTTTTCTTCCTGTGTCTGGATTAAGACTGGATTTAAGGGAGTAGGTGGGGACATTCCCATACATGCTGAAAGGGGATTAAAGGGCGTGTCTTATATTTGTTTCAAAAAAAAAAAAGCTAAAATTGACAAAACAAAAGCATTTTATGTATCAATCCCATTTTTTACATTTCCCATTTGAAAAAAGAGATCCTCTGTATGCTTAGAGAAAGAAAATGTGTTACTTTCCAGACAGTAGTTTAATAATACAGAACTGACCTGTCCAGCTGTATTAACAAGTTTGCATTCAGCAGTTACAGGACACCAGAATTTACTTTGTGTAAGGTGTTGGAAAGATCAGATTAACAGATATTTTTGGAGCCTTGCTCTTCTCTCATAACTTTATGCTTGGCTCCAATGTTTCTGTCCTTATAGGGCAGCTGAGAACTTGTAGCTGGATTGTGTGAAGCTGAGGCTTTCATAAAGTTTTAATGAAATATATCCAACGGATCATTTCCAGCACAAACTGTTGACGGGAAACACAATTCCTTGATATTCTCTGATAGTTTTACGCTTGGTATCTAGATTTTTTCCCCCCATATGTATTATTTCTATTGTAAAGACTCAGTTTACATTGATTGGGTGTAGAGATAGAAAGCTTTTCCTTTTGATTTCTGGCTTTATGAAATGAGCAGCAGTTTAGCATTTTTGTCTCATCCTTGGATGACTTGTAGGAGGTTTAGTGCCACCTGAGGCTGTGGAGAGATGTACTAGGTGGAGGGACAGAAAAGCATGAAGAGGGAAGGGAGCAGATCTCCAGATCCTTCTGAATATCAGAAGCTGTGATCATTTGGGTTTGGCAGCAGCTACTGATGAACAGGATCAACGTATGGACAGACAGACAGCTTGCTCTTTGACCTGATTAGCTGACTTTTGTTTGATTGCATCTCTGCAGTGCCTTGGAAAGGGTTCATTTAGCAAGATGTAACCAGTCCGAGTTCTACAGATTTTGACCAGTTCTACCAGAGAATCCCTCCCATGCTGCAAGCAGGAAAAATATTAGTGTTTTGGTTTCTTTCTATTTTAAGTAGATTTTTTTCCTCCAGCATAACTGAAGTTTTGTTGTTCATTATGCCAACTAGTATGTCTCATGGAGAACTGAGGTCATGGAAATCGGCTGGGGAGGGACTTCACAGCAGAAGAAAGGAGTCCAGAAATGGCAGTAAAACTGTGGTTTTTCATTTGGTTATTGAGGGCTATTAAATTTATGTTTAACTGAACAAACTTACAAGATATGGATTGATACACTGAGGAAAAAACCTCTGGAGTCATTCTTGTATTTCAAGTTGTAACAATTGAAAGTGTAAATTCATGTGCCGTTACTTGGGTTTTTTATATAAAAGCTAGGCTGAAATACTGATTCATGGGACTTGTGGAAATAATAAAATATATACTTATTTGGGGAGTCATTCTCAGGTATAATTTATATATTTTAAATAGGTCCTGCAAAGTTTATCCCAATGTCATCATAAAAGAGATTCACTGATTCTTGAAGCGATAATACTGCAGCAAAATTATGTTCACAGAAGTAGATTTCAAAAGAAATATCAGATAAATCAAAAAAGCCCCAAATGGACAATAACTTAGGTACAGATGCAGTTTTAGAAATGAGTTTTGTTTTACCTTTAAAGGGCCCATATCACATGTATTTCTTCTATTGCCTCTTAGTTCCTGTGCTTTGAGGCACAGTAATGCAGGCATGCAACGAGCAGAGCTTCACAAAGGCATTTACTGGTGCCAAGTACTGACTCCTCACTGGGAGATGCTGGTGTGCAGAACCAGGTTAGAAAACAAGCTTCTGCTGCAGCTCAGTTACAATATTTCCACACTGTTCTGTGGTGATTTGACTGTTTTAGAGTACATGGAGCCACTGTTCTGCCACTTGTGAATGTTAAATTTTGAAAGTACTGGAGTATAGCTGAAAACTCTGACTGCCAAAGTTTGGACTTCTAGGTGGCTGACAGGAATTTTCTTCAAGAGAAGAAGCCATGGAAACAGAAATTTTACTTATTAGGTAAATTCCCATCCAAATATCTCCATGTTACTTTCTTATTTGAGTCTTTTTTCCCTTATGGCTTATTGGAATTTTATCATACAGGCTGGGAAAGCAGGAGCAGATTTCTACAATGAGTAGAAATCACAGATTGTAATTCCAGTCTATGGTATGATCACTATTGCAACATCATGTGTAGAAGTCTGTTGAGTTTTTGGGATAAAAAGACTAGTTCCTGGAGGTGGGGAGAATAAATTCTGTAACTCAATAAAAAAATAGAAGGTCTCACTTTTAAAAAACCAAAATTCCTTTGCCCTGAATGCCTTAAACTTTGGATACCAGTCAGAATATTTCAGCATTGGAGTTCTGCTCCAATAAGACATGGAAATACAACCTGAAAAAAGGAAAAAAATAATTACTACAGTATTTGTCCTGTATTATATATAAAACAGGGGAACTCTCAATTTTATAATGCCTTGTGTGTTTTAGCTTTGTTTTCTGGAGGTCTCTTTTGCTGGAGATTTCCTTAGAGAAGATGAGAAGTGGATGGAGAACTTCATTAGTTCTTGAAAGAACTGTAATCATCAGAGATCTTACTTCACAGCCATTTGAATTGAATAATCTGTAATAAAATGTACAAAAATATTGAAGTAGATAACTGTGCCTGAAGAAGTCTATTTATAGAAAAGAACATCTTAATTTCAGTACATTGTCTCTGAATCTCATTTCATAGACACCAAGAATATCTGACTCTCATAGAAATCAGGCTACTGAACTCTGGGCATCCTAGACAGAAAACATAGACATTTTCATTTTCTCAAGACATGTATATATTTTTTTTTGTTTGTTTGTAAAGAAAGAGATGGAGGAAGAAATCTTAAAAAAACACCAAAAAATAGTTTGTCATGTTTTTTCTTAGGATCCTTTTGCAAATCCCCACTAGAATAAAAAAACCATCCAGTTATTCCTTTTGTAAAAGCCAAAACATTAATCAGCCTATTAAGCTGTAAGAATCTAAATATAACAGTCTAGAAGGCAAGAGGCACTACATCTCTGTAATGACTCGTGAATGATTCATTTGTGTTAGTGTAAAATTAAACACCCACTTTTTATACAAAGTGAGGAACTGTTTGTGTTTTCAATGCTGAAAGAAGTGCTAAACCAAATAACAGAGAGGCAGCAAGAAAGCCAAATGGCACTGTATTTGTTCAGCTTAAGAAGGGGGTGATCAAAAAACATGAGTAACAATACTGAAAGCACTGAGACATATTTTTGTATGAGGTAACCAGTGAGTGTGGAAGTGTAAATCCCTCAGAGAACATATGTGAGACACAATGAGGTTTCTGCGTTCTTCGTGTGAGTCACTGAGAAGGTGGACAAAAAACAGACAGATACAATGTATTTGGATTTTTCAAGAAAGGAATAATTTCTCACAAGTAATAATTCAAAAAACATGTTACTGCTAAACTTCCATGTGGATTGAAAAGTGTCTGGGAGAATAAAAATGCAAATAGAAATAGGAGATTGATATTCATCGTGCAAAACTTTCAGCATCTATAATAGAAGTACTTTGATTAATGTACTTGTTAATCAACTAAAAATAGGATGACTGGAGAGATGGCAAATTTAAGATAATTTAGGTGAAGATTAGGAAAGGCTGAAGAACTCCTGTGGGACCTCAACTGGCAAATATGATGCAAACTATTTGGTAAGACAATGTGAGCTGCTGTAGTCATAGGTCCTAGAGACATTTGAACCTAATTTTGTGTAGCTCATTACCACTTCTGCTCATAGCGCAGCACCGGACAAAAAATTGTTTCATTTATACTAGGAAATATTTTCTTTGTGCAAGTAATAGGCCTGTGTTACTGATAGAAGAAAAAAATCACTTTTAAGGTTCAGAAAGATTTAGAAGGGTACTAACAAAGGTAAAATAGATAATAAGAGCAGTAATAAAGGTAATTTTTTGTGTGTCTTACCTAATCCTTATGATTCAGAAGGCAGAATCATGGGCAACTGTATCCCTCTGTTTTCCTAAAGGAGTGATTATTATCTCTCTGATAAAAATGTCTGGTACCATCAGACAAACTGTAAGCCTGCAGTGCTGCAGTCAGTGGTCATTGTGTTCAGGGTCTACCAATAAAGATAAAAGTTTCTAAAAGAGAATGTTTGTGAGCGTACAGGTCGTTGAAAAGTGAAAGTTCAGATTGCAAACTCATCCATTTATCTTTTGGATCTTTCACATTTATTATGTGCAAGGTGACACTTCTGTCTTATCTGTAAAGATATAACCTTCAGTATTTATATTAATTCATAACTGATCACCTGCAAATGAGCTAACTACTTAGACTTGTATGGTTTTAGTATCCTAGCCTAGCTAAGTGCTTCTGGAGACTTAAAGCTCAAAACTCAGCCCACTCAAAAAGCTTGTTAATGGGTCCCACGTGACACAGCTATCAATTTTTTAGTATCAGATATACATGCTGCATCCATTATAACTTTCACTTAGGGGCAGGTTTGCCCTAACTGTACATAAGCTTGTAAGGCTTTGCTTTTGTATTTGGTCTGAAAGAAGGAAAAAAATTAGCAATGCTAGATGAGAGTGAAACTGCATATTGCAAAAGGCAATGTTTTGCTGTGTGTCTGGCAGAGAGGGGGCCTGATGCACTGCAAAGGCTTGCAAGATTCTCTCTCTTTTTTTAACGTTTCCAGGGTTGTTTAAATGTGCATTGTAAGCAATGATAAAATGACAAGTTATCATTGATCCGTCCTTTCCTCCATCTCAGAGGGATTCATTAAATAATGCATGTACCCATGTGAATTACCCTTCTTCACTACACCATCCCCAGACCATTAGCCAAATATAGCATCAGCAGCATCTCTCAACCCCTAAGAACCCTTTGGCTTTCATTTAATTAAATTATCCCATTATGAAAACTCTTATAATGAGATTAAATTTAATTATTTATTAGACACTTATTTGCACTAGGGAACATATCAATTATGCATGGTTGTGCTAAACATTTTTCAATCCATCACCTTTTCTTTTCATGGAAGGTGCAATTTATTAAGTGCAACTGAAGTACTGTAACAGAAGAGCTCGAGCAGAAATGTGTGTGCCATATTAGTTCAATTAATTGCAAATGTAATAGGAAAACAGAAATATGAAAATTTATCCTCTCTCCTTTTGAAATAAAGAACATTGATAGTATTGCATATTTTGAAATTATTTGGTGCATCTTATTTTTACATCCTACTTAATAAAGTTCATGGATAGTAATTTTAAAGCGTGATTTTGGTTATATTTTGTTTGTTAATGGTTCCTAATTGCACACAAATTCAGACATAAAGCCTAACTAAAATAGTTCAAAGAAATATTTGTAGCACATTGTGACTTGTTATTAAGTACACACAATAATTTCTTAATTGTTTATGGAAGAAGTGTTTATGGTTCTTGTAATATACATTAGACAATCATACAGATTTGATTTTAGGCAACGTGTTAAGTCATATAACCATAAAACATCATCAAGTCACATATCTTCTTGATAAGCATTTGGATGTGAAGGCAAACACTGTAAGCTACCAATAATTGTTTCAAGCAGAATGACATTTTCTAATGAATTTTGAGAAGAAGATATAAATTTCAATACAGCTGAGCCTTTCTTTTATAAGACCTTGTCAATATGTAATTAATTATTCAACTGGAGTTCTGTGTGGCTCAGGGCAGCATTTCAAAGAGCTTTCTTTTATAAATCGCTAAGTCATCATAAGATTGCTTTTAGTTGATTCTTCTTTTTTTCGCATTTAGAAACTGTGTGTATGAAAGCTCATGGTCACCTGTGAGGTGACATATGCAGTGCAGTGCTAAAGTGAGGAGCAAGAAGCTTTTTAGTAGCAGTGGGCTTTAGCATATGCTTTTAATACATTGCAAAGTTCTGCCTTGCTTTAAAAGTGCTCGTGTTTCATGTTCAGATTTGAATGGGGGTCAAACAGAAAGATTTATTTCTTTTTTTTCCCCTCTTATGCATGTAAGAGGATGTTTGCTTCATTAACTTTGAAATTCACTGGCCAAATAGACTGCATATTTTAGAGGATTTAAGTAAATGTGCCCCAAAGTTCACACAAATTACTATAGAGCATTTCAGTCCTCATCTTGAAGGAATGAGACATGATGCATCTGTTAATAAAAACAAAAGAGTACTGCTTGTATTTGGCAAAACAGTCATATTTTGTACTTAAGGCTTTATCAATGTCACCTGTTGTTATTATTTGGTACTTTCTTCCAGAAAGTCAGGACAGTTAATTAAATCTCAGTGTACCCTAGTGGGTTTGATAGGATGGCTTTATTCCTGTGAGGGAGATTACATTCATTAGGACAACTTTCCAGATGATGTTCAGAACTTAAGTTTGCTTTTTGGTATGCTGCTTTTGCCACCTGAGAATATAGCTCTTATTTTCCAGAATAAGCACTCATCTCCCACTTGGATAGATATGGTCACGTGTAAGATTGGTATGTAGTTACACAGAAGTTGTTTCTTCTGTTGAAGTACCAAGATCATATATGAAGCAAGTGGTGGTACCATAACTAGTAATTTTTGGTTTCTGACACTTCCTCTGCAGAACCAAACCTCTGGATGAAGCTTAAAAATAGTGTCTAGAGGAAAACCTTTGCAACATTACAGTACAATGAGATTACCATCTGCAAATCCTTGAACAGTGAAAGTTGCATCTGCATCTTCTCAGCCTAAAAGCAGCATTTTAATATATTTTTCAGCAAGTTAGAGCAAAAACTTCGTTTTAACTTTGGCAAAGATTGCTGTGTTTTGCATTCTGAAACCTTGTTGCTGCTGCTAGCTGTGGAACAGCCCATCTTTGTCTGTGTTGGGGGCTGGTAAATTGGCAGTGGTTATTCTCATTTTTCCCACTGTATAATCAATTGGCAGCTTTGAACTCTACTTTGAAATCTCCTTCAAGGATCATGTACACTACACACTACAATATGTTAGCAAATAATTTTAAATGCATACTTGAGACATGAAAATGAGATTAAAATAAAAATGAACAAGAAAAGGCATGCTTGAGATATGACATCTGTCAGCCACCTGCTTAAATCAGAGCTATCCAGTCAGGCCAGATGTACTGGTAGGTGTACACAATTTTTGCACCTATATTGCATGAAAGTTTCAGTGTTTGCAAATTGACTGTGGTTGCAACTCTCCATATACTCCTTTCTTCCTTTTACATGTGATGATACTTTTTTTTTTCAAGTGCTACAAAAAAAGTGAGCTTTCTTAGGGCTTCAAATTCTGGAGCATTACAGGAACCATAAAACCAGCTTATATTATGGAGCAGGGTTTTTTTGATACATCTTACCAATACTTTGAATACAAGTTTTGGCAGTTTTATTTGAGCAAAGACATGATCTATGAGGAAAATTAGAATTTCAGTGATGAATTCATCATTGGTGTGAAAACCTTGTAGGCAGGCTCTTCATTTACATTTTAGTAAAGACATAAGTTTCTTCAAAATCCTTTATCTTTTGCATTTAATAAAGACCACAATTAAAAGAGTAATGCATAAGTATCAATATCTTTAAAACTGATTGATTTCAGCTGTGTTCAGCTTTTGAGATTTATTTTTAACACTGATGATGAAAATATATGACATGGCCCTAGTTGGTTCTTTGGTCACTTGTCTTTATTAATAAGGGACAAAATCAATTTAGCATAGCTCTGAATTGATTTGATTTTAAAATGTTTTAAAAGAAAGAGATTGAGTTCAGTACTAGTGTTATTCAGAGGCATGGAGTTTCCGCCTTTGTTGCTTGTTTAGTGCTTTCCCCTTCCATAACTGTTTTACTAGAAACAGGTTTTTGTAGAGGAGTCAAGATAGTAGTAAAAATAATGTTGGATAAGAGAAATTATATTAAAAAGGAAAAACCTGTTAAAACCAGAAGGAAATGTTGATTTTCAGAAAATTGCAGAATACAGTAATTTTTTAGGACTTTCTAAATGCAAAGACTTTTCAGCATTTTTATTCTTACAGCTTTTAAAATATTTTTTGATAGGAGAGACTTCATTTAGTTTAGGTGAAAAGATTCCTGATTGGAGGTTTGTTTGTTTCAGGAAAAATTTGTTTTCAACAGAGCATTGATAATTTTCCCCAAATCAGCTGGAAATCATCAAGGCATCAGGTCATTAAGTGAGGGTGAAAGACTCTTGCTTCTCCTCTCCCTGATGCAAAGCTTTTTTCCTACCATTTTAGGCCCTGAGGTTGCCAACAGTCTTCCCTTTTGCTTTGAAACAAGCTGACAGCCTCAGGCATTCCAGTAGGCCGTGTAACAAACCTTTTCAGGATCTACTTGGTGGAAAATCGGGTTATTCATGAGCTCATACATGATGTCCATTGTTGTTGGCTTGTAGTTCTTTTCTGGTGGTCTCATCCTTCCTTGCATAGCTATGGTGCCTTTGATTTTGTTTTTTGGTATCCATCAAAGTAGACTGAAAGAGTGGATGAAGAAAGATGCTCTTTATTGGCATCACTCTTACTTATCATCTGCTGTTGTGTGGTGAAGAAGAGAAACTCAATCTGACCCACATAGGAGACAGGACAGTCCAGCTGTTAACAGCATCAGGTCTGAGATTGGAAAAAAAAATTCAAACAATCAATAATATAAATAACAAGTGAATTCTTGATTGCAGCCGTAGCTGGTCCCTGAAAGGAAGCAATGAGCAATGCACCATGAAACCAGGGAAGGGGGTTTTGTCTGTAGTGTTGCTTTCCTTCCTTCAGCAGCTCAACAGGATGAACCTTGAGGTTCTTGAGATACAGTTTTGCTTTTGTAGGTAGAGACTGAAAGGCTTTTGTGTGACAACTGACAGATCTTACCCTCTGGGGAACTGTCTTTCTATGTAAAATGAAGTTGCCCTGTCAGCAAAATCAAATACTTCATTAAAATAGCTGAACAGAAGTGTAAATGGAGATCAGGCAATTTCTTGTTATAACCTGGTTTCCTAAAGCAAAAAGGCTTTTGCAACCACATTCTTTGTACGTGTGTGTCTAGCTGCATGTCTCCTAATAATAACTTCTCAATTTCTTGGGAAATCTCAATCCAGTCTGATGGAAAGCTAGCCAGCTTCACGTGTCACACTCCTTTAAGTTTTAGGGAAACACAAAGATGGGTTGTGGAAAATGTGTGGACATGTCCTTGGCTGTTGGGAGGCTAAAGACAAATGTATCTTTGGGTGGACATCTGTGAAACTCTGGGATAGGGCTGCCATGCACTGATGTTGATGTGGTTGGAGGCATGCCAGTCTTCAGTGCAGGCAAGCTGCCTTTTGGTCCTAAAGGTGCTGTTGGTGACACGACTCTTCGTGTGTCCCTGTCCCCAGACTGGGATGTTGTAAGAGGTACCTGGCTGGTCTGTGTTAACCCCAAGCCTTTGCTCATTTCAAGGGCTTCCAAGCTCAGAGAACTCACCTTTAAGCAACTTGCATCCCAAAAGCCGGACCCTTTTCTCTCCAGAGCTACACCAACCTCATCAGCAAACCTCTCCTCTTCTCTGCCACTTGATTCTCTTCGCTTAAGCCACTCCATGAGCTTCTCTTGGCATTTCCCAGCAGGGAAGCTCCAAACCCATTGCAGCTGCTCCAGCACTAGATTTCAGCCCGGTTCAAGGGGCTGCTTTGAGCCAGCTGTGCTCCTGCTGGCTACCTGTGTTCATTACCTCTGCCTCCATGAGCATGGCATCTCTCGAAGTTATCTCTGTGGGGAAAAAAAGTCCTCCCTTCCCCCACTCCTGGTTTGCAGGAGATGTAAAAAAACTGGTTAGGAGCAGCAACTGTGAAAATTGAAGCCTGTGAGCTATAAAACAGAGGGAATCTCTGGCAAGGCCTTGTAAGTAACTCTAAGCCTGTAATTCTCTCTGCTCACAGCCTTGCTCTAAAATACCCTGGCTGACCTTCCTGGCACACTTTGGGGAAAGTTCAAATATATTTAAAAATCTTTCATTTATACTTGCAGTCATTAGCTTCTGGGGCAGGAATGTCAAAGCACAGTTTTTTGGACTGCTTGATGGGTTACAGGTTGATTATCTCTTACTCTAGTGTTAATGGTTCTTTTGATCCTGTTTTTTTGGTAATTGTACTTTTAATTATTCTAGAAGTTCCCAGGATACTGATACTTTATGCATCTAAAAGGTATTTCAGCAAAAATATTAATGGAAATATCCTTAGAGATGAGGATTAGGAGGAGCATGAGGAATAGAGTAACTCTCATTAGCCTGGAGACTTTTCCTTCTGAGTATAAAATGCTAATGGAGCATCCTGAAGTATCTGTATGAAAGACTCTATGTCCCTTCTGTATTTATAGATTGCAGAGTGGGAGATGCAGACAGTGCATACCCAGAATTAGACAATTATTTTAGATGGGGGAAAGCAGGAGGGAAATTTGCAAATTAGAATGTGAGAACATAACTATGTGACTTATTCAAATTAATAGGAACTGCATAGTGTAGTCTCTATGCACCACTTTGAAAATTTCCCTGGGTGTTTTTATGCAGTCAAAATGATATGCAGGCAATGAAGAAAAAGCCAGTGTAAATACAAAGTGATCACATAATTTTGCATGTTTTTAATTATTGACATCAACTCCACTTTTGCCCAGAAATAAAAAATACATATTAATGAAGTAGCTAAACACAAAAGAAAACTGTTTTAGTAATTTTTTAGAAAGGAAATATTTTTTTTTAATTTACTTTCTAATGAACTCACTAAACTTGCTTGCACATTTAGTAAATATATTTAAAATCTTTACTCTCATGTATGTATAAAACTCCCCAAAATACAGATTATTGCATTACTATAGAAGAAATGTTTATGTCAATGAGATCACCAAATATCAAACTTTCTGATAATGTGTCCAGAGCCGTAATTTGATCTTAATATTGGGTTAAACTAATTCTTTCTATTCTGAAGATTGTAGCTGCACTGAAGGATGATATGAGAAAGGTATAGGAGGTAAAAGGAAAGGCCTCTGCCTTTGCTTCAGAGCCCATCTATCTACTGTGTCCTGTGTCCAGTTACTGCTGGCTTAGTAAAAGACACATGGTGCTTATCATTAATTAAGTCCCGAACGGTGTTTATTTTATTATCTACTGGGCTTTCATTCAACATCATAAATTCAAAGTGGTTTCTGATTGTTCTGTTCAGCTCTGGGAAAGAATGAAAGATGAAGCAGTTATATTTGAAAACAAATATCATACAGTGTCTGCATTCCCTCCAAAACTCAAGAGGTGCAGAACTAATTTCAGCTGTTAGTATATTGCTCTACCACCTTGGCTTTCCGAAGACAGATGCAGCAGGTCAAAAAATGACAATGCCTGTGAAATAACTCTGAATCAATATAACCCTTAAAAAACCTGGCATGAAAAATAGATATTCTGCAGCTTTTCCTGTCTACCAAGTGGTTTTCACATTTTGAAGCCTTGTCAAACCAAGCAGCAATCTTCCGCCGAATAATTCCATCACCAATTAGTCTGTCATGGGCTTTGTCAGTTCATCTTAACTTCTCTGCCCTATAAACTGAATGCTGGTTGCAAAAGATCAGAGAAATGTTTCGCTTTCTCTCTGTATAACACAGCTTTAACCCAAAGATCCCCAACAGCTGTAGTTGTGAAGCAACAAAATTCCTCCCCAAGACCCCAAACTTGAAAAAGGAACAATCACATCTCCAGCAGGAGTGAGTTTCACACACTTCCTAGCAAGATGCAGTGTAGGAATGGTATAGGAATAAGGAGAAATATATAACAAATTGATCAGTGAGAGTGATCCCCTATATGTCACAAACAAAATACAAACACCTTCTTGATCTGATTGAATATCTAAGAGAATAAATTCCCCTGGCAAATATCCGTAGGTGTTCCCCTAGAGAAGAAGACTTTAACTGGCTTGTGTAAAGAAAGACAAACTGTGTAAATTGAGTAATGAAACAGTAAATTGTGATTGCTGGAAAATCATGCACAGTGAATGTGGGCATCTTCAGCTGTTGCCAGCAGCTCATGAACAGCTGGAGAGCAAAACCTTGAGCCACCCAGCTCATGGTGCCACAGGAGTGTCCTCATTGCCAATATAATTCAGAATATCAGTGATTCCTGCTTCAGGGGTCCAGATCAAGAGAGATGAGAGAGTGAACACAGAAATGATCTGCTAAATACATCCACTCCTTTCCCTTATCTTCAGAGGAGGGAGGTAAGTGTCTGACACGCCGTGGGGCAGTCACCCCTGCATGGGAGAACAAACTCCTGGGAAGGCATTTGTAACGAGGTTAGGGGCGAGACTCCGGCGTGTTGGACAATGCGTTGACTTCTCTGATAGATGTTTTCTGAAAAGTAATTTCCGGAGCTCGTGAGGAATTATGTAAATGGAGAAATAATCAGATAAGGGGATGAAGAGTGAAGAAATGAAGCAGTCTTTCAGGGTTCAGTTTTGAAAAGATGATTGGAATGCATTTAGCAGTATTCAGCTAATGAAGTTAGAGTTGTAATTGCAGACAGGTGAGGAAACCAAACAAATTTTAAATGAGAAATCAGTATTTATGTTTTTTAGACTGGGTAAAAGTCAAGACTTCAATTTTTTTTCTCTTTTTCTGATTTCTATTTTGTGAATCTATTTGCACATTTCAGAAGTACATTCTTTGAGATTTTCAGATCATGGAGCTAATTGAAGATCGATTCAAGTGATGAAAATTTACTGGATTTACTTCTTTCAGTAGAAGCAACCCTGCAGATATGTTAATTTGGATAGCATGGCATTTGATGTTCGTCTGGGAGGGATGCTGGGGCTTATTGGTTCTTCTGGGATGAAGGAAAGAAACACATTGTCATACACTAAAGGAGATATTAAATGTCACTCCCCTGAAAATATGACACCTATGTGGAAGTCTTATGAAGTCTGGGTATCACTATTTTTATTACAAATTAGGTTATCACATTTCCGCAGATGTCTGCCTGTGTACTTTCATGTTTATTGACTGTTAGATGACATCACTGCTTTCTGATTGCAAATACTTTGCATTACTGCTAGTTCTCAGCTATTTGAGGGAAGATTTATTGGTATTATCCATGGATCTTTCTAGCAAGAGAAAAGCTACACATGCTTAAACAGCTCTAAAGTTGGAAATTCAGTAGGTATGCCTAAGACGTGTAGTGCAGTTTCATTAAACCAGAGAAACTTATGTCTTGCAAAGGTGCAAGCAAGCTCAGGTGAGTGTAAACATTTAGCAAATCAGTGTCTCAAACCAATCTCTTAAATCTCTGTGATTTATTGGATTTTTTATTCATAGTCATGAATTTCTAAACCAAACATAAACACAAGTCTTCAAACCTCTCATTCAGGGTCTCTGAAATCCATTTCTTTAACTAAATTAATAGGAAACATTTTTACTGCACATTAAGTTACAGCTATTTTTTCATTGCCATTCATTTCAAATCATTTTATTGTACCCATTCAAATTTTGAGGAACTGGTGTCATGGAGAATTACAGTACATCCAAATATGAAGAGATAACTAGACCTGTTTCCAGCAGGCTGGACTGTGAGGGTAGACTCCAGCCAGCAGTGCATAGCCCTCTTGAGGTCAGCAGGACAACTGTCCACCTTTGGACTGGACTGCAGGGCAGGGCCCTGGGCTGAAGCAACACTGGTTGAGAGTAACCTTGTAATGTGGGACCTGCTCAAATGCATTTCATCCTGCACATTAATCAGATGGTAAAAAAAATTTTAGGCAACCCCATATTACCCATGTTACATGGGTGTAAAAAATAATTGACCTAAAAGTTGTTGCTTTAGTATAGTTATAGTTATAGTTTAGTATAGTTATAGTTATAGTTATAGTTATAGTTATAGTTATAGTTATGGTTATGGTTATAGTTATAGTTATAGTTATAGTTATAGTTATAGTTATAGTATTACTATCNTTTAGTATAGTTATGCATGCTTCATAACTATATACTATAATTTACTGACTGACCAGAAAAACAAGAGGCAAATCCTGTAATTCATCAGCTAGTAGAGAAAGATTTGTATAAACCTCCTGCTGTGCTTGGTATACCACATGTCTGAGGCCAATTACTGTGATGCTGATTCTGTTTTAATTCAAGCTTTAGAGATGCATACACAATATTTTATAGTATTTTGGAGATGAAGATATTAAGAGTGTTTTCTCATTAAAAAAAGCCAAACAAACAAAACATCCCAACTGAAAATGACAAATATTCTATGAGAGAGTAGATTGGAGAAGAGAAATGCACTCTAGAGCTATCATTGCTGCTTCATGACAGCTTTTCTGGATTTCACAGAGGAAGAGCCAGCTGAGGGGCAGCCACTCTCCATTTCTAGGATTTCCCACTTTCAACTGTTCCTGAGACCAGTTCCTGAGACCAGTTCCTGAGACTATTTCTGAATTCAAAACCATTCTAGATACGGATTAAGGTTCAGGAGGTGGAGCCTTCATTCTGGATACTTGAGGGGTGGGTAAGCACTCCATCAGTGGCTGCAGGGGCTGGGGATGCTTTAGTGCATGGCCAAAGCCCACTGGGGCTTCGTGGAGCAGGAGGTGTCCTCAGCCAGGGCAATGAAGCCCTTGTGTCCCAGGCACCATAAGGCATCACATGAAGCATTCAGTCTCCAGCAGTTTAATTTTGGTTTTTTTTTCAATAACTAGTCATCTGCAGTGGAATTGGTGGAATATATTTAAAACTAATGCATTCTCAGGCTACTAAAGCTACTAAATTTTGTAAGGTGACTCTAGTTTAGGCTTTCGTGCTTTCCAAAAAAGCTATTGAAAATCAGCCTGGTTACAAAAAATATCCTGCTTGTGATTACAGTAGCACTAGATTCACCAAAGACAAACAAGCATTTCTGAGTTGCACTCCTCACGTTCCTTATAATGATAGCAGACAGATTGCAAATTTTTCAAAATAAGTGTTAAAACCAGGTTACTCAACTTTAAGTTCCTCATGCAGTTGTCTGCTCTTGTGTGTAGCTCTGTATCCTGTTCTCCTTGTGATGTTGCATTCTTTTGGTATCACTGCAGGAACAGCATTCTGCCTCTGCCCAGCGTGCAGCACCCACGCTGTGCCTCTCAGCTCATCAGCTGGCATCCAGTGCAAGATGCATTTTCATTTGTCTGTGCCTAGTTTAGTAACATTGTTTAATGGAGGTGATTGTGTATGGAGATTCCTGCATTGTGGAAGGCAAGGCATCCCTAAAGATGCATTTTCAGAACGTCCTCAGCTGAATCACTTGGGTGGATATGAATGCTTTGCTCTTCTGGGCATGCAGATGTGGTACAAGACAGAGGGGGCAAGGTATAGAATTTGGTTTTTTAGATACTGGAATCACAATTTTGCTTGTTCTTAATTCTTGTGAAACTCAGTTGAAATCCTTGTTTTAACCTATTTCCCTCTAACTTTGTGACAGGTTTGCAGTGACAAAATTTCTGACTGCTCTATGTGATTTTTTTTTTCCCCTTAAGCCCGAGTTTGAAAGGAATCTGTCATCCTGTGCTTGTGGGCTTAAAGTGTAAGTGTAATTAAGAATAATTGGTTTAAGAATTAAATATTTCTTCAGAAAGCTAGATTTTCAAGCAGGATGTATATGTAGAAAATCTGTATAATGCCATTAATTAAAATAAAAAATAAAAAATCCATATTAGCAGCCTGGAAGTATCCAAGCAGTAAAAAGAGTTTAAGCTTTTGTTTACATTTTGGGTGCAAGAGGTGCCTCTTCTTTAAGTATTTAGATAAACAAACCAAAGCTGCTGTTTTCATTAGCATGTAACACAGAGCCCAGTTTCCTTACCTGAGAGAATGATAAACTAAAATTCAGTGGCAGAAGCAATTTGATCTCTTGCAAATATGAGTCTTGACAAACCTTACACTATGGGAAAAAACCCCCAACAAACCAACCTTCAAATTTTGTACCTATTGACATTGCTTAATAAAAACATCTCGAGTGCTGGTGCTTCTGGGTGTGTTTCCAATAGCAATGTGATTGCAAGGCTCCGTGGATAAAGTTACCAATCCTTTGAATTCTGACCTTCAGTCTAAAACAGCTTTAGAGGTTACTCTTTTTCCTTTTGGTGAGATTGCAGAGTAAAAGTTAATGCTGCTGGAAGGAAGCGGGGGAGGGAGCTGGGCTTGGAGATGAGAACTGGGTCTTTGAAGCCATCTGAGAAGTTTTCCTCTGGCCTTGATTTGTAACAACAAATATTGGCAGTCTGAGTCAGTAATTATATGAAGTTTCAAAATAGAGCATTCGGCTCTATTTTGAAACTTCTGTGAATACAATTTCTATTGAGACTCAATTGATTCTAAGGGAAACTTATACTGTTGGGTTTGACAAAGTCTGGATTCTTGGGTTAGCTGTAGCCATCAAAACCTGAGAGTAGCTTAAGTCCATCATCTCTGTCTACAGGGAGAGGACACCTCAAAATTGGGTCCCCTTCATTGACTGGAAGTGTCTCTCTCTTCCTTGAGGATTTGGATGATCGCCTTCGACTAAATGCTGAATTTTAGATCGTTACACATAGGTGAGAATCTGGCTTCTGCTGAACAAATTATGCTCATGATACAATTACTGTAAGGTTTAGAAGAATTTATTGTGTTAAATTACTTAAAAACAGTTTCTGGCAAAAACATCATTGCAAGTATAAAATAAATCACAGGACTATTTTAACTTGAACTTCCACTTAGTCCTTTTCATTACAAGGCCTACAATGGGGAATATTAATGCCTGTAACTTTTAGAAGATACTTCACTGCTCCAGATCACCATAAGGAACATTTATGTGACTGAATGTTTCAAAGTTAAGGATGTACATTCTTACTATATTAAGCTAATGTAAGGTCTGTAATTTGAATGTGTTTTTGAGTCACTTATATTAGTCATAAATGCAGGTTTTTCTTAATACTTTGTCAAAATGAGCCTAAGTTGCTGTTCTTTCTAATTCTAACTGCTTTAATCAATAATTATTTTCTCTATATAATATTTTAGGGGGGTTTTCCAGTCTTATATGTCAGTAGCTGAAAAATTATGTAATAATTGACACAAATAACTAAAATACAGTAATGATCCACTGCTCCATCTACTGTTGAACAGTGACATGAATAACACTCTGGAAAAAAAAATACGGAATGCATTTAGGAAATAATACCAAAATGGAATTTACAACAAATAAACCTATTGTTTCTGTGGTTAGTGAACAAACATTTTTTCTTGCAGCCTAAAGTATTCTGAGTAGGACTATAATTCAGAGTTGAAAAGCAAAGAGGAGCTTTCCAGCTTCCTTTTCACCTTATAGAAGGAGCTGACAAAACTGGTTTTATTCATGTTGGTGGGAAAAAGCTGGAGAAGTGACAGTCTGGTATCACTGAGCTGACTCATGTCATACGGTGTGCTCCATTTATATCACTGGCAAAAGTGTAAGTTATTGCTGTGAAAAGAAATTTGCAGTGGTTTGTAAGTTTTACCTTTATTCTAGTAGCACTAAATGAAAGATGAGGAAGGCCTAAATAGTCGTGGGAGGATGAGCTATGGAAAAATGGCATGTGTGTGAAATGATGTGTTTTATAGTCTTTACAGAACAACGGGACTTGATTATTTTGTCAGCTCACTGGTAATCTCTCATTTGTAGTGTGTTCTTCCTGCAACCCAGTCTTCTGAGGAAATACTGATTATAGCTTTTATCACCCCTTAGAATGCTAGCAAGCTGCTTCTCATCATCGACGATGCATTTGATTTGACTTGTTCATTTTTATAAGCAAATTATTATTCACATATCACAGTGAAGGATGATTATTTTCAAATTTTAGACAGTTATGTTTCCATGCTGAGCTGGAGTAAAAGCCTGAATGTTAATTAGAAAAATTAGCTCTTTCTTGAGGAAGCTGACAGATTGCAATTTACTCTTTTAATTTCACCCCCTATCTTGTAAACAGATAATTCTTCAAATAACTTTATTCAGACACATTTATGTAGTTTTCAGCAGGACTTCTTTTCTAAAGAGTTACATGTTTATTTATCTTTTGAGCAAAGGTTTTTGTGCAACAAATAAAAGTAACACTCCACTGATTCTTAGGTACTGTAGACAGTATTAAAAATCTCCCTGTAAAACTCTTGAACTTTATTGGAAAAGGGAAGGTAATTTTCTATAGTTCAATTTAATAGCTAAGACATTGCTGAAATGAAGACTCTTGTAGTTGGCAAAGCTACATTACTCTTAAACCTGGAGCAGATCTCAGAGCTCTGCCCTTAGGATGTCACAGACCTGGTGTCTTGGTCTTTAGGGAAAAGCCATCACTTTTGGGTAGAACATCTACTTCAAAAGATCTGGACACCAAAACTTTTCAGTATTTTTGTGTGCCTATCATTCCCTTCATGAGATTTCTAGAAGAGACAAATAATGTAGGGTGTTAAAAAATACCCAAAAGGAAATGATAGTATCAGGTACATTTAAAATTTAAGTTCATCTAGGATCTTTCCTTCACCCTGCCAAACTACCTTTTTATTTTGCATTTAGATTACTGAGTGTATATATATAATTTACACTACCAATNTATATGCACACACTGTTTTGTCTTCCCTTTAATATAATGCTTTTAAGATGGAAGAAATCTACTGAAAAACAAGCATACTTTCACTTTGGAGAGAGAAAAATTGAGATACAGTAAGGTATTGGCTTTCAAACTGGACTTCGAATGCTTCTTCTGTGGACAGTCTCTGCATTTGTTTATATTGTAGCTGTCAGGTATTTCAGAATTGTATGTAAGTCATGCATTCGTTCAAAAAGCTAAAGCAGCATCTACTTAAGATTAATAAAGATTACTTTTTCCTATTTTAAATTATACTAAATGGTTTATGTGATTGTACTGAAGTGATGTGTTGTGATGGGTTGAAAACAACTACAATTGCATATAAACTAGCAAAACCAGCAAACTGGGGCCAGCAGTTCATACGAGTTTTGGCTAAGTACAATGGTTAACAGCACATGCCTCTTCTTATAATACATTTCACACAGACCTTGGCTCAATATTAATTTTATCCAATATATCTTGAAAGATTATAATTAAATTGTTCTTCTTAGGCACACTGGCAGTTTTAGGACAGAACACTTTAAATGGTTGATTTCTGTCATTTTTACTGTTTATATTTACAAAGGTCTTTCTACTTTTGCTCACATGAGTAGCATGAGACAATACGGGCTCCTGTCAAATGCTGCAAACTTCTGTTCCAGCCAGGGATGTCTCTAGGCAACAGCTGCTATGTGTAAGATAAAACTTGTATGGAGGCATAGGAGGGCTGTTGCTGCTTCAGAGGGTTCTGACGTTGCACTGAAGTTGTTTATGGGAAGAGCCAGGCGGTGGCTTTTAGGAGCAATGGGATACATCTTCAGTTTAGTAAAGCGTGGTCTTCCTAGGCCTATTTCTGATATTAAATATTTCAGTAGTATTTCCTGCTTGGAGACAAACATATGAACATCCCACTGTTCCATATCCATCTTACATCTAATTTTTCTTAATTACCAGAACATCTGTAATCGTGGCACCTAAGCGCCCAGTAAATGTTGTGTTCCAGATGGGCCTATTTTACTTGTGCTAAAACAAGTGTGTGACACTGCATATGAAGTTAAAACCATATTGCATGAGTAATGGTTGTAATAATATACCCAGCAGCTTGTTGTGCATTTGATGTTAAGGAATAAGCCTGGTCCTTTACTTCTTAGGAGTCTTGAGATGCCAGCTGCATTAATGGGAATGCAGAATCAGGGCAAATTTAGGCATGATGTAAACATATGCAAATCCCACTGAAATCTCTGTTCCAAACCCAGTGTTAGTGCAATTGTGGTTTGAAAATGATGTTGGGTGCCAGTGACCAACAACCCACCCTGCACTGATTTGGTATGCAGTTACTGGGAAGAACAAACCCCAAAAGATAAGTAAACAAACCTCTTTCAAGTAGGTTTCAAATCGGTGCAGTACTCAGCTGTCATAATTAGATTACCTATTGAAACAGAAAGAACTACACTCACTTAAACCAAATGAGGATCTGGCCCACAGTATCAGCTGTAGGATAAGTTCATAGGTTAGACCCTATCATGGGGTAATGATATACACTGATCTGAAGTCCAATCTTCAGACATCAGATAAAGAACTTTAAGGCACTGTTTAATGGCTGTATAAACACAGAGGACCCTACTTTATCTCCTATCCCCCATCTAGATCATTTATATGGCTTCAGTTCCCATACTGCCTACATGCCATACTACAGAAGAGATTAAAAATTCAAAGCTGATTCTTTTCTTGCAGTGCATCGTCAACACCCTTTTTCTGATCACCTTAGCCTCTGTGTAATTTATCCCATGTTTATCCTCACATCATCAAGCTCTGTACGTGTGTGTGGATCTGTCTTACTTTAATTAAATACAGAGACTGGGCACACTCCTGAAGTTATTACTTAGATATAACTCCCAGTAGGGACTGCAAACTAAATGAGAATAAACCTGTTTCAGTAACCTTTACATTTAAAATACTAAAATTTATACATATATTTGTCCTATTTGGGTTTGGGTTTGTTGTGGTTTTTTTTGCAATAATGAAATTAAATAGATTTTTGCTAAAATTTGCATACATCATTGAAGTCACAGTCTTCTTTTTAAATATTTTTTTATTTCTATAGCATCATTTAAGTATCACTATTTTTGAGAAATGGTTTTAAGTTACATTTTCCAGTGTTAGATTTTACCTCACAACAACAATATGATATTTTTTGAGTTCTTCTAGAAAAAAATGAGCTTCTGCTTTGTTAAAGTGTGTTCCTGATATTATTAATTTAATAGATGTAGCTCCTACAGTCAGTGAAGCAAGACGTATCTTTATATCAGACTGGGCAGGGCTTTTAAAAAAATGATCTTACTAACACTGGTAAAGAATTCAGTGGTAAGTATTTTCCAGAAGATCTGGCTGTTCCAAAAAAGTGTATAGTTCAGAATGATTGCATAGCCTTGTGTTTCAGAGTTTCAGAGACTTTTACCTGATAAATCTGCATGGCTCCATAATAAGTAATTTGTATTTCTTTCACAGTTTAATATAGAACACGATAAATAGTTTTCTTGGCGTGAGATGTGGTTTGTGACTCTGAAGAAGAGATGGGATTGTGTTTGTGCTGGCTGTGCAGACGGGCCCAATCGAAAGCTGCTTGTTTTGACCTGGGTTCCCATATATGGTGTGTGACTGTCCCGAGATCCCTTTTCTCCGCTAAACAAAATGAAATCCTAGGTGCGTTTTCAGCTCGAGGTTGACTTGTAGCTTTGCAAACCGATCTGCTTTTGCTGAAGTATTCCCAATGTACTTGCTACAAAATAATGTCTCACTTACTGGGATGTAGTAGCCAGAAGATATTTCTCCTCTAGAAGTATTGCTTTCATTCACAGATTAGTTAATTGAAGGTAAGGATATATTAGTAGTGAATAACCACTGGTTTTTGTAAAGAGAAAAAAAGTTCTGTTTCAATCTGTTTATACAGTATGAAGTTGGGGGGTTTGTTGATTTTTTGTTTTGTTTTGGTTTTTTAATATTTAGTACCTTAGACCTGGCGTGGCATTAAGACTTCTTTTTTGGTACTACAAATCGTTACGCTGTTTTCCTCATCATACTTGGATTATGTGCACTGAAAAATAGCGTAGAAAAATTGGTGTTACATGAAGTGAAAGATACTGTCTGCATAGTGGAAATGCTCTGGAGAATGCTGGTCAAATTTAGTTACTTTGTATGCTATAATGTTTTTTAACATAATGTATGTATTTTTAAAAGTGTTTCTTTTATTAGGAGCAACTAAAAGTTCTTTAATAGAAAAGCATCATAAACCCATTTCAGTTTAATGGCTTACTAATTAAATTACTTAATTAGCTATTGATTGGTAAAAGCTAAGGTTACTTAATGCACAAATTTAACTCTATGCAACCGTCTCTCCCTTCTTTGGAAACATTTATAAGGTCTGTGGAAATGGCCTTTATACAATTTTAAATTTTAAAACTTTAGTAAATGATTAGTAAAAATTAAAGTACGAATTTGACAATATTTAAAATTGGTTTTAGGCGTACAGATATTTAGTCGTTTTAAGTGGTTTAAACCATTTTAAAAGTTCCAGATATTTTATTTAATAAATACCCTTAAATTGGAGAAGGCTAGCTTAAATAGTTTTAGCAGACCCTTTCTTTACAAGGTTGCAAGAATCTCAGACATTTGAGAACAAATCTGTTACATATCCAATCAAAACGGCATGTCCGGACGTGCACGCTGGTTGTATGCTTACGAGCCTCTATGAGTATCCCTATTTAGCTGCTCTCATTGATATAATGTTGGTGTAATTCCAGTTATTCTATTAGGACGGCTTTAGTTTAAACCCAGCTTTACTAGAGGGGACGCATCCGCGCACAATTCGACTTTCTAGATGAGGAGGGACCCGAGGGATTTTCGGGAGTTTTTTGTGGGGTGAGGCTGAGGAAGGTGCGAGGAAGGGGGGCCCTGTCGGCCGGGCAGGGGGCGGAGGGGGCGGCCGGGGGCC
>VZTB01005572.1:577866-638985 GCA_013397245.1 Thryothorus ludovicianus | reverse complement strand
GCCCGGCCGCCCAGGAGAGCGGGGTCCCGCCCGGCCGCCGGGGACAGCGGGGTCCCGCCCGGCGCGGAGGGGCAGCGGCGCTTTCCGCGCGTCCGGCCGCGCCGGGGCTGAGCGGCGCGCAATTATAAATCACCGGGTGCAGCGGGTAATTTTGGCCGTAGTTCAGGCTGGGGTTTGTAGGCTTCCCACAAAACAGATGTTGGGAGGTTCTGTTTATTGTGATCAGCCAGGTTTGGGGATTCTCCTGTGTGATTTCCTCGAGCGCTAATGGTTCGGCAGATAGGAGTTAACGTGATGGGGAGATGTTAGATGGGGGGTGGAAATAGGCACGTACGGTACGGAACCAGCAGACCTTGTTGAAAGAGACACGAGAGCGTGAGAAAAATAATAAAGAAATTGGGAGGAAGAATGCCTGACAGAGATTTTGACAGTGCTTTCTGAAGCAGGAAATCCTTTTGCTTAATATGTTTAAATTTTCCAAACACCAAGGAAAACATGCAGATCCCCACAGGAGAACTTTCCAAGATGACAAAATAAACATCTACACAACTGAAATATTTGACGTTTATTGACATTTTAGGCGGCTTATTTAGAACCGTGGTCTTTGAACAAGGAAGTTAAAGACCTTCTGAAGTCTCATTAAATTTACATCTTGCTTTTGAGCAACCAAGACCCACCAAACATTCTCTTGGTGTTTCAAACACCAAGAGGAAGGGCTGCCCTTTACAGTACAAGATTGATTCTGGAAAAGTAAAAGTTTTAGTGCACTTAAAAATGTTTCCTTGAAGGTGATTGGGTTTTGGTGTGTTTTTTTCTTTCTTCTGTAAGCAAACATTCAAAACTGAGGTAAGCGGAAGAGATAAAAGCTTTCCGGGAAAAAAAATGGTAGTGTGTTTCATGAAGTTTGTTTAAATTTAAAAATGAGCGCCGGGGGAAATTTTGAATAAGAAGTGGAAATGTGGTATAGTGTATCATTGGAAGTTTTTAACGTTAGATATGATGTATAAAGATTATTTTATTTTCCAACCCATACTGAGATGGTTCACAAAGCATCTGCCAGAACTCAGACTACTGCTTTGAGGTGTCAGATAAATTAATAGTATATATATGGACACGCATCTGTAAAAGTACATATATGTGTGGGTATACTCATCACAGAATTTTGGGTATATAAACACATACACACTCAGCGTTTTCATGTTGCTCACAAACCCATGACATGCAGTTTTTAGCTGATCACCTCACTGCTGTCAGAGTTTTCCCAAGGCCTTGGAAGGGTTTGGAAATGAGCAGCCATCCCCTCTCAGCAGTTCAGACATCTTGAGTCATGCTTCACCTTAGAAGAAAAAAAAGAATGAGTAATCATTTATTTTGAATTGCAACAAGTATGAAATCTTTCTCAGGTGCCAAAAAAAATCTTGGAAAAGCAGAAAGACATTCTTAAATGGCTGGTCATAATAGAAGCATTGTCACATTGTAGTACTTCTTTCTTAAAGTGTTGGGATTTCAAAATGTTTCATTCATGAGTGTATGAAATGAGCACACAGGCTAGCACTTTAGAAGACTTTAAACTGGTAATTAAAAATTAAATAACTGCAATTACCTGCTTTTGCTTTAATAAGTGCAATTTGTCTTTGATGTGAATATCTAGTGAAAAAGCCCAAACTCTTCCCTTGGAGCCCAGCGATATATGATTATGGGAAGAGTGAAAGTATTACAAAGTTTCCTGGGTTGCCAGCAAGGTGCCTTTCTGCAGCCAATTTGCATTTTAGTTTTGTAACATTTTGGCTGTTGAAGCCATTATGTCGGTAGATACTGACTGTGCTGTTCTTTTAGGGAAGCAAAGAATGCTGTTGGGCAAAAAAAGTCCCTTTCTCTCTCTCCCTCCACCCCTTCCTAAAAATGACAGATTTTTTTTTTTTTTTCCTAAGAAGGAGCATCCTCATTTGAAAACTGCCATTGTCTTTGAAATTTGCTTCTTTAAAGTAAAACTGTATTTTGAGAGAAAACGTGTGTGCTGGCTATAGTTTTCTGGGTTAAATTCTTATTTTCACTTCAAAAATTTCTTTTCAGCTGGAAAAATGTTTTAAATTATAGCCATTAAAAAAATTGCTCCTAGCAAGCAAAAATACTGTGGAAAACCTGTAATTTAGACAAGTACCTACATTTTATTTGCTCTGTGCTGCTGAAATTTAGAATTTCTTCCCATTTACAGTTTACTTTTCACAGAACATTATTAACTTCTTGGCTTCATACATGATCTTCTGTCAGATGCTTTTGATTTGTAATTTAGCAAAGTATAATAAACAGTGCAAAAGTCATGAATTTTCCTCTGCATCCTGAGCTCTGTGGTAGGGAAAATGTGATAAAATGTGTACCTTAAGTCTTGTTTGATGATCTCTCAAAGCAAGTTTGCCTTCTGGAAATAATTTCTGGGGTTGAAGAGCATGGTATTAACAGATTTAATGTGGCTATTCAATGGATTGGTGGAGTACTATGTGAGGTTTAACAAAATGAGAGAGACAAATTGAACATCAACAAAACCTACATCTGTGAAGAATTATAAATTTAATTAGAAAAAAGGGCAAACTTAAAAGACCTCATTAACTAATCAGAATTTGATGTTACTGATTTAAGATTCTTAAATGGATGAATTCTAAGTAGCTTTGCTATCATTGTCCTTTTTTTCTCGCCATGTACTACATAGTGCCCAATCTGCAATCTGTAGTAAGGAGAAAGATGTGAATGTTACTGACCAAAATCAAATTATGCAGAGTAATGTTTTTGAGATATTAAGAAGAATGTGTATGCCATTATACCATTTAGCATATAAGACATTTTTAGTTTAAGCAGAGCTCTGAGTATGAAGGGGGTGGTTCAGTTTTTTTTTTTTTATTATTTTTTTTTTTAATTGGACCCATTTCTGTCCGGGTAAGGCCAAGCAATTGGGTTTTTTCCCCCACTTTTTATTTGATATGTGAGTTATGTTGCAAAACTTCAATTATCCAGAAACCTGTTGGCAAAATGGGAATATATGAGAGAAAGCATGAGCTCACACCACCCAGAAATGTTTTTATTCTATGAACTAACTGGTCATCATAAGTGTGGTTCCTTACTACGTTGTAATTTTGTACTGCACATAAAAAACTGAAAGCATATGAAGTGTAGCATTTTGTAAACTGTAACTAATTTCACTCACATCTGTGTCTAATTGTTGTCTGCATTCGCATTCTTGAGAGTAGATTTATTTTTCCTGGACCACTCTGTGGATTCAGCTGACCAGCCTAAGTGAGGATTAGTTGTTTTAAAGTTATTTTGATTAAAGAGTCATTTTTAAATTTGGTAACGTGCAACACATGGTTTAAATAATCCTAGAGACACAAAGGAATATATCTAAAGTACGTCTAATGACAATGAAAATTGTGGATATGAACTTTCACAAATCATAGAGGGTGGAGGACATTTAAGGTATATATTTAATTCACTTTGAATATGCTGGATATTTTTTTGCCCTGTCCCACAAATACATAAATGAGCTCTTTCTTGCTATGCACATACATGAATACGTATATATGTATATAATGTATATATTTTCAAATGTACAGATGTCACTGTTCCTGTAAAAATTTGGTACTTAAAATAGTGAGGATTAAATTTTTAAAATTTTAATCAAGTATAATTGTGTAATGCATATTGAAAAACATCGCTTACGTAAAGCATCCATTTAAAAAAGGAAGTTTTTTCTATTATAAAAGATGGGTTTTAAAAGATCCTGTACAAGAGGGAGTGAAGATAGCTCTGTAGGCAAACTTAGTTCTCACCTATAATTTTTTCCAGGTGTTTAGAAGTAACAGCAGAAGCATATCCTAAGGCACTCTGCAGCAGTTTCTGGGGTAAAGAACTGAGGGGGGGAAAAGAATCCGTAAACCAAAATGCACAGTTTTGACTGTATCTGCTACTCTAGTTTGATTTGGCATGCAACAATGTATTGAAAAGCGTGTTATGCAGTACTTTAAGTACCCAGTTATAAAAAGATTGATGTTTTTCAGCATGCATTATTGCATGCTTCTTGACATCATTTGTGATGTTCTTCCTTGCCTGACTGCCCCTAGCAGTTGTTTACTCTTGCTAGTAGTAATTCTGTCTGTGATTAAAAATAACAAAAAACCCACCCTACAGACACATAAGTAGGGTTTGCTCGGATGATTTTTATGGCACTTAAAATGCCTCATCTCCCTTGTCTTTGCTCTGTGATCATTTAAGAGATGTCAGTTCAGGTTGAATGGAAACGCACAAGAAGGATCCTCACTGCGGACATTAAGGGGATGGATACCTTTCCCAGAGAAGCCTTCATGTGCTTTTAAGCTAACAGTGGCTAGTAGTGTATCTCCACCTGAATTTTATCACCTGCTGACAATTGTCACTGGCTGGAGTTTGTTCGTAAAGCAACAGTGTTTTTCTGATGGAATATTACTCACCTGAGTTATAAAAGGAATATTTGATTGAACTAAAAAGTTATTGGTGGGCTTCTCAGTGGAAAAAGATTCCTTTCTTTCATGAGGTACCTCAAAGGTAAATGCTACAGCTTCCTCCCATTCATTTAGCCAGAAATGTCCTTTTAAGTAATTTTTTCAGAAATCTCATTAGCAACTGAAATTTTAGGAGTAAGACTATGCAATGACATGTGGAGTTTTTATTTTAATTTGACCTGGCTGGAGATGGGCTTCTTTTAGAGAAGGCTCAGTAAGGCTGTTGGCTATATAGCGAAGGTCTTTACCATAGGTAGACTTGCCCCTTGTTATTCTCTACCCCTCCCCCCCAAAAAATAACTCAGCATCTCCAGCTTGCCTTTGGGGTGAGCTTGACTGGTGGGTTCCCTGTGGCCCAGGCACAGAGGAAGGATGGCGAAGGGCGAAGACGAGCAGTGTGATGAGGGCGAGAAGCTGCGCGGAGCGGAGGAGAGAGGAGGGCTGAGAGCAGCGGAGGATGCGGAGGGGCTCGGGGCAGGAGCAGCTGGTGCTGCCCTCGGCGGGCGGCGCGGCGGGGTTACCTTTGCGGGGCCGAGCCGAGCCGAGCCGTGCCGGGGGAGGGGAGCCCCTCGCAGCTGTCACGGGCCCCTGATGAATCACTATCCCGTCACTTGGCTGCCGGCCCCTGGCGCGGGGAGGAGGGAGAGAGACCTGCCGGGGAAACAACAGTTGAGCCTTCAATTTAAAGACAATATGCCTTTCAGGGGCACCGCGCCCTCCTCCTCTCCCTTTGGATTTAAAGGACAGAATTGTCATCCGTAGTGGTATCCTTTCTTTAAATTAAGGCCTCATAGTAAAGTGGAGTAATAGAAGCTTCTGTTTGTTTCCCTGGTTTACAGGTGCAGAAGTCCCAAACCAGTTCAGATGTTGCTGTTTCCTCAAGCTGCAGGTAAGGATTTGACCGAAAATTGCTAATGTTTTGCAAGCCTTCTGTTGTGGGAGATTTTTTTTAACTTCAAGTGGTAAGTAAAATATTTATTCTTGTTTCTCACGTTAAACAGATGAGTAAGTGCTGGAGCATAGCTTTTACATGTGTGCAACCAAGTCTGTAAACCATGAGCACGTAACTTTTTCTCTAAATTGTTTGAGTTTATATTCCATGCTGGCATTTGGAACTCATTGCAGTATCATCTTCTTCTTTCTGTGTAGATTGTTTTAGGTAAAGATATATTAAATGAAGGATCTATGTTTAGAACCTGTGATAAAATTTCAGTTCAAATACAAAAGCTTCATACCTGAAATGACACTCAGGATATTTATACCGCTACTCGCAGGAGTAATTTTATATATAATTTTAATAGTCTTTTAAAGAGCCTAAGCATTTCTTTTAAACTGAAAAATTACTGGTTCAAATGCCTTGGAGGCACAGTAACCTATGAAGTTTCTACTGGGAGCAATTACTTAGAATGAGTACGTCAAATAACAATATCAGAAGTTTTAGGTATAAAGGAACAGAAGGATAGGGAACTTCAGTCATAAGCCCCAGCATCAACCAAGGGATATGTCATGGTGATGGTGACTATTGGCCTGTTAAGGTAAGGCTATTGAAAGCACAAATCTGAAATTTTCAGCTGCCTTTGTGCCGCTTAAACGTTTAATTTTTTGCTTTAGATGGGAATTGCTCTTTTCTCATTTTGACTAAGCGACAGCTGCTGAGATGCAGCAGAGTGCTAAGGCACACTAACGCCTTATGGATTCACTGTATGTCCGTCATATCCCTTTCCAATTGGGCACGCTTTATGTAATCCACAAAGCAAACAAGTGAGCAGACATAATAATGTTTTAATGCTGCATTTGTTTCAAAGGAAACAGAGGAACAATTAAGTAGTTTGCCAGAGTAAACACATACATCAGGAATATCTCATTCCCTGTCAGTAGATGATAGGTTTCCACAATTGCTTCAAGTGTTTTATTTGTTTTGGAGGCCCATTATATTGCCACTGAGTGGTAAATCTCGAAAAAGCAGTGTTGATTTCTTTTTAAGAGAATGTATGTCTTCATGTGTTGGTGATTCCATCTTTGTACATATTTTAAAAATAAAAAATTAAATAAATTTTTGAAGTGCAGTGCTTGGAATCTAAGTTTTATTCAGTTGAAAGCTGCAAAAATAATTTCAGTAGCTGGCCAGTCGTGTGAGGCTACAACATGTATCGAGCGCAGAAAAGATCAAGTTGGGAGAAGCAGTTTGTTTTTTAAGAAGTGTTTCTGGGATGTTGATAAATAGCAGACTGCGTCTCATAAAGGCAGTTCCTCTGTAAATCGTGTTGACTTATGTCACTAAAACTAGTTGCATCTTGTTTTCAGGTCTATGGAAATGCAGGATCTAGCCAGTCCACATAGACGACTAAGTGGTAGTAGTGAATCCCCCAGTGGTCCAAAACTTGATAACTCCCATATAAATAATAATTCCATGACACCCAATGGCACAGAAGGTGAGCCAGCCGTTTTATTATTTTTATTAGTGTTTCATAATTTGTTTTTTCTCCTTGTTGCTTTGGTGTTCTCACAGTCTGCAAACTATATAATGTTTTACTATTTTAAGTGTTCTGTGTTTATTCATATGGTACATAAGGCAATGTTCAGTGTTTATCAGTAGTTACTATTATCAAGTTTCAGCAACAGAATTCATTACAGGTTTATGTTTCTTCCATGGAATTCGAATGGACTGAGCAGGTAGTGTGTACAGAGCTTAAACTAAAAAAAAACAGTCAAAAAAATGAAAAGGAAGTTTAAAGATGAGAGAAAAAAAGTAGGTGTTTACAATTGCCATAGTACAAAATGTAATTTATCAGTCTGTTTTACTATTTTGGTATTTCTTTATGTTCTCACTTTTTGCAAGCTCCTAAGGCTATGAGAATTTTGTCAAGTACGCTAATAAAACTGAGTGTTGAAAGTTCCTCAGGCTAGCTTGCTGCTCTGATGGAGTGGCCAAAATTCAAACAGGTGTAGTAATTCAATGGGGTAAGCTGATACCTATTTCTCAAGAAGCAGTCAGGCAGTTGATAAGTTATGTTTGTTCTCAGTAGAATACTAACAACAGAACAACCTAACAGCTTTGCCAGTAATATAATACATCTAGAATACATATAATAATATGTATAACGAAACACAGAAGGGTTTACACAACAAGCAGGAAAAAATGCTCTTTCCTGTAGCATTTCTATGGCAACAGTGGGAAAGCTCATACATGACATTTGACTGGCTGTGTGAAGAGACTTAATGCATTACTAGAAAAGAGAGTCGTGCAGATTCAGTATTGCTCTTCACTATAAATGTATAGGTAAACTGCTACAACTGTTGTAGCAAAGCTATACCTTTTTTTTTCATCCCAAGAAATGGGTTGTAGTAGTGCTGTCAGAGTTTAGGTTTATGGACATGCATTGCATTTTTCCAGGAAAGGCACATGTTGATCAAACAGATGTTGTCCCCCTCTCAATTTCCCAAATACCTCTGTTCTTCATTGTAATTGGAGTCCTTAGTAGTGGGGACAGTTTATGGGTTATCAGATTAACAGGAGCTTGTGCTAGACTTGTGTACAATTTACTTTTTGCTATTGCTGTAAAAGTATTGCTTCAATCAAATATTAAGCCATTTGAAAAAAAGAGTATCTTCTTAAAGGATAAATAAAGTGCTTACTGTGCTCATATAGTTTGAGCAGGAAAATATTTTATGTCCATAAATGAGTCTTCCTTTAAAGTACACAAGTATGTTGTTGTATTTTTATATCATATTACCAAATATATACCACTTTTGGTACAGGGTAAAATTGCCCTTTCAAATTAAAATTCCTCTAGCTCACAGAAGCCTTTGTTGTAAACTTCATGAGTTTTTCTACCTTCTATATAACTTGAAGGTTCTTTTGTAGCACAAAAATAGGGGGTGTTCCTTGAAACACTGAAAGATGTTCATCATCTGACTTGACCTTTTGTTTGGTGTGTAGTGCTGTGTGCGTACACTCTGAGAAATGCTTGATATTACTTTGTAAGGAAACGAGGTATATGTTGTATCCATCTATTAATGCACTGACCTCAGGTAGAAACTAATTTTGGAAATAATATCTCTACTTCTAGGTAGGTATCAGAGTTTATTAAAGAAAGTCAATGAAACCATGGTAACTTATTTGTCTGGCATTAGAACTTTCCAGTTGAAAAGGATTTGGAGTGAATTCTACCCAGAAAGCTCTAACTTGCAGTACATGTTTGCCTCCGGAGATGAAGCCAAACGGTTTTCTTTTGTTTGCCCTTTTCCCTCAGGTGACATGACCCTCCTCAGCACTGCAGACTGGTTGCTCAGCCCTAGCACGCAGAGCCCCGCAGGTTTGGGTGCTGCAGTGGGCGCAGCAGGCGTGGGCACTCAGCATGCCACCCTTGTCCCCAAAGCGTTCCGAGAGACAGCTTGTGCTTGGCGGTTCTGCTCTGAGCTCTCTAATTTGAAAATTCCTGTCTCTGATTGCTCTTAAGTGACAAAGAAGGAAAAATTTTTCAAAGAAACTAGTAGAATAATTTATTTCTCAATGAGATGTGTGCCAAGACACAAAATTTGTGAGTGAAGCAGATGCCTAAGAATCTGAAGGTGGAATTTTTACTGCTAATCTGTTTCATCTTGAGAAAATGTTTTGTTAGGCTCCTTGAGCTGCTAAAGAGACTTAAGAGAGAGTGGAGTGAATGAAACAAAATTTTCCCATTTTTTTTAATGAAGAGTGAAGTAAAATTAGTTTTTCTGGGGTTCTTGAAGCAGAATCCTGCTGAGACACAAGTGGCTGATTGTAAGGATGCGGCTGTAAATGCGAGCACCTCTTTCTGGATGCTGCAGTGTGGTTTGCTTGTTTGTTGCACATGCAGTGGAGATGTGGGTTGCTGAATCCTCACATGTCAAATATGATATGTGAAACCAGCTTCTAGTCTACCATGCACACGTTCTCACTCATGTGAAAGAGCCTCCTTCTCTAGCATAAGAGATCTTCATATGACTGAGAAGCAGGGCCTCTAGGTATTTGCATGTTATAAATATCTTGTAAAGATATGTTAAATTTGATTTGACTATGGGTGTGATTTTGACAGGTTTCCATACCCTGAAGCACAGGATATGTTCACTAGATGAGGGAAGGGGAAGAAAAAAAGAAGGAGAAAAAATGCCTGTCCCAAAGTGAAATGGCTGCATTTCAAACAAATGTTCATGAATTCCTCTAAGGCACATTTTCTTCTATTTTCTTCTAAGGCACTTGCCTTCTATTGATGTCTTTCTGCAAGAGGATGTGGTTGGAAGGTAGCTCACTTTGTTAGCTAATATTTTTAGCTTCACACTTAGCTGTAAGTTTTCAAAGCACTGAATGGGGATTTAGTTGTGCGATTGAGTCTGAATTTAATCTCTACATGCAGCTTATATATAATAACTCTTTGTGTGCTTAATTTCACTTTGATAGAGCAAAATTATTCTCTTGGCCAGGCAGCATGGTCTTCAGTGATGGGGAAGTAACAAGGAAATTATAGACCTTGACCAGACAGAAATTTCCCAGGATCAAATGCAGAGGACTAAAATGTCTGACTAAAGGCACTCAGAAAAATTAGTCCTAGTATGCCAAGGTGATGCTGATTATATAAGTACTACAGTATTTGAGGTTTTTGTGTTCTCTTTAAGTGTATTTCCACAACATATCCTCTATTGTAGAAAAGAGCAGGTGTGGACACCATAAAAATTATGGCCCTGTATAACTTGCCTAGGAAAATATCTTAAAAAATTATTGGAGCAGGGATCGAAATATTCATAGTTTTGCCTTATCTCTAATCTTTCTTTGTCAGTGAATTGCCATGTTGGGTTGATACTGGAGAAGTTGAAGGAGCAATAACAACAGAAGCTCATAAAATTGCCATTCATTAAGTTTTATCAGACAGCTGGTGGCTATTCCAACACAGTGCCCACTTCGGCTGATACCCTTTAGAGGGGAAAGGCCGTGAGTAATCAGTAAACTTGAAAGGAGTAGGAAATCTGTTCTCCATGGCAGATAACTGCATCCAGTTTCTGCCTCGGTGATCTTTACTTTTATCTTAAGAATGTAAATCAAATCTGTTGGATGGCATAGAGTGAGAAACAGAAGCCCGTGGCCCATCATGATGATGTTTTATGCAACTGGAATGGAAAAGAATAGATGAGGACTGGGAGAAGGAGCTGTTATTTTCTCAGGAACTGCTCTTCATCCATTTAAGCAGTACAGACCTGCTACTGCCCTTTTATTTGAGTGTTCAAGAAGGAAGGAGGGAATGCATTGTCATATCAAGTAGGAAGGGAAAATGGATAACAAATTGAAGATCAGATTTTTCAAAGATACATAGGAAGGGAGGCTTCAAAGGGAGTTGGACATCAAAAATCCTTTGGAAAAAAAATTATTCTCACTCTTTGAGTACCTGCTGCAACATGAGAATGAGATCTGACACAAAGGCAGTCAAAGCTCTCCGCTACGAGACTATCTGATTTGTGGCCATTAAAAAGGTTGTTTTAAGTCTGGTGAGCATAAATCCATCTTCAAGGTTTCAAAAGGCAGCAGTGTGTGGTATGTTTGCTGTCAAGTTGCAGTATTACAGAATGGAGAAAAAATTATTTTCAGTATTTCCTAAAGTAATGGGAGACTCAAATGTTGAAATCTGTAGAGATGATAGAGCTGGCTGTTATGGCATGTGATGTAGATTTCTCTAATTCTATTCCTATAAATTATATTTCTTAAAGTTCTACCAATACTTTGTAGCACTCAAAATAGTCTTTCGGTATTGCAATTAAGCAATTCATGTTGGCAGTGAATTATTTTTAATTTATTCCTATTTTTTTATATTTTTTGTATTTTTGTGTGGTTTGGGATGCAAAATTGTGGTAGGTGATGGTAATCAGGAAAAATGATGATGGCTGGATTCCAGTACCTTCTAGTTACTCATTCCTGGAGTTCCTGATAATTATGTATGCTGAAATTTCTATACTTGTGTTTGCAATAAGGACCTTGGTGGTATTAAACTTGTGATTGATACCTCCATGTTTAGAAATTCTGAAATAATAGCATGCTAAAGGTAGATCTAATATTTGCCTTTCAGTAGGGTATTAGCATCAAGACCTTTGGATGCTGACTTCTTTACTCATCCCAGAAGATGGACCATTGTTTGGCCAGAGGCAAAAGCTGCAGAGGTCCTGGGCTCTCAAAAGCAAGCAGGGGATCTGTAGAGGCTAGTAAGGGTCTTCCACTTGATGTCACTTCTGGAGTATAAAAATCAGATACAGCCAATTTATGTGAAGGCAAGGGGCTGACTTGGATTATCCTCTCTTCCCTGCTCTTCACCTTCTTTTCCTTTCCGTATTACATTGGCTTCCTTCCAGACTCTTTGTCTTATCTGTGCTTTTATTCTCCTGCTTCACCAACAGTCTTTCTGTCTGTTCTGAGCACATGTAGCATAATGCTCTATTATTCCTTTGTCATGGGCACTTGGCCAGAGAAATTACTTGTCCACTTCTCTGCTGACTCAGTCGAGCAACTCCTGTTGCAAGGTCTTGGGGAGGAGACTGGCAAATAAATATTCATGTATTTACCGTCTTTTCTATACGTATGTACATCCATTTTTTAAAGTCTATATTTCAGTTTCCTCCATAAGCTTTTCCTGAAAGAAAGGACCTGATGTAAGTGATAAGTTAATAGCAATACTGGTTCCCACAGACATTTGAGGCAAACAAAATACTCCAAATGATAATTATTTTTAAAAAACAAGGAAAAGCTTAGAAGCACCATTATTTTAGTATTATTTTTTTAAAGCTTCTCATATCGGTGTTCACAGTACACGCTGTTTCAGATTATGGATGAAACATGGTAGAGTGAGACCACCCTCTGAGTGTGTCTGAGGGTTCCTGAGCTCCACGTGCACAGTGCTTGTGCACAGGCTGTGAGGTTTCAAGGACCTGTGAGGATGTCCACTCCTTTACTGAAAACTGGCCACAACACATCGCTCTAGCCGTGGTGTCTTTCCAGTGGGACCAGCCGGTTATGCACGTGTGTGTACAATTGTGTGTTTCCATACAAAAATGCCATATGAAGTGTCATGTGTCATATGCCTGGCCAGTAATACAGATGAGAAAGAAATCCAGCCCCAGCTGTCACTGTGCACCTGCAGAAGGAACAGAAGTAAAACATCTTAGTCAAAGATCACACCTTAATAGGGTAGTATTTGAAGAGCCTTAGCAGCTTCAGACTTGTGACTTGAAGGTTTCTCATTTGCATTTGCATCTTATAATCTTCTGTTGAATTTTCCTTGTCCCAAGTAGATAAAAGAGCATGAAACTTGGTCACACTTCGGAGTTAGCCATGTCATTTGAACCCTGGTCTGTGAGTGAAGTACCTGTGTCACCAGGTTTGATGAAACAAGCTAGGGAATATGCTGCTGCTGGTGCTGGCTGGAGGGGAATGGAAGCAAACACTATCCCACCTTGTCCAGGTGAATTTGGCTTTAAGTCTCTCAGTCCTGGAGTTCAGACACTGGCCAAATGTAGAGCATATTATTTCCCATTTATGAAAAGTCCCATCTGCTTTGTCATTGTGCTTCTGTCTTCATGAGATAGTCTTGTGTCTTGTACACCTAAATGGAAGAGCGGATTTCACTTCTCCACGCTGCTCTCTTGTTCACTTGAAGACCTCCATGTTCCCAGAAGGTAGTGAAGACCACCTTCTTTGCCCTTAATGGCTGTGCCTGTGATGTTTTGTGGTCATTCTGTCTGGCTTTGGTTAAAGAATATGAATACTGTTCGTGAACACTGCAAATTGTGAAACGTGTGCATGGTCAGATTCCCAAAAGAAAAGAGGAAAAGAAAGAAAAAGAAATTGAACAGTCCATGAAACTTCTAAAAGGATTAGGTTTGGATATATGCTGCCTCCATTTGCAGAGGAGAGATACAAACATTTGGTATAATTGGACATGTGAGTGTGAAGGGATAAGAACCTTAGTTTAACTCAGATACTCTCCTGGCTGCAGTGAATTTTAACCCATGACTGTACTTGTCAGATAAATATCCAAGTTGAATCTTGCTTAGCAGCTACAAATACTGTCCACCCTTGTCTCTATCCAGATGTTTTTGAATTTTCTTTCCGATTTTGCACTGTAGCAGTGACACCATTTCTTTGTAAATTTAAGGTTTTTACAGCTAGATGAGGAGGTACAAGGATGTTAAAGCTCTTTCACCTGAAATGCATAACATAAGAGGAAATGAGGGTTATGGAGGTGTATGTGCTAAAACCTAAGTGTTAGCCACAGCTCAAATACTGGAGAAGTTTTAAAGCCTCTCACATCAGAGGAGGGCAAAGCAGGGAGCAGTCTGGGCTTGAACTAGAATGTGCTGCTTTGAGAAGGGACTTTCTTTGAAAACCATACAAAAATTTATGCTGGAAATTACCTTCTGGTAGTTTCCAGACAATGAGATTCAGAAGTTCTCTACTTTGAGAAGCAGTAACAAGTAAGTTTATCAGGCTTTGTGGTCAGAAGCTGATGATTTGATAATCAGTGATAGAAAGAGACAATGATATCCTGGATAGAAATTAGGTATAATTGAGTCATCTGTAACCTTTTTGTAACTGCAAGATTTTTCACTGCAAACAGAGGACTGTTTGAATAGAATAATGGGAAATATCATCAGCTTAGAGGTCCAAGGTAGAATTTTTGTCTTGTTGTTAGTAAAAATTATCTTTGTGCTTCCAGGTGAACTTTGGGCTTCTGTAGTGAGTACAGAAAGAGGATGGTGTCAAGCAAAACGGTGTGTGAATAGCAACTGATACTTAAAGTCCTTAATCAAGATTTGCATAGTGTTTAGTTACTACTATTATTTGAAGATGACACCAGCAAAAATACAGCAAGAGATTGTGTTTTTATGTCTATAAACAAACCATCACACTTACTTTGTTGAGTCCCTTGTAGCCCGTGAACTCTGAGAGCTGTCATCCAGGAATAGTTTCATTTTGTCCATTCATTTGTAAAATACAAAGAATACAACATCACAGTGTTAATTCAATCTTAAAACTGCAAAATTAAAACCAATTTAATGTCAGGTATGTTTGCAATATTTCTATTCTAATTTAATGAATATAGCATAGCCTTTAACAAAGATGAAAAATGCCAGCCTGGAGAAAAAAGCAAAAAAAAAAAAAAAAACAGAGATCACAATTGCTGACCTAATGTTATATAGATTGTTAAGATTTTTCTTAACAAGGCACTTGGAACTGCAAGCACAATGTGCCCTGTTTTGTCAGCTGTATAGCAAAAAGTGGTTTAAAAATGGCTTACATGGCAGTTTCTGAACTCTATTGAGAGAGAACTTCAGACCAGAACCCACAAATTCATGTGGTTCATTGGCCAAGTAACCACTTTCTGAGTTCACAGTTTGTCATGCAGTTCCTGGTGTATATATCAGTAAAGAGTGTTACAGGGACTGAGACGCTGGCTACTTTAAATATGGATTCTGAGACCTAATATTTGGCTGCTCCTAACACAGAAATTGTAGGAATACCTCATCAGGATTTGCATCTTCAAGCATGCAAAAAATTAAGGTTTTAATATATCTTTTTAAAAATTGCTTTCATTACATTAAATACATATAAGGCTTGCCCTACTCTACTCGACTTTGTTAGCAGCTATGCCATATTCATTAAGTCAGAATAGAAATATTGCAAACATACCTGACATTAAATTGGTTTTAATTTTGCAGTTTTAAGATTGAATTAACACTGTGATGTTGTATTCTTTGTATTTTACAAATGAGTGGACAAAATGAAATTATTATTTGTGTTATTATCTGCTACTCCTATTTTTTGTGCTGTTTTGTGTGTTCTCTTACACAGTTTCTTTTTTAAGTCTTCTTAGAATCTCACAAATTACTAGAAACAAAAAATGAGAAAAAAAATCTCTTTGTTAACATAGTTTCTTAAGCTCCTTGATACATAAACCAATTCTAAATCACTAGCTCTAAATAAACACTGGCTTTTTGCAGCAGATTAAGAAGACATTAGTCTGCTTCTTGAACTTCTTTTTGGTAATCTATTGCATGTGTGGTTTGGGTGACACTGAAACTTAGTAGTACATTGCTATCTCTAGAATTCAAGTCTGATGATTCTGCACTTCTGTAAAGGTCAGTTTTGATAAAGGAGCAGCAGAAGTGGGAACATTTTTGTGTCACTTTCCACAGTCTCTGCCACAACTGAGTGTGGTGTTGGCTGTTACTGGCAAGCTTACAATGTGTGTTAAGATGTGGCAATATTCCCACTCATTTCCCAGTGTCATCTTGTGAAGGCTTAGGACATGTCACAGAAATGTTAATTGTCATGGAAAATGTGAAGAGCTGAAATCCAGAGCACCCATAAGCAGTGTGTGACAGGGCCAGATCTGTGCCTGCCCAAAGCCTGGCTTCCTTGGACAGCTCCATATGTCTCTCATCACAGATATGGGTGACTCATGTGCTGCTGGGATAGACTGAGATTTGTATTCTTAGGCAGTCCCTTTACAGTTCTCTTTCCCTGTGATTCCAGGGTGAAATATGCTCCGCAGGTCAATTTTGCCTTGGACAAACAAGAGATCTTCCTTTGCAGTAAGAGTATATGTAAATATTTCCAACAGGCAAATCCATGGCTATTCTTCTCAGTTTATTTCTTTATGTAGCAAGATTTCATCCTCTTAAATGTGCTTAGGCTCATAGAAGGAAATATACAGTAGTTTTCAGGCATTTTGATTAAAGACAAAATGGAGAGTTTTTCAGTACCTGTTCATCGTTATTAAATTCCTAACTACCTGTGACACAAAGGTTCATTAAGGTTGTGGTTGTTTCTAAAGACAGTATTCTAGGGCATATTTATTATCACCCACATAATGGGTATCCAAATCCAGGAATCCAGGAATAATGTGAACATCCTTTCTTATGTCTTGTTTTTTTTTTATATTCAGAAGATAAAACAACTGAGAGAGAAGAGATAAGGTTTTTATGAAAAATTGGTGGGCACCTCAGTCAGCAACTAGAATTCCTTCCCTTGAAGATGGCACCACGTTGTATTTCATATGTTTTCCTGTATCTTCAAAAGTAGTGTGCATAGTAAACAGCATTCAGTTTTAAGCTATGTTGCACAGAAGTATTGCTTATTAGCCATAGAGACAGAAATTACATTTTGATGATGTTTTCCTGGAAATCAAACAAGGATCCAAATAGGTGCTCAGAGGCTCATCCAACCTGTCCTTGAACATATCAGCTGATGGGGCAGCCACAGCTCTTCTGGGGAACCTGTTCCAGTGCCTCACCACCCTCAGAGTAAAGAATTTCTTTGAGATCTAATCTAAACCTACAATCTTTCCCTTTGGATTCATTCTCCCTTTTCCTGACACTACATGTTCTTGTAAAAGGTCCTTCTCCATTTTTCTTGTGGGTGCCCTTCAGGTACTGGAAGGTCACAATTAGATCATTCCAAAACCTTTTCTGGGCTCAACCATCTCAAATCTCTTAGCTTTTCCTTGCAGGGGAGGTGCTCTACCCCTCTAATCAACTTGGTATCCTTCCTCTGGACTTGTTCCATCAGGTCCATGTCCTTCCTGTGCTGGATGCAGCACTCCCAGTGGTGTCTCAGAAAGCAGAGCAGGAGGCAGAATCCCCTCCCATGCCCTGCTGGCCACGCTGCTTTTGAAGCAGCCCAGGATGTGGTTGGGCTTTCTGGGCTGCAAATGAACATTTCCAGCTCTCACCACCAGAAATCTCAAGTCCTTTTCACAAGCACTGCTTTTTATCTGAACAACTGACACTGTACTTCTCTATATTGTGCGAGGCAGTTCAGGGTAGTCCTCAAAATTCTAATTGCAGTGCTCCAAAAATGAAAAATATGGAATATTGTTTCTCCAATAGAGAAGAGTTTGGAGAAAGCACATACTTCTGTCCTTTACTGCAGGTTGGGTTGATCTGTCTTAGCTTCTTCTCTTTTTCCCCGCCACAGATACCAGCTATAGAGGAAAGCATCTTTCACTGTTATTCCCAAAGTAAAATTGCAATATGGAAATTAGGTTCAGAAGACTTGCAGATTCTGGGGAAACTTGGAGTAGTCCATGAGAGAAGTATGCGTCTGACTGCAAAATGTAGCTGTAATAAGCTTCTTAGAAAAGGCAGAAGATAATGTAGACACTATAATTTTCATATCCAGATTGACAAACTGTAGAACATGCAGTAAAAGTCTGGTAGTTTCTGAAGGATTATTTGTAATAGACACTTTGCAATAAATATTTATCTGTGTGTCAGACTTTTTAGTCATTAAATGGATGGTGAATAACTTACATGCTGTGTTTTTAAGAAATACCTTTGTATTAGAGTTATGGTTCAGATCATGAGTGCACTTTTGGAGTGCCACCTTTTCTTACCACATTAATTCCCCTTAGGGAGTCTCTTGGATTTCACCTTTATCAAAAAAGCTGAAGTGCAGCTTATGTTCTCAAGCTGAATAACTGTCCTCAAAAACGCCCAGACTCTGGACACAGGGCCCTCTGCCCCAACCATTTCACTTCATGAAACTTTCCTAAATAGATTGCATTGCTTGTTAGTGCAGACACAGCAGAGTTTTGTGTGCAGCTAAGTATTGACCTCCCAAGTTAGCAGACAAAATTCCTGCATGAGTCAAAAGAAAATAAAGGACGATTAGTAAAATCTTGAGAGATTTCTTACAAATCCCATGGAGGAGGCTTGGTGAAGGAAATAGACATGCATAGAATGTGGACTGGAAATGAAAGGAAAGGTCTTTTGTGAAAAGAGGGAAGTGCCTCTGCCTCACCCTTTCCGAACTGGGTACCAAAGGTTTCTGCCAGTGGTGGTTGTAATTCCTGAACACACGTGTATAGACAAACTGTATAGGGAGTAGCTATTGGTGCTTATTTTGCATCCATGCCAAGTCAGCCCCATCCTTGCTCTTTGGACCAGGATATTGTCCTGATCTTAACATGACAGACTTTGCACTGGACTGACAGAAAGGGAAATTGTTTATTTACTTGAAGTTTTATTAAAAGTCATTAATTGATTATTAATTATGAATCACTGTGAGGCAGGCAATAATCTCTTGGTCTCTTTCTTTTTCACTCTCAGCTGCATTGTGTTGTGGGTGCAGAGGGATAAAATGTAAAAGCATTCTTTGAAGTATTTCATGAGGACTGTGTCCTATTTTCTTATTCAGGATTCTTGAGTATAAACTTGGTTTTCATTTTGAGAGGAGAAATCCACCATGACAAAATTATTTTACTTCATCACAAATTCTTAATTTTCCTCTGAAAAATTATTTAATTGGAAACAAAACTTGAACAGCCCTCAGAAAAAAAAAATTAAAAATTATTCCCTCTTTTTTCTTATTGAATTTGCTGTCTTTCAAGCCTATAAATGCTGTATGACCTGATCTAAATGTGGATCCTTATTGTTGGGTCTGCAGGATTAAGAGGAATCAGGACAGGTGCAGAGAGTTGCATGGGGACTTCTGGTTTTTTTACAGTGGCTCTTATTCCTTGGGGACAGGAATAACCCTCTTGATCATCTTATATTTATGTATAAATCATAGCTGCCAGTATTTTGCATTGTTTGTACACTCAAATACATAAAATGCAAAATATCGATAGCCGTGATTTAGAACATTTTTGGCAGATTTTTGCTTTTTTGAGTTTGTGTTTGTAGTGAGTGTGTGTGCATGTGCCTGCAAGAATATTAGGAACATATAGAATATCTTCTGTTTATATTTCTGTAGTTAAAACAGAACCAATGAACAGCAGTGAGATCGCTACTACTACCACCACAGACGGGTCTTTAGATAATTTCTCAGGATCAGGTAAGGAATAAACAAAAGTTTTAAGCTCAGCATTTTTTTTCATTTATTATTTTCTTATCCCACATGGTCTAAACATGTGCGCCTCTCTTAAAAGGCCTTTTCTATGTTCCAGCTTATGCCTGTTTCTGTTAATTGTAGTCTAAGTCAACAGGAGTTTTCCCAAGTCAGGAGCATTGCAGTATCAAGCTTATTAAAGTCCATTGCTGTCTTCAGTAGAAGTTCTGGGAGTATTCTGGCCCAGAGTAATTACTTTTTGTTTTCTGTGAATAAACATACATACCTCTGTGATTATTATTCTAATTGAGGGGTGGGTCCTCCTCATTTATTGTCATTTATTATTACCAAAGTATTCATTCTTAGAGGAAGCCAAATGCATCCTAACTTCTGACAGGGTACAAATACTGTGAGAGCAGCCTAACGTGTTTGCTCAGATTTTCACACCTTTGGACTAACTGTGGTATTTCTAGTACATTGGTTTTATGGTGCAAATCAAATCAGAAAAGGATCTAATAATATCTTGTGGGATTACATTTCTGTAGCAGCAAAATTTGGCAGTTCACAACCTGGTAGCCAGCCCTTTCCTGGTCTTGTCACAGCCTCCATTTTCTGCTGTTGAGTATGAAAGCATCAAGCCTGAAAGCCAAAGAAAGGTTTCTAAGGTATTTTCATTCTCTGAAAGAAGAAAATACGGTGTGTGCCTAATAGCAGCTACGTACATCTATGGTGATCTGAATAAAGGTTGGACTGTAACATTTGGCTTGTCTGCAGCCTCACAGGCCACAGAAAAGAAAAATCATCGGGTGTAGAAGGCACAGAAAGAGGCTCCCTGCTTCCCTCCGTCCCAGAGTGTAAAGATGATGGATTTTCCCTGTAGCTGGCCAGGAAGGGGGTAGCTGGTGAGGGGTAATTACGCGTGCCTTGTTTATTTCCAAGCACTTAGCAGTAAGGCCTGTTGTTTCTCGGCCTGTCTGATTTTACAGTAGTCCCATAACCCACCGCTGACCCTCTCCTGGCAAAGGCTTCCAAGCCCACCTTGGGACCTAGAGGAGAAGTGACACCCAGACAGTAACCAGAGAGGGAAGGGCTCCCAAAAATATTGCCCTGAGCAGAGGAGGTCTCTGAGCAGCACCCAGAAACAGGATGTGAAATGACAGAAATGACAGAAATGGGCTGTGTTGGTGGGAGGCTCCGTGTCCGCAGAGCTGCTGGGGCTGCTCACGGTGCAGCCTCCTCCACTTACATTTCACCAAGAGCATCTGCACCTCGGACGTCCTTTTGCAGTACTGATTTGAAGGGTTGAAAGCATTTTAGACAGCAGATAAGGTGGGAGGAAATAGAAGTGTTATAAGGTAATACATAGTCTGTATTTGGAATTATTTTTTTTTAAAAAGAGGCGCGTGCTCTGAAGCGGGCCATATGTTTTCAATCGAGGCACGCATAAAGCTCCTTCATAAAATGTAGGTCTTAAAAATTCTAAAAGTTAATAAAATGTTGCACTTGAGATATCAACAATCCTTTGAAAATATGAAGGGAAATGTTTCCATTAGGAAATAGGTTGTTTGCATTGAAAATGTTGCCTGTATGCAACCAAAGAATAAACTATGGCTCAGGAATTTTACAAAGGGGCAATTTATTATTTGAGATTTGCAATCAAGATTTTAATGTTAAGAATTCCTATATAGTTTCTCATACAATATTATTTTCTATCTAAGGTATCAATGATATTTGAATTTAATTAAAATCTTGTTAATACTCTGAAATTCTATTAGGAAAAATAATATTTATCTTTGGTGTGTGTATTTACACTTCTGTATGCTTTCTTTTCTCCTTGGTGCAGCAATTGGAAGCAGTGGTTTCAGCCCAAGACAAACACACCAGTTCTCCCCACCACAGATTTACCCTTCCAAGTATGATATCTTTTTAAAATAATAATAGTAGTAGTAATAATAATAACTGGAATAGGCAGATTTTAACCTCATTTAAAATAATAATTGAGTCCATCTGTTAAGCCATAATTTAAACCGCAGCAGCTTCAAGAGGGAGATTTTTTTTTTTAATGCTAAGAATGTATTTGAAAAATATTTGTAAAGTTCTTATTTTAATTATTCTTTTATTGTTGATTTCTTGTTGTTTTGTCTCTTAAAGTTTCTGTTGTCTAGCACAGCCTATGATTATGTGTTAATGAAGCAATAGGATTATAATAAGGCTAAAAATAAGTGCATGCATGTCTGTCTAATGCAGTGTCTGTCCTATTTTCTGTCGTTTGTAATCAATAGCAGACCCTACCCACATATTCTTCCTACCCCGTCCTCACAAACGATGGCTGCGTATGGGCAGACACAGTTTACAACGGGAATGCAGCAAGCTACAGCCTACGCCACTTACCCCCAGCCCGGCCAGCCCTACGGAATCCCTTCCTATGGTAAGAAACCACGGCCATGCTGCTTTAGTCCTGAGGTAAATGCTTTTTAGGTCAAGACTGTGTGACCCTTGGGTTAGTACTTAGTGGGACAGCCGTGCTCTAGAGCATTTCTTGTGGGGAGATTGTTAATTTTCCCGCCTTGGAATGAGTGACACAGAATTTATGTATTAAAGAGTTAAAAAGGCGCTCGAGAAGATGAACCCATTTTGGGATCAGGAAGAGAGATTCATTAGCTTTTTGCTGGTGACATGAAAATACAGCATTGAAATGAGAAAAGAGATCTCAGGGCTCCCGTGACACAGGCCCAGCCCCTGGCAACTTGTTCAGGGCTCTTCTCCCCGGCAGTAAAGGTCTGTATTTACATCCCAGTAAAGGGATGTAAAGGTCTGAATTTCTGCTGATGCAGATTACTGGAACCCAGATGAATCTGTGAGGTTGTGCTGACTTTCAGCAGGCAAAAAAAAACTGACTCAAAAGTGCCTCCATTAAAAAAAAAATCTCACTTTCCAATGTTTTAAAACTCCCTGGAGGTGAAAATTGAGGTAAATTTTCACTAAAGCTCTGTCTGCCTGATGAAGGAGATAGTAATAAGTAGCAAATATTTCCAAAAAAATTTAATTTAAAAACAAGCTGCCATGGGTGAGACCATTTTCCTGCCAGACTGTCTGCTGGCAGACCACATAGTAGTGCAGCAGCGAGGATGCATTATTAGAAAATAGGTCTTATATTCCTCTGGGGTAATATATTAAAAATATACAAGCCACATGCTTTGAGCAGTATATTTTGTAAAAATACATTCAGATAATGTAAGTTTTATACCAAAAGGACAGTACTCACTATACAAGCTGTTCACTTTAAAATTGTTAAAAGTTTTAACAATTTAACAAAACTGGTGTATCTCTCATCGCAAAGTCTGCAAGTTGAAAATCCACTGGATCTCAAGTATATCCCATGTCACATTATGGTGAACTCTAGGTGAAAGAAATACATTATTCTTTCCCTTGCTTTAAAATAGGTTTCTAAGTATAAATTGGATTTTTCAGTTCGAATGCATATATTTTAAACTTACACTATGAGATGAGGAGTCTTGGACACATGAACACACACACGCACACACAAACAAGAGCTCCTGTTGCTGATGAGATTTTGTCTGCTAATTCCATCTGGATCAGGTGGTATGAGAACAGACAACCCTTTCCCCCCCTGCTTTTGTTGACCTGTTTCTCCTGTGGACACCTCGTGTTCATACTTGGCTGACTGCTAGGCTTGGGCAGCTCAAACAGTGACTTTTTTGTTTTTCGCTTGGTTCTTCTGGATTAAATCCTGACCTCACTGAAGTCAACTCTAAAATTCCCACTGATTTCAGCCAGGCCTTGATTTCACTACTTGAGTTTAGCTGTCTCACTGTCGTCGGAGCTGTAATTGAGAGTTGCTTTGCTTGGCAACTGCTTGTGGGGGTTAACATGCTTGCCTGCTCTTTTGTTTTGGTTTGGTTTTTTGCCTAGTCCATCCCCCATGCCTAGGACTTCAGATAAATTTGCAATGTTTTACATTGCAGAGCTACTTTTGACCACTGAAATCCTCAGCTCCTGAGCCAAGAGAATTTGTACGTTTTGTTCTTTTCAGACTTGTGCCTTGTGGCTGGTGCTAAGGTGCTCTTTGCTGGTGTACTTTATTGGAGTAATATTTAAAAGCAAATAACTATTAAAAAGTTTTGGGACTTAACGTGTATTTTTGGATATTTAAGGCATGCCATATAATCTATGCTCCCATATGAAATTGGGGAGCATTAGGACACCCATTTGCAATAGGCAAGAATGGAAGCCTTACTTGGAGCCAAAATTCTATTCCTTGATCTGCAGTTTAGACCCCATGTACCCTCTGTCTTGCCTTCCTTTAATCCAGGCAGAAATCTTACTGAAGTATAAAGGGAGAAGACTTATGCCTATGTGAAAGGAAAAACAGAGTTGAGGCATCTTTCTTTTTGTTTCTTTACTCTGGGTCTGCTGGAAGAAAGAATATTAGTAAGTTTCTGTATCATCCTGCCTCAAGTTTTCTCTCTAGAGTGGAGTTTGGGAAGTTGCTGTCTCAACTGTACCTCTAGCCTCTTCATTTTTCCAGTTCCCCACCTCCACAGCCATGCAGCCATGCAGGCAGGAAGGGGGGTGGAGGGGAATGCCATTGACAGCTGCTGCCCTGGGGCTCCTGGCTCTGCTTCATCTGCAAAGCCCCTGAGGAGGCTGGAGAATTTCCTGAAGCTCTTTCCTCCTGCCTGCACCAGCACCAGCATCTAGCAAAGGCTTTGCTTGCCAACTTCTTTACTTTCCAGATCCTGGCAGTCCTCTTGTGTCACTGTCCCTTCCCACTTCCTTGAGTACATTAGACTTGGGAGAAGGGAGCATCAAGTTTTGATGAGTGAAGGCTTTCTGGATAAGAGCAAGTGTGAGAGTAAGTCCCAGGAGATGAAAGGCTCTTCATAGCACGGAGGTTTGCAGAAAGGGCATGTCAGTGCCAAGTTGTCTTCACTCAAGTGGCATCCTCCTACTGCTGCTTTTGATCATCTCCTCCTGCTCCATCTGAGATGGAGAGTTAGATCAGGCTCTTAAAGGAAATCTAGGCTAGAAATTTAATGCTTGATTTAGTTAAACTTTCTCTAAGCCATATTTAATCAGCATTTCAGAAGTCCTTAAACAGACAACAAATAGGGATTGTTGATACCAAACCATCCATAGCAGGAGTTTCCCCTTGGAAATGAGGTGTCAAGAGTTGTCATTCGAACTGCTTAACAGGGAACAGAAGAATCTAGTAAGCATCAGGGAAAAGCAAGCAAACAGGTTTAGCTCGGCAGTTAGGTCTGGCAGAAGGAATTCAGGTTAATTAGTCAGAACAGTTGAAAAATAATTACTTAGATGGTAGAAAATATGCTGCCATTTGTATATTGGGAGGTATTGAAGTTTTGCCAACACAGTAACTTCTGAGCCCTCTCCTATATTGATATGTTGTTGAACATTGTCTAACAGAAAATCCAACCAGGAAATGGACTTAGATTAACAGTAATTTTCAAAGGAATGTTACTAATTCACACTTAGTTAATTCAGTTCAAATATTGTTGGTTTCTGAACAATGAGGTATCACTGAATGCCACAGTGAAACCTAAGAATATTGTATCACTTTTCCATTACTTTGGCTATAATTATTTTTAAATGGTAGTTCATGTTGGGATGACCTTATAATTAAAACTAAGAGACAGAGCCTGAATTGTGTGTATTTCCTCAGTATTTTGCTTGCTGGTATTTGCTTGCTCATTGCCTTACAAATTGAGGGAAGAATCACTGAAACTGGGCGGCAAGTCATTCATTGATCAGACTTTGGATTCTTTTATAACTAAATTTAGAAATGAGAGAGTAATGTGGTGTGTAATGGATTTCTCTGTCATTGCAGATTAATGACTCTGCTATGATTTTCCCAGTTCAGGAGATTGCTTCAGGAATAGTTCCTTTCTCTTAGGTGCTTATTTGTTAAGAACTGAATTAGTGTTTAATTACCTTGGAAAAATCATCATTGCACTTAATACTGCTAGTTCTCTTCATCCACTTTTAATTTTTTTTAAAAAACCATTCCTGAAGCTGTGTAATTTTTATGCAGGAATAATATACAATGCAATTCCCAGCTATATCATTAATGGGTAGATGGCAGGAGAGCTTGGTTATGCTATGCTTCATTAAATTCATATAAAGTTGCTAATCTACCTCTGTGTAATGTCATGAATATATGGAAAAGTTTGCCTCTGGCAGGAAAGGAAAAAAGGAATAATGCAACTTCCTGTTCATGTATAAATTTCTTTTGCAGTTATTGGAAACACAGTTTTAGATTTAACTTCTCCCTGGTGAACTTCAGTTTTCAGTGCGCTTTTAGACCGCCCTTACCCTATTAATTTGTGCATGCTCTCAATATTTGTTCTCTCAGACAGTAGTAGGTTTATGTTAAAATGACTGTTAATTGAGTGATTTTATTTTCCATCCCTGTTTGAATATGAACAAATAGATTTGCTGTCACTAACTGATTTAGGTGCATTGTGGGCAGGCATCAAGACAGAAGGTGGATTGGCACAGTCACAGTCACCTGGACAGACAGGATTTCTAAGCTACGGTGCCAGCTTTAGCACACCTCAACCTGGACAGGCTCCCTATAGCTACCAGATGCAAGGTCTGTATAAACAGATACTAATTAGATATAGCTAATGCTATGGTGGGTTTTTTTCCTCCTTATTTTGTTATGTTCCTAGAACAAAAATGAATGTCTACCTGAGCACTTAACTCTGATTTTATTGCAGTTGGAGGTGAAATGATGATTGCCTTTGCTGAGAGAGCAACAGGCCAGCTCTCAGCAGTTTGCTCTCATATCTCTTGCTTCATTAAATTTCAAATAGTGAAATGCTCTGGTGTTATTATAGTAAAAAATGTATCTCTGAATAGCAATAGTTTAGCAAATAGTGAATGAGACAAAGCTAGTCCTGTAAAACGTGACAGGATTATGAATTTAGGAAGTGCCAAATATAATTTGACACCTGAGCGTGTTCGAGGAGGGAGAAGAAGATAAAAATACCTACTGCAGCTGTGGAGGTAGCTAAGTAATGATTGAAGTCTGTTTCTTTGAAGTCTATTTAAAAGCTGTAAGTCTTTGTATGTGCAGGCTATTATTATCAATTATGTTTTGTAGCTGTACTTGCTGTTTAGTTTATTTAATGTCTTTCCACCTTGTTCTCCCCATTCCTTTTCCCTCTTCTGCATTGAGAAATCACTGACTGTGCCTGGTTCTGGAAAGTTCACCACTTAATGGATATTTTAAAAAAATCTTTGTTTACCAGAAATAGCTAATTTGGGATGTCTGCCGTAGGCCTTTTCATCCCTGAATTTGACAGTAGATATCAGGTGTGTTGCAGATTTTGGAATTGTTGAAATAAGTCAGCAATCACAGAAATTGAAGTTTTTTTTATAAGTTTAGCACCTTTGAATATTATCAAGCTCAGTCTAAATTCTGTGCCACCAAGTAAACACTCCATGAAGTGTCTTGAGGCAGAAGTGCTTTCAGAGACAAAGTGAAAAAGATTTTGGTTTCGTTCCACATCTTTAAGGATGTATTGGTCCAGTCCTTTGCTCAGACACAACAGAGATGTTTTTTGATACATTTTTTTTAATCTCTTTTCAACTGCATCTTGAGTAGCATAGGGCAGAAGTGACAATCTGACATTGAGTTATTGCTGACTTAGAGTGTGCTCTGACAAGCAAGAGGGACTGGACCAGAGTAGCACATGGATTTTCATCTACATGCTGAATGGTGATGATCTGCTCCTCATCAGAGTAAATATAACCAAACAATGTTACTGGTTTTGCTTTCTGCAGGCAGCTATACAAAAAATCTCAGACAACAAACATACCACCACACCCACCTCCACACCCACCTGCCCCAAAAAAAATCCTACCCTTCTGTAGGAGAGAGCTCAAAATACTTGGAAGCAGCAGCTAAAATGAACCTCTGAATCAACATTTCAGCTTTTAAGGAACTGATAATTCACAGTCGCTAGGAAATAGTATTATTGAAAAATCATGTCTGTGCTGTCTATAATTTCTATTGCAGTAGTGGCTTCATGCCACAATCATATATGGGATCTTCTTGTGTTAACTTCTACAGGCAAATAAAAATATAGTCCTCATAGAAGTGGAGGCTAAAATTAAACACACAGCCTAGAAGAGCCTAATTAAATAATAAAGCTGACACTGTTCACGTATAATAAACAATTGGCACCCCTCTCTGGTTATCTAACAGCCCTAAAGGTATTTTTTGTAAGATACCAAGCAGAGGGATGTCAATAAAAAGGGATTTTAGGCAGAACAGAGAAATAATTTTGCAGATGTCTATGAGAAACTCATTCAATAGAGCAGCATAGGATAACATAGAGAGTGCTCGGAAAATTTTAAGTGTATGCTGTAAGTAATGTGAATGCTGGCATCAGTTAGTGCTAAGCTAGGACTCTGTCAATAGACTGCAAAGCATCTTCCATAAAGGATATTTCTTTTTTTGTTTTGCTATATACAAAATTTGTGTAAGATCAGAATTTTCAAGCTCAACAAAGTGTGACAGTTGTCAAGAGATGGAACTGTAAGATCTTGGAAAGAATTTCAGCTGTGTACTTTGAGAGGGAAGGATATTAACATATTCTGCAAAAAGAAATACATTGAAGATGACCCAGTTGTGAAGCTCTAAAAAGAAAAGGACCAGAAGCACAGATTTAATGATGGAATTGTCTGCAGGGTTTAGGGAGGAGGGAGATCCTAGCCTGGGTTCTGCTTGGGCTGAGAGCTACCCACCTATGGACGTTGATGAATCACTGACAGTCTGGCTTGGCCAGAAGAACCACAGGTCAGAGTTGGAGGGTTCCTGTGGTGTGTATGTCCTTTCTGTTGTGCTCATAAACAGCACAATGGGTGGGTGAGGGAGGGACTGGTCTTCTACGGGAGCCTTAGAGACCATAAAAATGTAAATAAGGAGAATATTTCAAATTAAAGTACTGATGGAGTTAGTTGCTAAGTAGAAAATAATCACAATGCTGAACAGGTCTCTCTTGCAGTTAAATGTTTGACAATATGTGTCTATACTATACATGAAAATATATGTATTTGTAGTATTTTCATTAAGTAAATTTTCATATTTGAAGCAGCTCTAAATTGACTTAATTCTTCCTTTTGATTGAACAGCTGTTAAAAGTAAACAGGAACATTTGTTTCCCTTTCTTGATTTAATTTTGGAAGGAGAACCTATTCATAATTTCAGCTATTATTTAAGGACAAAATTGATTCTCATGACAGAAGACAGGGTGAGAGCTGCTGCTGTTCAGTTGTTTGTGCAGAAACCTCCAGAGAGGAAAATGAGTTTATTCTCCCTTTTCCCTCTAGCAGTATATGGGCAGGCTGCAACCTCAGCCTTGTCATAGCCTGCAATAGCTGTTCTTCATCTCCTGCGTGCAGCTGCTCAACTGCTAAAAGGAGATAATGGATCCCACAACCTACTCCACAACGGAGCGGAGCGTTACATGACAGCGCGCCCAGGGCCCTGCTGGCATTCTTGCCTGCAGCAAAGGGGATTTCCTAGCGGCCTTGCAGTTGTCCTGCTCATGTTCCCTGACTGGGGTTACCTCGAGCTCCAAAGCTTGGAGTTAATTCTGGTTCCTCTCCCTGGGATGAATGTCTCCCTGCAATGTAGGGACGCTGCCTCGCGGTGCGTGTGCAGCCAATTAAACCCAGTGCTTTTCCTGACCCTGCTAAAATTACAGCATCATTAGTCACTGAACAATAGTGGGGGAAGAGACTGCCAACTTATGAAAATTGTAAGGAGAATTGCTGCCTGTGACTCCTTGCTAAGTTTATTCTGGTAATTAGATTTTTGTTTGCCACAAATTTATAATCTCAGGGAGGGTGCATAGGGGAGAGGGTGAGGAGAGGACTCGAGAGGTTCTGCCACCCATCTCCCCACTCCCCTACCCCCATCCTTATTTTTTTTAATGAGTGTGTTCCTTAAACTATTTTTTCATATAAGTTGCTTCATAGATGTTGAAAGACCACTTACATGACTAATGGCTGTGGGAATGGGCCGTTGTTCCTATGTTGGCAGAGTTATAAGGATTGCACAGTGAGGATAAATGGAGTGGAGAAGGGCTGGGGGAAACAGCAAGAACTCCATTGGCAAATATCTTACTTGAGTCCCCTTTGATTGTGATAAAAAGCATGCCTTTTACCCTCCACCCAAGTACCCTACCACTGGTAGGGTGCTAGACCTGTGATGAGCGCTAGCATTGTTTTAGTTACCAGGGCTGTGATGATAGAGGGTAACTATCCAATTGGTTTGGGAATTCAACCGTAAAAAAGTAAACGTTAAGGTATTTGGTTATTATTATACAGTATAAAAATATTGTGCTGGATGGCTAAGCAGTTACTAGGACAACAAGGGGGAGTTTGCCAAGGATTTTTAAACACTGTAAGCAAACGGAAGAAACCTTGAATTTAAATAGCCCATCTGGCCGTCTAAGGCTTTCCCAAGAGAGCTGCACTAAACTTCTGCCACATACATTGTACCCTGATGATGGACATAGCCCGTGGCAAGGAGACTGAGCTAGGAAAGCAAATGGGCTTCTGTGGCCAATACACGGGGGAGGACCTTATCCCGTGCCTGCGGCGGCACAGGGCGCGCCCCGGGCCCAGCAGGGTCCGGCCGCCTTCCGATGCTGACTGGGGTTCCCAGCTTTAATGTGGGTCAGAGCTCTTTGCAAAATAGACCTTTGACCTGCAATTTACAGCTTTTATCACATTTTAAAACTATGTAGTCAGCGAGCTTAGAGCAGTAAATCTCACATGTTTTGTAGTGATTCTTATTTTTCTGTTTGTGTGGCTAAGGCAGGATAGCGGCTCTATGCCGTGTTATGGCTGAATATTTAAAAAGCAATTTGCAAAAGCATGAGTATTTTAAAAACAACTTCAGGCCTGTAGTTCTGGGTGGCCCACAGAGCTGTTCCTGGGAAACCTGCTTCATGTTTGTTACGGTCTAGGAGACCCTTACCCCTCCTCCATAGAAGTCAGTGCTGACCATGAGATGAAAGAGAGATCTGCGTGTTAGTGTGTGTGTGTCTTTGTCTGAGAGGGAGAGATGCTGGCTGGCATGTAATTACTTTTCTCATTTGCTCTTGCAAATTGTTTTCCAAATTTTCTGAAGAAAGATAATGTATTCCTCGAACAAAGTCTGGGGTTTTTTCTACTTATAACTATGAGAGGCCTTTTATATATTTTTAGAGTGGCTCAAACTATGCACCTTTAAAACCTGGGTTTGAATGTATTATTGCATCATTCAAAAAATCCTACAGAAATCAGAAGACACGCAGTGACTTATATTCTTCCAGCCAGAGCACTATTTGAAATAAAATATCTTTTCAAAGTTTTGCAATTAAAAATACTTTTCAGCTGTATTTTGACTTTCGTGTTCATTACAATAAAAAAAAAATAACATCTGTTTTCCAATTTTAAATTAAATTTAAAACATGTTTTTCTCATTAGTACTGTTTATCTGTACTATCTGCTAAACTTGGATGTCAACTCTTCTGCTGAAGTAATGTGATTTTAGTTCACAGGATTAGTAGCATCTATCAACAATCAGAGATTTTGCACTGTTAGAAGATAGAAATGTTTACAGTCATTTCATATGTTGAGTTTAAGCTTCATCCTTTACTCCCACTGCTGTTGTACTTCTCGTCTACTTCTTTGAGGCTTAACTTGTATGTGCTTTTAGTAACAGTCAAAACATTTAAATATTTTTCCTTCTGACTTCTCATAGCTATGGTACCTATTGGTTTGGTGCTATTTTGTTTTGCCTGCATTCTGTCCTCTTTGGAGTTGCAAGAAATGTTGCTTTTCCCAATAAGTAAATTCTTTTGGATTTGGTTGTTAATTGAATTGGGTCAGGTACATCAGAGGATTGATGCATCTGTGTGCCTGACTCTCTGTTGATTTTCATCCCTCCTTGTCTCCTTTGCTCACCTGCAAGTTTGGCTCCCTGTGTATCTTTGCCCTGAGGCAGATTTTGGTGGTGAGGGAGGCTGTAAACAACCTGTGCACTTTAATAACCTGCTCTGGCTGGTGCTCTCCTGCTGGATGAGTTCAATAGGTTGCCTCATTACAGATTTTGTGATGGCTTATGTAGCTTCATCCTGTGCATCCATATGTCTCAGCTGGTGGCTGTGTCAGTCCTGGGCTATAACTAGTGAGGGCCAGACAGCTGAAAGGGGGTTGCTGCCCTTTTAGTGGAACAGCTTCTCAGGTTGGGTATTAAACAAGAGCCCCATCTGTCTATTTTTGGTGGCTCATGAAAGCTGGAGGAGGGAGATGAAGGCAATAATTCAACCTCTGGGCTAAATTCCATCTTGAGTCTCCCTTCTCTGAGAGGTACTTTTTTTTCTCTTGTGTCATGCCCAGTACACTGTCAAAAGAGGAAAGGTTTGCAGCCCAAGGCTGTCTCTGATCGATTAGTGAGTCCTAATGGCTTGGCAGTCAGACTGAGCTGTTTGGAGCAGGGAGTTATGGCTTTTGCTGCTCCTGTGGGGGGCTGAGGCTCGGGCAGGGGAGAGGACACAGTTCTCAAAGGTGGGAGGACAAACAGAGACACCAGGCTTTCATAAGGGGAGATGGTGTCTCTCGGGACAAGGTCTGCCCTTATTGTTCAACAACAACAACAAAAAAATCAAAAACCAAAACAAGCACACTCATTGTTTCCACAGTGCTGGGTGTTATTCAGAGGGGTGCAATAGCCTAATTTTCAGTCAGAGCTGAGGTGGGTCCAAAATTCCAGTCTAAATTTCAAGGGGGTTTTTTTCTTGCAATAATGAAACGCAGAGTGTAAGAACTATGAATCATCACTTTCTATGCATTAACATGCTATAGAGCTGAATTGGTCAACATATGGGAAATATTACAAATATACCATAATGTTATGATATAATTGTGTGATAAAAGTTATTTTCCATTACTTTGTTTTAGTAATTCAAGTAATTTTTCATTTCATTTCAGGCAGCAGTTTTACAACATCATCAGGAATATATGCAGGAAATAATTCACTCACAAATTCTACTGGATTTAATAGTTCACAGCAGGTAAATTTGTAAATAGGAGTTCAGCAAACTTTGACAAACTTAGAATTCTCATCCACTGAAAAAATGTAGTCCTTAAATAGCTTGTTGAAAGAAATCGTCATCCTTTTGAGTTAAACTAAAGTTTATAAATGTTTATCTTCCATCTGTCATCTTCCAGTACTAGAACTAATTGTCTGAGGTTGATGTTCTTATTCACACATCTTCAGCAGTGTGTCTTATAAACTACTTGTATGAAAAGACATACTAAATTATGTGTAATTTAGATTTTGTTTTACTGCCTCACAGTTTTAGGTCCTACAGCATCCAGTCCAGGAAGCATACGTGCTCAAAGTCTGACATATGTTTGTAGTTATATTTTGGAATTTATACTAAAAAGTAGCATAACTTTGATGGACTATTCAGTTGGTTTTTTGTCTTGCAGGAATATCCCTCTTATCCCAGTTTTGGCCAGGGCCAATATGCACAGTATTATAATAGCTCACCATATCCTTCACATTACATGACAAACAGCAACACCAGCCCTACAACACCCTCCACAAATGCAACATACCAGCTTCAAGAACCACCATCTGGCATCACCAGTCAAGCAGTTACAGATCCTGCAGCAGGTAATTACATGGATTTTATGGTCCCTATGAGGCACGTTTTTGTAAGTTGAAAGGCAATTGAATTGAATTTTTTTTGTGTAGTTGTTGACTTTTTATTATTATTTCCTAATCCTGAGCCTGTGGCATATCGTGGAAAGATTTTAGCAGAAAAATAGACTAAAGAAAAAAGACGATCAGTAAAAGTTTTAAAGCTTATATGGAATGCAAATTGTTTGTATTTGTTTGTAAAGTGTTTGTTTTAAAATTTTCAGGGTATGGATAAGTCTTTATGGTATACAAGATCCTGGTGCTTTTAAGCTCTGTATTCATTAAGAGAAATCCCTTTGATTTTTCTTAACTAAGACTGGAATCAAGAGGCCTTCAAACTGTAACCCAACTGTCTACTTGAAAGAGAGCTTTTGAGTTCTTTATCTCAGAGGACATAATAATGCTTGCAATGGAGAGTTGAAATTGCACAAGTGTTTCCATTTTAAGAAAAGATTTTCGGTGGCTTATTCTTTTTCCCAGTCATTTTACCTTTCTTTGTGGAATTTTGCAGTCTTTTACTAGCTGAGATTTTTTTTGAACATTGATGCCAAACTACTCTGGCTGTCTTTGGAAGTGAGGAGTGAAAAATACTTTTCTCGTTATTAAAGAAAAGTTGAAATTCATTTTTTTAACAGATCAAGCATATCAGTCATTAGTAGATGGCAGAAGTATGAAGTCTGTAGAAAGTCCAAGGTTGCAGATGTGTCTCTCAGTAATGCAGGAAGAAGTAGTTATATGGCAGTGGTATTGGGTGGTTTTGCTTTGGACTTTATTGGGATGAGGTTGGTTATAGTTCTCTTGAAGCACTTAATAGGATGGATCTTCCATGTGCAATACTAAATTTTACTCCAATTTGCTAGGCCTCTGTTGCTTTTCTGCTTGAGTGTGCACCTGAAGAAAATGTTTTGCAGTGTTGTCAGAGACATTTGCTGCAAGTAGGGAAGAAAATACAGCTGGTGTATGCATTTATATACACAAGGTCATGTGTGTGCACTGCATTTGAGAAAGGAATCTTTCTAAATGTATGAGTGCTTATCGGGGTCTGTGGCATTTAGATGTGGATGCATATTGATATCTGCATAATTGTCCTGCTTTTTACCTTTTAAAAATTTTCTGCTTTTGTTTTCTTGTGATTTTGTTTGCTTTTCTTTTTAAGTTGGAAGCATTTAAGTTCCTCTTAGCCCAAAACCCTAAGCTGATCAAGTTGTAGCTGTTAACAAGATACTAAAATTGAATCATTGTATCATCTGTGTCTTGATCTTTTGCAAAATCTTTGCATGTATTTTTCTAAAGTCATTGATCTTTACTATAGCATTTACTTCCTAAAAGCTAGAGTAAATGTGCATGCAAAGAGATGAGGTATATTTTTCCCCAAGCTCAGATTTAGTGGCTTACAGGCTGTCCTCCTATTTAAATTGTTTTCTGTTCTCTATAAACCTGAATAGAGCTTTTGTCAGTACCTTTTTAAGAAGTCTTTCTTTTCTCCCTCGCATCTTCCATATTCTTGTTATGACAGTTTTGTCTAAAAATTTGGAAGAATTTGGTGGGCTTTCTCATGGATGAGTTCCAGACCTAATCCTTCTTCTAATTTATTATTTCATGTATTGAAAGCTGTACATCCATGGGTGCCCTACCACTGCTTGCTTAGCCCTTGCTTGGACATGTGCACACCTCCTCTGGCATTGCTTGGGCTGCCATTACTTTTCCCAAGACATTGACATTACTGATCTAATAGTTCTGAAACTGTTCCTCCTAGTGGTTTGCAAATAACAACTCCTAATGTAGCTCTGGGGTTATCGTGGGCTGGCTGCCTCTACCAGAGGCAGAGGTACATTTAGGAAGATCCCTGTTGTGGATCACTCTGTTAGGAGGAGCTGATCAAAGAAATCTCCATCAGTTTGGTTGCAATCAGCAGAAGGTACAGGGCCAAATTTCTCCATTTCTCTTAATACAGTTTGGGTTTTTTTTTATGCGCTTAAGTTAGGATGAAGCCCATTTAGTCTCCTTCCGTATTGACTGGTGAGAGATGAACATTTCTGGTTAGAGTTCAGTTTAACAGCAGTCTTAATCCTGAGATGCTAAAGCCAGTGGTATGAAAGCAGTTTAAAGTGACTGACATACTGGTGCTGGCTTTCTAAGGAGAAATCAGGCCAGAACCTTTTGCTGCCTCACAAACCTTTAACACTGGCAGAAGGGAAGGAAGAACTCACCAGCAAATCCTGTGCTGTTCTTGCCATTTCTCCTTGGACAGTGTAAATGGTTGTACTTTTGTCTTGTTTAGGTTTATTGCTAACCCTCAGTTGAGCTCATACACAGTCTGCTTGAGAGATAAAGCAAGGCTAGCCTCAAAGAAAAGAGGGATCAAGGTATAGGAAGGGAATGTTGGTGGAGTGGGGTCAAGTGGAAGGCAGAGTATTCAACAGAAGGAAATTCATAGCTGAACACAGAACAAAAGAGCAAATTAAACAAACTTTTATTACAATTAGTAAAATTTCTGTAGGCTGTTTTGCCACATCTGCTTAAGTTAGGCTGCTGATTCTTTACCACAACTGGAATGCTTCTTATGAGGAATGGTGGGGAGCAGTGCAGAGCCATCACATTTAGTAGGATGGGCTCCAGCTGCTGAATTGCAGCTGTCTATCCTTAGACATCTTCTATATTTTAAAAAAACATGTAATCCGTGTGGTTATGAACTATGCCAGGACAAGCACAGAACAGCCTTCAGACTTTACAGAGGTACCAGAATAATTTGACAGACATAGGTGTTTTCTATGAATTTGTGCCAGTAAGTGAAACAGAAGAGTCTGGTAAGAAAAATGTGAAAGGGAGAAAGTAATTATGTGCTCTTGTGACATTTTTAGTAGAGCTTTGCAGACTCAGAAATCTCAGATAATTTCACTTGAAATATGTTTAATTCCTTGTCCAAATATAAAATAATCCTTTTACGGTTTCCCTCAGTTACTAGTTAAATTTGAAAGTTTTTGCCATGCAATCCAGAACATGCAAGGATCCTTGTAGAAAAACCTGAGATTTTCCATGCTCAGTGTTTCTTCTTTCTCTTCACTTTCAGGATTTGAAACGTTCTTGTACCACAGTCAGGACAAAACCATTCATTGCCTAGAGGTTTATAGTCTTTGTATCCATAAAACAGATGTACAAATTACGTCACTAAGAAAAATACAGGCTTTTGTTCACAAGAAAATAACATTAATCAGAAAGTTGCTGATTTCTTGTCTAAGCTGTAGTATCTAAGAGAAGTAATAATAATTAAAATTATAAAAGAAAATAGGAGTAGATTTGTTCTCTCTTCCAGTATTCAAATTCTTTGAAAAACGTTCACAGTGAACAAAAGCAGTATTTCTTTATGTTTCCTGTAGGTAAGTTGTGTAGCTTTCTGCTGCAGGATGTTGTGGATGCAGAAAGTTTATGCCAGTTTAAGCATAACTTTGACAAGCCGAAATATTAAATTTACATAGACAACAAGAAAATCTTGATGCACAAGGTCACTGGAGACTGGGGATGAATTAGTGCTGTGTGAATGTCTGTCCTTTTTATGCTTTCTTACTTAATTTCCAGCTGTTTGCCAGTGTTGAAACTTACCCTGAAGAGATGGAGTTGTGCCCCCATTCGCTGTGCCTACCTTGATGCTCAAAAATTCTTAGAGTAACATTCATAACATGTATTTCTAGGAGTTAATATAGAAAAAAACTACCTTTTGTAAAGCCATAATAATTTTTTCTTGCAATATTTCAACTCCATCATCACAGCTGGTAATGAAAAATTCTTGATTTGTACAATGGTTTTTCTTTCATTCAGTCAGGAAGGCTGAATTTATCCTTGTATTTCATATGATGATGTGTTTATAATTTATTAAACAGTGTTTCTCACAAGAGAGACTTGCATTGTTCTTGAGATTCAATCTCTTTCATTTTTCTTGGTTTCTGTAATAAGTGTGTTTAATATATTACTGGAAGGTTTGGGGTTTTTTTTCATATTACTCACATACTTCACAATGCAGATTAAAAACCTCACAAGGGCTGTGCCAGCCAACAAAACTTGGTCTCAGACACGGGTCACTGTTTTGCTCTTAAAGACTAAACTTCTTTTTCCCTTATATCACATTTAGTATTACAAAAGGGAAAGCAACTTTTACAGTTTCTTCCTATGGTGTTTCGTAACAATAAATTAGAGGCAGAAAAGTGAAAGAGGGCAGATTGTGTATAGACAATTTTTCACTAATACCTGTAAGGAAAGAAATGCAGCTATATTCACAGTACATTTCTGATATTCTAAGGTTTGCTCTTTTTCATAAATATAAATGAAGAGTAAATCTAGAGGATATATTTATACAAGGAAGGAAAATCACGGAAAATTCTGTAAAAACAGAAATTAATTTGGATACAATAATGACTGGAAAGCGCAGTACTGGTTTTGCTTTTCTCATAATGATTGTTCTCCTGGGATGTTTATCTTTGGTTTTAGTTTATCTTTTGGGTTTTTTGGTGGGATTAAAAGTAACAATTATTTCAAACTGTTTGAAAATTGAACTAATGTGTAAGGAAGAAGCAATTACAAAGGATACAGGTACTACTGGCCCATTATGGATTGCTTCATCTTTTTTCTTCAACAAAGAATGCTGGAGAAAAAAAATCTGGACCACTTTATGTTATAACTTTAAGTTATGGTCATATATAGCTTATAAATACTATTATATATGATATTTTGTCATTATTTTAAATATGCAATACTAAATCAAGACCTCAACCAGGCTTTGAAATAGTCATTTTTGCCACTATTTTTAACAGACTGTTGAGAGTTTCTGTCAAGTTTATAATAGCATGCTCTTAATTCTCAATATACAAACATAAAATTTGTTTTTCAAGTGAATATTTTGACGTTTTGTCAAAACAGCACCAGAGATATGCTTCTGTGAGCCTGACAGCAGGCATTATTGTATTCTTGCAATACTTACTTAGTGCTTTCACTTACTATTAGTACAGTACTTATTTTTATAGACAAGTTAAAAAAAAAAAAATCAACAAATACACATGATTCTGCTGCATTGTTTAATCCTGGTCCAGTTGTATGCAAGTAGAAGTTTATATAAGTGCTCATGGAATTTGTGTTTAGTTTTATTTATGCAAAAGGAAACTTTAATTATGCAAAAGTAAGAAAATCATAGTGTGAGACTGACATATTCAAATTAATTGAATTTTATATTTTTATTCTTGTACACAGGAATTGAAATAACACTGGCAAAATGAAGAATAAGATTTAAGTGGAAGCCATTAATCTGGGCAGAATCTAAATGGAAAATTTTTGTACATAGCTACTTGCAGAGACATTTGACTGTATTAACTACCCTAGACCCACCTCATCCATGTAATTTACATTGTGACATGAGATATGATTACTTTGATAATCTGTATTTACTCTTTTTTGCATGACCTTTCAGTGTAGTAGGGAAAAAGTCTGAAAAAATTTGCAATGCCTTTGTCAACAGCAAAAGCTTTACCCGCACACACACCAGCTGGATTTGCCTAGAGACACACTTGATTTTGGGCTTTCTGGCATAGCCAGTTTTCCCCAGATTTGTTATTGTCACTATTGCTGTATACCTAAATCAAAAGTAAGAAAATGCAGCAATTACTATGGTGAGATTTTTATAACAAACAGAAATGAATTACAGAATATAGTGTTGCAAAAGCTATCTCTGCAGCTGTACTGTCTGTTCATAAATAATCAAGGTGTTTTTATTTTCGAGATGATGGAAAATTGTCCTGTATGACAAAACCACCAACACTGCCCAGAGTGGTGTATAAAGGGCAGTATAAGCTTGTGAACTCTTATGTCAACTTGCAGTTTTATGGTGCTTTGATGCATAGAGGAAAGTCTATTACAGTATGGTTCATGTATTTCAGTTAAGCCAGAATGTAAACATATTTCATTCCTCACAGTTATGTTTTTGCCAGGCTTGATGCCACTGTATACTACAGGAACCAGGTCAGAAGCAGGGGAGTACCAGTCACACCTGGAAAATAAGATATTTATAGAATCTGGGCTTAAAATGTACTTTCCTGACTAACTGTAGAATTCAAGAGTGGGTCTTTTACACTTATCCAAGGTTCAGAAGAGGGTGCAGCAGAAATAAGCTATAATATTTAATGTCTGCCTGGAGCAAAGTACAGAGAGTTGGTATAGCAGGGAGATCTAAAATGGTGTGCATCCATGGATGCAGAAGAATAACTGTTTGTACGTTATTAATACAATTTGTGAAGGCATTGCAATTCAGAGAAATGTCTGTGTTGGTCCAGACTGCTGGATCCACTGGGCTGTACCCTGCCTGCTGCAGGGACCATGAACAGGCACCTTGGGAGCATCAAGGACAGGCTAGGCTTGTGTAAGATTTGTCCTAAGCACTTCCAGATCCCAGACATTTTTGTCGCAGGGGATTTCCTGCTGTTTGTGTGTTTAGGGTTTGCCTGCATTAGTGTTTTAGTTTTGAGTAGGGTCTTTTTTGATGTGAAGCTTTGGCTCAGCAGAGCAGTCCTAGGACACCGAAGTGGAGTCCTTCCGGTCAACGCTAACCTGGAAGGTGTCCTCCAGAAAAGCTCCTAATTCCTCCAGCCCCTACTGAGGATGCCCAGGAGACTGGATCATAATGCACTTGCACTGAAATAACCTCTCAGGAACAGCCAGCAGAGTCTGATGTAGTTGCCACCATTTGCCTGATCCCACAAATCCAACTTGCTAATGTGGTGCAGCTGTGGCCCTCCTGAATGTTTCATTTCCAGAGATATCTTCAGGTCCCTCTTGAACCTATGTAATATTTTGGGAGCTTGGCAAGGGGCTTCTTTAGCAAAATGAGTACAAATCTCGTTTTTATCTGAACTCCTAGTATTTAACCAGGCTGCTACCAGCTCCCTTTGGTGAACTTGCTTTTGTGTTGGACAGGCAATGGATCTGATCCTCACCCCCTTCTCTGCTCATGGTTATGTGGAGGACAGGGTTTTCTCCTGCACTTACTTGTGTTTGTGATGCTCAAGGACAGGATAAAATTGAATGTATTAAATTATGTCTGGTACCATGAAGTCCGCTGAAGTTGAACAAATTGACCTTCTCTTACCAATGATTATAGAGTAAAGGGTGTAGTGATAACATAATTTCGGGCTATGTAAATTTACTTCAGCACGTCTTTTGATGCCCTGGCAGTTAAATCTTTTCATTTAACAATTTTAAAAGCAAGCTAGGCTTAAGCAGTTTGGCAGGAATTACAGCAGAAGCCTCTAAAGCTGTTTAGGAAATCATGTCCAGAGAGAAGTCAGTGAGAGCTCACTGTTAAAATAGAAGGATGGCTACAGCAGCATTCCTCAGTGTCTGCCTTGGGCCTAGCACCAGACCACATTTTCATTAATCATTTGGGTGACGGAACAGAATGTGTTTGCCTATTAAATATGTAGATGACACCATGCTGAGAGGGGCTGCAAGGCCTTTGGAGACAGGATGAGAACTCAAAAAATGGAGATGTGATCTGAATAGGAGCAGGTGTGAGGTATACATTTAGGCAGGAATGATGAACTGCACAAATGTGGGATGAGGAATGTTGGCAGCTTCTTCCAGGCTCTACCTTTCCCTGCGGATCGCTCTCAGTACTCCAAATATTAGTGGCACACGGAGTATCCTCAGCCGCTGTTGTTTTTCTTTCCCCAGAATTTGTCGGGGCTTGGGCTTGTGGAGGCTCAGGGCTCAGCTGGACGCTGTTTTCCTTCACTGGGTTTCCTTATGAGGCCCTGGGAGTGACCATTGGACAGTGAGCTGCTAACCCAGCCACACACACACAGGCTTCCCTTCACATACATGGAATAAGTTTCTTGCACACAATGTCATGTTTTCCCCCCACTGGTTATTGCTCTCTGTCCCACTGTTTGCAACACACTGATCTCCTGAGTAGACTCAGAAGCTGCAGGTATTAGCAATGTTGCTTATTCAGTCATATGCAAGGTTTGGCCAGGTCTTTGAGGAACTACCAGTTCAATGTCCCTTCTTCCTCAGAAGTTGATCTAGGAATGCCAAATCTAATATTTATGGAAATATTGTAGAAAATGCAAATTTTTTTCTGGACAAGTGGCATCCGGGGGAGGGTAGCCTGCAGAACATTCAGGAAGTCAAGCTTTGATTGAATTTGCTTTGCATTTTGTCCAATTTGGTGAGACTGTAGAGAATGAGTGTCAGAGCCTAGCAAAGAAGGTTGACAGGGAAGGGTCAATCTTACAACAAAGGGGATCTGTGAACAGTCTTCAAATGCATGCAGACACAATGAAGGGAATAATTTTTTCCCCCACTTTCACAGATTAAACTTCTGCTGCTATAATGAATGCTGAAGTTGTATGTTCTGATGACACAGTTGTCCCAGCAGCAGAGATTTCCTGGAGACATCCATAAGAGCAGGACAGACAAATCTTTCTTGGGAATGATAGGAGTAGAGTGGTCCCAAGAAGGGGTCCTGGGTCCAGGGTTGGGAGCCTTTCAGTTGGGTGAGAGTCTGGTGCATCCAGACAGATTACCTGCGAAGGGGAAATGAAATGAGCCTCCACCCAAACTTGCAGCCCTGTGTTTGAAATTTTGAATGAAGTATTCATAAGTGAAAGGTGTCTGCAAAGATGGACACCTGGATGCCTCTTACAGACAGACTTCCTTCCCTGCCCCCCCTGCTCTGTGTCCTCACTCGTTTAGGTTTGCTTGTTTGTTTATTTGTCATGAAGTTTTGTTTAAACTCTTTCCATCTTACCTGTTCCCTACTTTTTCTTAATATTACACCTGCAAGTTTAGTACTTGAAACTTTTAGCATGTCTGTGAGAAAAATTTCTAAATCTGGGAACTAAAGCCACACTCTGAAAAACCGTATCAAAGACCAAAAGCAGCCATAATTTAAATTAGTCAATAGGAAACGAAATTTTTCATTACATCTAAATTTTAGAGTGAATACTTAGAATATCATTGGCCAGTATACCTGTTGAAGAAATTCTGGTCTGTTTATTTTATGGGTTTATATTTTATTGCAAGGCTTTTGTGTGTCGTTTTCTTTCTCTTTTTATTAAATATTTTAATAATCAAAACAGTGTATAGCAGAAAAATTAACTGGGAAAATTGGTACTATTTGTTATGATTTCTTATTTATGGTAAAATACAGTAGATGAAAGAGCAGTCAGCATTCAAAGTTTAAATACTTTAAATAAATATTCTGAAGTGTGCATTTTCATAGGAAAAGATATATATTATTGGGATGTGCGGATAGATGTGGCTGGATAATTTTTGTTAATTGACACATGTAGAATCACACTTTTAGTATAGGACTGATGTCTTCAGAAGATTCTGTGCTTAACCTTGAGTTACATCTTAACTTGTTCTGCTTTGTTTGATGTAGCCTGAAATATTTAGGTAAATATATAACATGAAATATGTAATTCTCAACCAGTGTAGATTTGAAGGCTGAGGATGAGAATTAGAAGACCTTTTACTTTTATTCAGCACAAGCAACTGTTATTATTTTGGGTAATTGTGCATATGTGGTGTTACACAGATGTCCAGAGTCTCCTCCCTAATCTAACCTTTGACCTCAACAGGATGTTTTCCTAGGAGAGAGAATCCCTTGTGTGAGAAGTATACCTGTCTGTTCAAGCTGGAATGTTAGAAGCTAGGCAGATTCAAATGAAAAATTTTGTGTCTTCTGAACTCTAAAGACTAGTTAATATTAACTGAGCAGTAAAATTGAGAAACATAAAAATTGCAACTGCCTTCTCTAAAGTAGTGTTTTTAGGAAAAACAAAATAAATCATGGTGACCATCAAAATAGAAATATTTGTGAAATTCAGAGTATGAAGGGAAATTTTCAAAAGAGATTTAAAAATGTGTTGTGTTTCTAAGGACTATGTATGGTACTGCTAATTAAATTAATGGGAAGGATAATTGATGCTCAGTGTCTGCTTTGTTAATGTAGAAGCATTCACTATGATAGAGTCTATGGATGTTAAGAGTAGCAAAATATCTTCAAACTAGCATGTTTTCAGAAAAACTCTGTTGTTTCTAACTACATGAATCATCATTCTTTTTTTGCCTGCTCAATAACAGTATTATAAATGTTGCTGAAGCATAATAATTAGCATACAATACTGTTTGTAAAGATTTGTATCCTATCTTGAAGGTACACATTGGAAATGTTCACTGTCGAGTAAGCCTTTGAAAAATACTATAAATATCATCTTCATAGTTGATGCATATTTAATGCTTATTAATTTAAATTACCATAGGAAAATTAATACTCTAGTTTATGCTATATTTAGGAATAATTCTATTCTTTTGGCTCAAATGTAGTCAAAAGTGACTCCAACCAGGCAATTTGGAAAAATTTTCAATTTCTATATGTCTGGGGTTTTTTTTTTGACCTGGTTGTATTTTTCTCTACCTGTCACCATGACAGTTATTTTAAAGCATTTAAGGTGTTTAAGTTTGAAAAGCCAGAGTTAAATTAACATTGTGTTATGAAAAACTGGTATCCTTTAAAATTGCTTGTTTAGAATTTAATCTTGTAATAATTGAAGGAATGAAGCAATGAAGTCTTTTCTACTAGGTCTTTTATAAGTGTTTACTGAAATAGTTTATCATTCTGTTTTTACAAATAAATTGAGCTAGATTGAATTAATTTATGAATCAATATTACCACTTACCGTTTTATACTTAATTCTTTTGGTTGAGGACTGGGTTTATTGTAAGCAAGTTGAACATTCTGAACATTGAACTGAAGGGTAAAAGTGTTCTTTCTTTACTATAACAGAGTACAGCACAATCCACAGTCCATCAACCCCCATTAAAGATTCAGATTCAGATAGATTGCGACGTAGTTCAGATGGAAAATCACGTGGACGTGGCAGAAGAAACAATAATCCTTCACCACCACCTGACTCTGATCTGGAGGTACTTCATATTAAATGTCCTTGGCCTGTTCCACAACTTAATTTTTATCATTATTTTTCACAAAGTGTTATTTATGCATCAAAAACAAAGTGGCATTGAAGCTCCCTTTTTCCTAACAATATTTTCACAGAAAGTAGGATTTTGTTCTAAAGAGCCTTCTTCAGGAAGAGCTCCTACTTCCTTGGAAAAATACTGGGTGTTTCTTTCTCCTTTTAATTAAACAAAGCAAACAAACAAACAAAGGAAAACAAACCAAAAAGAAAAAAAAAAAAAAAAAAAAAAAGGAAAAAAGGAGCAAGCTTTTCCTAAGGCAAAGAAAGGTTTTCATTTGGACAGGAGTCACTTCTAGCACAATAGTGGGGTTTGTTCTCTCATGCTATGTTCACATTCCTCCCAGTGGCCCATGGTTTATGCTGAGAACACATCTCCAATGACACACCACAGCTATGAGTGTCCACACTGCACTACTTTTCCTTTCCAGGAGCTTACCCTGTTTGTCATCATGGGAAATACAATCTCACCAGGATTTAAAATACTTGTATTTGAACACTTTATTTTTCATTATCATTATGTGTGTGGCCAGAGGACAAATTTAAAACACGTATTTTCCATTGTCTCTAAACAAAAGAATTATTTACTGATGCCATAAGTTTTACACATACATCATCCAAGTTCATACTTTTTGTTCTTCAGATGCCTAAAATGCATTAGAATTAACATAAGGAAAATTAAGTGCTTAGCAGCAGTCTGCTTTATTTTGGTTTTAGAGATAATTTTCAAGGGAACTTAAATAAATTTTTCTAAGACTTGCAGAAATACAGAATTCTAACCCCAAAGATTTAATTTTCTTTGTTTATTTCAGTTTCTATCTCACATCAAGCTCCAAAAATTACCCTGTACAGTCTCATTTTCTGTATATATTTGACGATACTATAATTCTCTTCTAATAGAAGGATTTGATGTCATAGCAATTGTAGTCAAAAGCTAAGAGATTGTATTACCCTACCCCAGGAAAAAAACTTGTTAGTTTTGAAAATAAATGGCAGGGAAGCTATGGTTTTAATATGCAACCATTTCAGTACAATTTTCCCATTTGTGTGCTTACTGATTCAAATTTTAACTTTCCATTTCAAGTATTAGCTTCACAAAGGAACACATTGATTTGATTCTCTTTTTACAGAGAGTATTCATTTGGGATTTGGATGAGACAATCATCATTTTCCATTCCTTGCTTACAGGGTCCTATGCTAACAGATATGGAAGGGTAAGTGTCAAGAAACTGATGGAAATGTTCAGTAATATTTGCTCGTTTGTGGTTGATATACAGGGAAAAACAGAATATTGGTTGAGTTTTAGAGGCAAACTGGTACTGGCATTATGAGACAGAAAATACCAAGCTGTTTCACATGTCCATTCTTTGCAGTTACTCAGCTCTTGCATTCAGTACGTATTTAAATAGTGTTGGGAATTTGACAACTTGAGGTTTGGTTTGTCAATACAGGTTGTCTGAAACCTGTTGATATCATCAAAATCTGCAAAGGTCTACCTCCCCTCAGAGAGTGAAGAATTTCCAGGAATGATTGCTATGATGTATTGGCTGTGCTCTGTATTGAGAGGGAAAGAAGAAGAATGCTTTTGGACATGGCCAGATTAGTCTAAAATTTTTTACCTTAGATATTTTTTTAATCTAAATATTGACTGATGTTTTTGAAAGTCTGCTTATGAGTCAAATCTTTCTATTATGCACAGTCTATAAATCATAGCTGAACTGATGAATATGTCTACAGACAGCAGATTTCCTTGGTAATTCTCAGGAGAGAAGCATGATTTTAAGTGAATAAGAACAGTTTATGAATGGAATGTCCTTATGAGATCAGACTTATTTTTTTTCAGGATTGTATTTGAAAGCTAACAGCTTGTGCTAAAATTTGTTTAAATTTTGCCTCATGTGAGTTATAACTGGAATGTGATTTTTTGTTAACCTCACAAATATCTAGATGTAAAGAACAATTACAGAGTTTTGTCTGGCTTCATGTAATGCCTCTGTCTTCTTGCAAAGCTTTTATTTAGCACTAAAAGGTTTTACCCTACACCCAGCTCAGGACAAAGCTACCTCTAGTTCAGTCTGTGTCTGGGTCACGTTCTAAGTTTCTCTCAATAGCTTTTTGCATTATACAAATCTAAAGCAGTATTACTTTGCAACCTTTCTTGCTTGTTCAAGTAAGGTTTGTTTGCAGAAATGTTTACTGTAATAACTGTGTACTTTTTTGAGGAATATAATTAGGTTGTTTTCATTATGTCAGAAAAGCAAGTTAATTCAGCAGCCTTGGTTTCCTAGGTGTAGTTAGTTTATATTTGGTAATTCAGCAACCTTCATTTCCTAGGTGTTATTAGTTTATATTTACGTAGGAAAAAGAAACTAGAACTTAAATGTTTCAACAATTATTGTATGGATATGTATGGACAGAAGCATTATAGAAGAGTATTAAGTATTTACCAAAAGTTATTTTCCATTTTTCCTACTAAAACCAGCTTTTGTGTGGTATCCCAAAATCTATGAAAATTTAGATCAGAATGAGGAGAACAAATCCCCGTGCTCACAAAAAAAGCTCAGTGACAGCAGAATATCACCACTGGCTTTTGGGCAGCAGAGTAGCCCTGGAAAAGCCTAATTAATTAGTCACTGCCATAGAAGCACTAATGTGAGCATATTTTTTCCAATTGTTACTAGTTCCCTGTAGTGGATTCATTAATTGGGGCCTGAACATAAACACTTTATTGCTGGATGGTTGAAGCTGAGGAAAGTGGCTGGTATTCAGTTGCAAAGAGATATAAATACATGTGCTGCGAGGAGGGGGCTGACTCCTGGTTGCAGCTCCATCTCTGTTGGCACTGTTTACATGAGGTGTGGCTTTTGCCCAGCTGGCTCTGGTTGCATGGCATCTGCAATATTCCTGCATTGCTAAATGGCAGCCAGCTGTTGATGTTGAGAGGAATGATGGTGTTACTGCTTAATCTTTGGATAAATATGAAATCTTTTTGGTGAGGAGTAGCAATATGCCTGTCTTTGACTGTCAGATGGTGTCATGAAACTGTGCCATTCTGGTTTTGTTTTCTTAAGGTTTCATTGAAATCAGGGTTTCTCTTGGGTTATCAACAGCTCCAGACAACAGTTAGCAATTTCCAAGGATGTTAGAGAAAGACTGTCAAATGTTCAAAGCAAACATGATAAAACATGAGAATTTTAGGGTTTATTTGTGGCAGCAGATGCATGTTTTTAAAAGACTGTTTGCCTATGATTACTGGCCCTTAAAATCAGAAATACAGACCATTAAGTTAATCTGAAAAAAAAAAGAAAGTTGAGGGGAATTATTGTTCTTTTTGCCTGTATTCTTGTTTATGAGCAATCTAACATCATGTTCTCTTATAAATTTGCACTATGGTGAGGGCTACAAATGCTCTTTTAAAAAAATTAAATCTAGGATGATCACATAATCATTAAAATACAAAAGCTGGATCCTCAAACAAACAAAAATGTCCTAATTAAATAATAGGGGATTTGGCAACTTGGCATTCAGCTCTTTTCATAATGCCCGAGCGAGTTTCATGGTGAATGACTATGAATGATGTGCAGCCTTGCTGCTGAAGGGATTGATTTTCTTTGCCTAATTCTCTACCTCATTCCTCCTAACTTCTTCCTTGTGCCAACCATTTCTGTATCTTCTTACTTTTTCATCTGTTTTCATCACCTGCTCTTCTTTAGCTGCTATTGTGCTCTGTTTTCCTCCTGCTTTTTTCCTTCCGTTTTGTTGTAACAACATAACACCTTTATTTTCCAGTTTGTGTAGTCATGGGAAAAATGACTTGATACAGCACATTTTTATTTAAGGTTTATTTGAATTTGGTAAATTTAATGGAAATGTATGAAATTCTAAGAATGTGCCCTTCTAGAAGATTAGACAAAGAGACAAAACATTTCCATTTGCTTTTGAATTTTTTTTTATCTCTGTACAGAGAGAGATGTATTGATCAAATATAGTTACCAGTTAGTTTAATTGACATTAGGGCTGATTAAGTTCTGGAATTTGGAAAAAGTTAGAGCCCTTTATGATCTTGGAGCAGGTGAAAATGCATCTCAGAATTGGCACAGAATACTGTGGCCTCTACATATATTTCCATCCTCAGTGAAAGCAGTTATATGCAGAGGTTTTAAAGGAATTTTCCTTTAAATTATAAGCTATTTTATTGTGGTTTAATATGCTTTAGAGATAGAGAAAAACAAAGCCTGGTTTCACTTAACCCTTCATTTGTGACCTGTAGGCTTAAGTGGAAAATAAGCCTTGTACCCAAAGTGAACTTTCCTGTTTTTCAGCTTCTTGTTTCTCCACAAAACAAAGAAATCAAGGAGGTAGAATTTAGAAATGACATACAGGCAATGTTTTGGCTCCAATGCCAGCATTCAAAACAAAAGGCCTACTTAAGCAGTTTGACATTGGTATTTCTCTTCTTTAGTTAAACTGTACCTCCCTCAGAGATTTGTACCTGATTTTGACCATACCTGAAAAGACACTGACTGAACCTGCAAATCCCAGGCAACAAGAAGAGATTGTTAGCTTTCCTACTCATTGTGTGACACCTCACAGTAATTAGTTAGCAATTAATGGCTTAAAATTGCGAAAGAAGGTTGGGTATGGGATTATTTTTTTAAAACCTTGTTCTAGCCTTGTCTTTTTTTAAAGTTTACAGCCCCCACTGTAATGTCTGGTGGAGGAGTTTGATATCCTCTGATGCTTTAAACCAAGTTTCTTGTGCTTTTTCATTAGAGCTGTTGCAAATTTGTGACTACACAGATATTTAAAATGCTAATGCAGATAAGGTTTTTGCTTCTGTGAGATATGTAGCTACCAGGAACCACAGTTTAACATAGTTCTTGTGTTAAGTGGAACTTCTTATACAGAAAGATTGTATTTAATCTAGGAGTTAAGCTTTCTTTTTCTTTGAAAAGCAATCCATTTTGCTTCTTCTATTAGCTTTTGTGTTATTTAATCTGACACTTTCTGTAGGTGCCAATGAGTTTCTTATCTTTTTTCTGCCTAATTAAATTAAGCTATAAATGACATTATTTTAGTATTACTTTGGAGAAAACCATTCTGTTTTATTTCTGCCATGTAAAAATACCTTGGAGTAAAACAGTTAGAAAGCCTTATGGAAACCTCTTTTTACAGACTCAGAAATGTGATAAAAATGTTCAATAATAAAACAGCAAGTCATGAACACGGAAATGTAAAATATATATTGGCAGCCATTTGTTTAAAATTAGTCAAATGGGTTCATAACCAATATCATACTCTGTTGCCCATTTATTCTGCTTTTCAAAGTGGTGTTCCTGTTTCGGGATGGAAGTCAGAAGGAAATTATTTTCACCTTGTTGCACTAGTAGTTGATAATCAAGATGTAGCTATTGGTCTTCATTTGCATCTCAGACCTTTAGCCCATCTAATTCCTTTAATAACTAGATTAATAACTGTCTTCTGTTACTGCTCAGGCACAACAGAAATCCTTGTCTGTTTTAAAAAAAAGAAGCCCGATGAACTATGTAGGATGATGAGGTGCTAACTGGGCACAAAGATAAGCAGCAGTATCAGAGGGAGAAGGAGCCTCAGGCCTAGCTAGAAAGAAAATACCACCTGTTTTTCACCTCACATGCCTACAAAAGTAAAGCAGAGGAAGGCATAGGTCTACAAATAGAGCAATATTAACTCAGAAACAGAATACTTTTGTTCATATTTTAAAGTTTTTCCATTTGAATTAAGAAGCCAAATATTTTTTTTCGCTGTGCTAGTTTAAATATAAGACTTATTTTCTTATTTTCAAGGACAAAGTTCATCAAAATAGCACGATGCAATTTTTTTCCCATTTATAAGAGCTATTTTTTTATTTTAAAAAACTTGCTCTTAGTGGATATGAGTTCAAGAATAGATATTTTGTCTGCTCAATGTGGCTTTGCTTTGAAATTTCAAAAATTCTTTTTCTGGATAGCAGTTCTTGGGTTTTGGCATTTCCAGAAGGCAAACAGGCTGCCAAATCACCATTATTTTCCAGCTCTTTACTACTGATGCATTTTACTTTTTAACCAGTAGTTAGAGAAAAATATTTGAAAGTTCAGAGATCATGTTGAAGCACCTATTAATTTGATTGAGAGGTGGAAAAAGAAACTAAGGACTGCATCTCTTGCTTTTTAGCTGTGACTTGTCATCAAGTTTAGAATATTAACTTATTTTATGTAAAATATGAGTTGTCACTTCTTCAGTTCTATTTAAAATATAATTCCTAACAAAATAACATTATTAATAGATGCTGTTATGGGATAATATAACATGTTCCTTCAAACTCATGCTCCTGTGCACTTGGATAGACTTGGCATTATAAATGAGAAACTCTATATCAAATGTATGTATTAGGCTCTCTTTTCAATTTTTCAGATTGAAAATATATAAAACACCAAACAAATTGAAACAAGAGAAACATCTGTAATGCATTTGATAACCACAACGCTGAACATGCTTTTTGAGTTTATTAGCTCAGTAAGGAATAAGTTGTTATGGTAATTTCTGTAGAGAAGTTAAAGTGTGCTATGTATTAATAACAAACAATAGTTTTGTTCACTCTGCATGGGTGGGCCCAACTGGAAACATAATTAAAGCTTGGTTTTGTGGACAATCAAGGAGTGGTTTTAAATATAATTGCCATTTGCAAATAAAACATCAATAGTTCTTTGCTTTAAGGTCACTAGGCTTTCCCAGGACTGAATCCTGTCATTTGTAACCAGTGAGAGTTTATTTTGAGCAACAATAGTATTATCATACCTGTGGTTTATCTTAAAACTTGTGAACCGTTGTAGAATCTGGAGAAGTTTTAGGTGAAATGGATTTGCCCTTTCTTCACGGAGAGCAAAGAGCCAGTGCCAGGGATGCATGAGGGTGACCACAGAAGTCCCACTGCAAAATCAGGGAGTCAATTGAGTTAAAGTCATATTTTTGAGTGTTACTGGGAAGTTTTGTAGTACAGGGTGAGACAGTTACTGAACTGAAACTGGCAAAGCAGATGTTGCATTGATACAAGCAGTACATTATGGAAAGCTCTTCCTCCAGTCTGTATTTGGGTATGTGTGTTAGGCACAGTATTGATGGTGTGCTTGCTTAATTTCTTCTTTAAGGATCCTCCCACCTCTGTGTCCCTTGGACTCCGAATGGAAGAGATGATTTTCAATTTGGCGGACACGCATCTATTCTTTAACGATTTAGAAGTAAGTGTTCATTCTTTTAAAACACACAGAGATGATCTAATATTTAATGTTTGTCTAGTTTTATGTGTTGTTAGATGGATTGACAATTATTTGCAGAGTTTCAATACAGAAATGTTTAGAAAATAGCTATATCATTTAGTCATCATGATGTATAATAGTATCTGCACTGAATGTCTGCACTGGCATTCAAAGGTTACTGCATTTTAAATGGTAGAGTTTTATCCTCACAGGTTTTAGCATTTATGATGACAGTGGACACGTTTCAGAAGAAAACAAAAGAACCTATAAGCATACTTAATTCAATAGTCTGCAGAGGCCATTAAATATTAAACACCAGCTTCTATAAACAGTTGATGATGGCTGGGTACGGATTTCTTGCTAACATCCCAGGGTGTGCAAGTGTTACCTTAGCCCCGAGGGACATCATTAATGTTGTATGGGCTGTCCTGGGGCTGCTGTGCCTGCAGCAGGCACGGGCTGTTCTGTGCCAGGGTGTCCCTGCCTGCAGCGAGGAGCTGCGGGTGCCTTGCCAAGGGCTCTTGCAGCCTACACAGCCTATGGTTTGGTGAGCTGGTGAGATTGTTCCAAAGCTCTCCAAACTGCTGAAAGAGACTGTCACTGAAACTGGCTGTTTCATCTTAAAAGGGAAAAAAGCAATTTCTGATCACATTTTAATAACGCAAAAACATGAAAACAGTCAGATTTCTTTCCCATCATAGTGAAGACAGCTGTTTATTTAAAATCCAGCTGTTAAGCAAGCTTGTGGTGGGGCTGCCAACACACATTAATCATCAAGTTGTTGTTTTGCTAGATTTTAGAATAGTGTGTTATTCCAGACAGCAAAAGAATCTAAAAGATTCAAATGCAACTTTTGCTGATCAAAGTTAATTGGCAGCAATTGGCCTTTAAATATTTCCTGATGTTTCCCTTTTCAAAATCAAGCAAAATACACCTTATTCAACAGATGAGCCGAAATAATTTGAAAAATGCCAGTGTGTGATAGACCTCAAATGTGGTTTGTCCAACATCTGTCCTATATTTTGATTTCTTTTCATCTAAAAAGAAACCACTCACAGATGATTTGGCATCTTACAACGTAATGAAATTATTGAACATGCTTTTTTTTTCTTTCATTCCTTAGAGTATTTATTTTTCATACTTACAGTAAAATAGCTGATTTCTTTAAATTTTAAAGCAGCATTTTCTTTCATTAAGGTAGCTGTATTTAAAGATATGATTGTTTTGGATATAAGAAACACCATCAATGAGTTGCACGTATAGGACTTATTTTTCAGATTTGTCTGAAAATATAACAATGGCAGTTATTTTCCAACTCTGTTTCTGATTTCTGGTTATATTTCATCTTAACCAGAGCAGAATGAAAAAGTACTACTCTTTCTTTATTTAAGAAGTATATTTAATAAAGTTCAGGGTGTTTTCATTTTCTGTGCAGAGCTAGATATGTAGCTACTTCATACAAAATTGTCAGCCTCTCTAACTGTAATGGAAGTTAATCAGTTAGGGGTGGTAGATTATCTTCTGCTAATGGATGTGTCGCAACCTTAACAATACAGCACAGTAGTTCATTCACTCAAGAATTTTGAAGCTGTATATGAGAAAACAACTGCTCCAGGTGGTTCATGAAGGCAGAGGAGCTGGCTGATAAGCCTGATTCTTTGCATTTTTCACCATAACAAGCCAGTTAATGTTGTGTGTCCAAACTGAAGTGTAACAGTTTGTGTCCATACCCTCGTCTGTCTTTCTCATACATAGAGGCACCCAGGAGTGTGCTTGTCCTTGTGTCTGGGGACCATGAGCTCCGGTCTGAAGGACCAGGCCCTGTCCAAGGAGTGAAGAGCGTGTTCAGTGTGCCTAGACAAGCCTTCAGGGCACACAGTGAAAGGGCATAAGAGAGCCTGTACTGTGTGGGAAGCAGCATGTGAGGACTAGACCTCATCACAGACTGAGGCTTTCAGCTCACCTGCAATGACACAGTTTTTTGAACATGTCGCAGGGACGTGGTGTTCTTGAAGGAGTGTGTCCTCCTGGAACCACAGCTTGCCATTCTTGTGAGCATCACCATTTAACTAGCAGGACCAGCAGTTTCCCAAGAGCTGTGACCTCGGGGCACATTCCTTGCACCCATCTCAGAAACTCAGAAATCTTGCTTGGTGATTTGGAAATTCAGGCTGCTCACAGCTTGACAGACTTTCATGAAAACTGTGGACAATTTGGTTTGGGTATGCCTCAGGCTTAAAGCATCTATTCTCACTTGTGAAGGACTGAGTCTGAAAGATCTAGCTCAGGTCTAAGCTTTTCATTTCGTGAGCACAAGTATGTGGGCTGTTGGGGTTGAAAACTTCTGTAGGCACCATTGCCCACAGATGTTTTTGCAGAGCTCGGGCATCCTTGCCCAGCAGAAGTATGAAGAACAGCAAAGCTGAATTTGGAACATATCTAACCCACAGAGCAGATGTGTCTTTGAGTCTAGGCTTAATTCAAAGTGGGAACCTGAAAGCTGATGCCCTCTGTCTCACCCAGGCTCTGAGGGAACCCTTCTTGGCACATAGAGAGGCTGCTTTTAAAGGCAGGCAATCATCTGTCATAACTTTGGCCTATGATGCACATTTTTCCAGATACCACAAGTTAATGTTTTTAAATAAAAATCTTCTTTCATCCAGCACATTCCAGAAAACTCTATAATCAGAATAGCTCTCTTGTTATCCAAGCGAAAATACTTTTTCTTCTTATAAAATGCTGAAGACTGATTGAACTTTTTGAATGCCAAGGGCAGAGTTGCAGCAGTGATCTCTGAAGCACAGTTTGATTTATGTATGAGCTAACTGGCTTTTCAAAGCTTGGCCTTGAGATTTAGTAATGTTATTAGGTTAAACTCTAAACTTCGGCAGTCAATTTTTAATCTGTATAAAATGAATCAATGCCAATGTGTATCAGTTGAATTTAGTAAAGGGTACAGCTAGGTAAATAAGTCATCTATTTTTATGTATGTTGTTCTTTATGTAATATTATTAATATTGATAATAATAGTAATATTTGCAATTGAAAATTTCAAACTCTGAAAAATTCAGTCAGATCTCACTATCTAGCTCTGAAGTCAGTATTCTGTTTCTGGATGGGTGAACTACAGTTAGGTTTGCACCCTTGTATTAGTTCTTATTTTAATGCTTTGAAAAAATAAAATAAATTGCTTATTTCCTTCACTTTGCACAGATTTATTTGGAGTAATTAATTCCAAAGTAATGTAATAGCAAATAATTTTGATCTTTAGGAACCTTCCTAAACAACATGTTAAAGGGATATGACAAGATTTTTAACATACTGAAAAGAAAAATATCAGTGTTTACTTATGTATAATTTGATCTAAGTACCACAATAAACAGTATTTTCTTGCATTAGCAGTGATTTCATAATGAAATTATAGAAGTGTACTAGGCTAGACAGTAAAGATAGTGCAGTGTTCTAAACATTTAGATTCCAAAATCTGTATTTGGGCTTCTGAACAAGAGCTTTAGGGTTTTAGTATTGAAGGTTTTAATTAAATATCTCATACTCTGTTTTATAGTTGACTTTTAATTGTGTGCAAGAGGGAATAACTACATTGATGTAGTGCTCTCAAGTGAACCACAGTTACCTCATCTGAAAATAATGTTTGATTTTGCATGCTGATTACGTTGTGACAGGGATAATGAGGTATAATATTTTAAAGGTGTATATGGAGCAATTATACATATTATGTATTTTAAGAGGTATGCTCCAGTGTTTTAGGGATGATGATAGGACTGAAATGTGACATGCACTGAGGTGATCAGCTCTGGAGCTGGTGTGTTCTGCAGCAGGGCAGGGGAATGTGGCTTACAGGGGAGTTCCTCAACCAGGGAAGCCCCAGGGGAGCACAGAGGCCCACCAGGAGCAGGCAGCTCTTACTTAATCCCCTGGTTGTGGCTTAATCCCTTAGCATGTGCGAGGCCAGGAGTAGTGGTGGCCAGCCCCTCTTCCCAAAGTGGGCAGCCCCAGTGGGCACCGTGGCCAGGAGCACCATGGCCAGGGCAGGCAGACAGGTCATGGCGTGGCAGGGTGAGCAGGCAGGACAACAACTCAGAGGAGGGACATCCCCTGGCCAACTGCAGGCACATGGAGTCTACCAGAAACCAAGCACCCTTCTATTGCCCTGTGCACAGGTCAGGGGCACCCATCCCACCTGACTGCCACAGCAGAATGATGGGCACTCACCTGAGAGTGGTGGGGGATCTGCACCATCTGTCCTGGCAGTGGCCAATGCCTCCATGCAGACAGGGCTGCTGAAGGGAGAGACTGCAGTGCACAACTCAGGCTGCAGAAAGCAGATAGAGGATCCTCCTGGGGCAGGGACAGGGCAGCAGACCTGCCTGCTAAAAGTGTGCCAGGTGGAGCTGGTTGGCTCTATCTGTCAGAGAAGAAGAGCATCTTCAGTAAAGGCTTGAGGGAGAGGGCTCTAAACTGAAATTACTGCAGGAGAGGAACCTCAATCCATCCCACTGCTACCACTCTGATGTCTGTGGCAGCCATTGGTGCCCGGAGCCTTGGAGAGGGATCACAGGTCAGCAGAAGAGCACCTGAAGAACAACACAAAGGAATTCCAGCCACTCCAACTAGTAAGCTGGCTTCATCAGGGGCCTATCTTAAATGCTTCTATGCAAGCACACACAACATGGGGAGTAAAGAAGAGGAGTTAGAGGCATGTGCAAACCTGCAGGTCTGTGATCTTATTGGCATCACAGAGACTGGTGGGATGACTCTTGTGATTGGAGTATTGGAATAAAAATATGCAAGGTGTGTAGGAAGGAGGGCCTGTAACCCTCTGTGTCAGTGGATGTCCATGCTGGAGTGCATGGAGCACTTCCTGGAGACAGATAAGGAGCTAACTGGGAGCTTAGGAGTCACAATTAAAGGGAAAGCAGGCAACAAGTGACATTAAATGGGGGTCTTCTACAGACCACCTAACCAGGAAGATTGAATGGATGAGGCTCTCTATATAGACAGGTAGGAACAGCCTCACACTAGCAATTCCTGGTCCTCATGGTGAGCTTCAGCTGCCCAAATATCTCTCGGAGGTACAACAGAGTAGGCTGTAAGCAATCCAGGAGGTTATGTAATGTGTTGATGACTTCCTTCTGCAAGTGATGGAGGAGACAACAAGGAGAGCTGCTATGCTGGAACTTGTTCTCACCAACAAAGAAGGACTGGTGGGAATGTGAAGCTCAAGGACTGACTGCAGTGGCCATGAAATGGTGGATTTTAAGATACTTGGGGCAGCAAAGAGAGTGCACAGGAAGCTCACAACCCTGCACTTTAGAAGAAAGACTTCGGCCTCTTCATCAATCTACCTGGCAGGGCCATGGGATAAATCCCTAGAGGGAAAAGGGGCTCAAGAAAAGTATTTAATGTTCAAGGATCAGCTCCTCCAAGCTCAGGAATGGTGCATCCCAACAAAGAGGATGCAGTCAACACTTTTGAGGGAAGACATGTCATGAGAGGGATCTTGAAAGGCTTGAAAGGTCCATGCAAACCTCAGGGGGTTCTGCATCTGGATTGGGTAAATTTGGAGGAGACTGGATTGAGAGCAGTCCTGGGTGGAGGGACTTGGAGGTGTTCATTGACAAGAAGCTAAACATGACTTGGCCATGTGCATTTGCAGCCCAGAAAGCCAGTTGTGTCCTGGGCTGCATCAAAAGTGTGACCAGCAAGTTGAAGAGGTGATTGTTCCCCTTTACTCTGCCCTCCTGAGATCCCACCTGGAGTACTGTGCCCAGCTCTGGGACCACAACTAAAGAAGGGCATAGAGTGAGTTCAGAGGAGACCACAAAAGTGATGAGAGGATTGGAGCACCTCTCATATGAGGAAAGGCTGAGGGAATTGGAGTTGTTCAGCCTGGAGAGGAGAAGGCTCCAGGAAAACCTTATTGCGACCTTCCAGTACATAGAAGGGAGAAGAGGAGAGGAACTTTTTACCAGGTGTCATGTAGTGACAGGACAAGAGTTGATGGCTTTAAACTGAAAGAGGGTAGATTTGGTATTAGGTATTAAGTAGAAATTTTTTTGTGTGAGGTTGGTGAGACACTGGAACAGGTTGCCCAGGGAAGTTGTGGATGCACCATCCCTGGAAGTGTTCAATGCCAGGCTTTATGCAGCTTTGAGCAATCTGGTCTAGTGGAATGTGTCTCTGCCCATAGCAGGGGGCTTGGAACTGGGTGATTTTTAAGGTCCCTTCCAACCAAAACCATTTTGTGATTCTATCTCTGTCTTTAAAGATTGTATGTGTTTATACTGATACTTTAAAAAGTATTAGTTTGTTCAAATTTTTGGTGTATCATGTGCATAATATGTCTAGATAAGTTAAAATAATATTGGTAGTAGTGAATTATTAAGAACATCTTATTTGAAAATGTTGGTTCAGTGCTTTGCAAACTTTGTCCTAAAATGACACCATCTCATTAGATCTATTCCTTTAGAGATGTATACCGAAGCTGAATATGTCACTAAAGTCTATTCTTGACTAATTTTACTTAACACTTGGATTTTTTTTTGTTTGTGTTGAATTCTATTGAAATAATCAAAATCAAATTAATTTGTAGGTTTTTTGGAGTTTTCTTTTAAGGCTTTTATTTCTGTTTGTACATTTTGAGTTTTTTGGTGTAGGCTTTTGTGGGAAGGTTCAAAATAAGATTCTAATTCTATAAAAAAAATCAATTTTTCCCACCTTTGATAAATGTATAGAGGCGTGGTCATGATTAGCATTAATTTTTCTGCCATTTATGTGCATATATAATGCACACCCATGGGTTCATAATTCACTTTTGTTTGTGAAGTCTATGCAAAGTGACGATATGTGTATAGGAGTCGTTTATAGTGAATGGCAGTGTGCTATGAGTTTTCAGGCTACATTAGTTGATATATTTCCCTTGGTGATAAAAGATCAGGGAGTGCTCTAAGGCACTGCTGTGAAGCAGTAACTTTGGTTCTTTGGGGAAAAAAATAGAATAATCAATTATATTCTAAAAATTAAGGATGATGACCTTGATTAATTTCTTCTGAGATTGTCACTTAAAATCCACTTGGTGTTCCACGTCTAATGTGTTTGTGATGAAAATTCAGAGCACAATCTCTTCTTTATGTCAAAAGGAGCTGCATAACAGGGTTATGATATCAAGAATGGGGTGTTACTTCAAATTCATGAACGTTTAAGACATGACATTAGCATATTACTGTGCATGGACCCACCTGGAAAGCTGCCTGTGTTGGAGTTGCACATGATTTCCATAAGATGCAGCTCTGTCATTAACCACAGCTGGCTGGACCATCAGCCTAGGGCAGGCAGTGGCCGAGGTGCTCCCATCCCATCTGGGCTACCAGCCAGCACCTTCACTACTCTGTCCTGCCCACCTGCCACCAACAAGGTTAGCCAGTCCTCAGGCACCAAAGAGCAGCACAAGAGCAGCCCATCTCTCTGCCTCTTCACTCCATTAAATAAAGTTGCATTAATACAGAAACATTTTACAAACCTGGATTTTACACATATGGGAACATTTCCAGCTTTAATGAAGCATTGAGATGCTGTCTTCCACAGATGCGTGTCCTCACAGTTTAAAGCAGAGAATAAACAGCACTTATGTCCTTGCAGTCTCATGCTCTGTGTTTACTTTTTAAACCTCCTCCCTCCACCCACAGGGCAATAAATCCTTCCAGGACTCCTACAAGTCTGTAACCACTAGCTTGAATTTACTCAGCTCTATAAGTTGATAGGGAGAAATTAACTATTCAGCTTTTTTAAATGAAAATTGCTTTTTGTGGATTGTTTCTTGTATAATTTTCTATGTGGAAGTTCCTGCTCTTGTTTGTGACCCCAGTCATTAGACTATTTATCTAATGTATTTATTAGATAAAGAGAGTATTTATCAACTCTACCTTTCCCTCCTATTCCTTTTCAAGCTGAAGACTCTGTGGAGGACAGCTTTTTTACTTGAAATGTGATGGAGATGTCTGACACCCAGCAGTATGCTGAGCCCTTCTGTTCCCTAAAGGGACAATAAAGGACCACTAAGGACCACATTGCAAGGCAGACTCCCATGTCACTAAAGCAGATGGTGATACACTCTGTATTAACACTGGGCACTACAGGGATTTCCCAGATGGGAGATCATCATCAGAGCTCAGGGATAAGAAAGGGAACAACTAAAACCCAGGACAGCATCCATAAAGCCTGATCGTGGGGTAGAACTCCTTGAACATTAGTTCCTTTTTGGCCTTTGCCTTCAATTCTCACAGGTGAAACCTGGCTGCCTCCCTGCTGCTGGAAGCAAATGTACCCTATAAATCACTTCTGGCCCTCAAGGAGACCTTTTTTCATGACAGGGACATATATCCTCTTTTCATCAGCCCGAAAATTTCTCCTTTGTAGGTATCAGTAACACCACGGGAGACTAAGTGACTTTCCTCACAGGTCCTTCAGTGACCGTGCACACAGCTATGTCCCCAGTGTACCACGCAGTGCCCTGTAGGAATGCCTTTGAAACAATACAGCCATATGTTCTGTTTCTTTAATCTGAAGGAGAAAGGGAAACTATTTCCCCTCAGACCTGGGTACTTTAATACGCCACAGACTGGTACTGGTAACTTTTAGCACAGTAGCACTCCAAAGCCTGATTTGGGATCCTGGGCATTATGATAATACACATTATTGAATTCATTACTGCGTTCAGCAGGCTTACTGTATGCAGGTTATTGCACATCTCAAAGAACCATGACCACTGTAGGGTAAAATGCTCTTCTTTCTGAAAGCATTTTAGCACATCTGGTCCTAGAGTCAAATAATCTAACAAATGAAGTGCTTGGACGCAAGCCAGCTCCTAAGTGCTGACTTTGAGCAAGCTCCAGAGCAAGCTGGGAGAGCAGGTTGGCCACTATTAGCAGGGTAGAAGTCCATCATTTATTCTTCCACACCTTGTAGAAATGTCATGGAGCCAGCTTTGGACAGCCATGACAGGTATGATGTTGCCTAGATTTTAAATTAGCAATGCTGTATGGAGATCCACAGTAGTGATATGGGGTGATGGGGGAGCTGCAGCCAGACCAAGGAAATGCAGAGGGAGGATTGTGAAACACCATTGCCAGAGAGAAAAGCTTTCTCAGCTTCTCCACAAAATAAAAAACAGATTAAGGTCATTTTGTGTCTGAAGGTGTACTCCAAGCCCTGTACATTGACAGAGTGAGCCTTCACTGGTGTTAGGTACTAATCAATTGTCTGGTGCATAATTTAAATGCATATTTATGTAGATGACACAACACAAAGTCTGTATTTGTGGTTGCCAATACTTTGTAATCCTGATCATTGTGCCTTAGTCTTCTCACCATGATAATGATGATAAAGATATCTACAGATACAAGGATCATAATTCTGTTATAAAATACTCAAGAGAGAAAACCAGTAGTTGTGTCTGGTGATTATAGCAGTTGTAATTGTGTGCAGTTGTAGCTGGCTTTCTAACAAATCTTCATCTTGGTCTCTTTAACATATTAGTCCTCAGGAACATACTGTCACAACTTCTCTCTACTGACACAAGTAGGAAATATATGTATTCAAACAACTTAAAAGAAAAAAGTACAAAAAAATTGCAAATAGTCAGCCAAGAAAACTTTCCTGTTTTCTGTTGTATTTAATTTCTTTTCTATTG
>VZTB01005572.1:401262-577836 GCA_013397245.1 Thryothorus ludovicianus | reverse complement strand
GGGGTGGGGGGGGGGGGGGGTGTGGGGGTGGTGGTTTTTGAGGGGTTTGTGATTGGTTTTTGTTTGTTTATTTGTATTGGTTTTTGGGGGTTTGGGTTTTTTGTTTGTTTGTTTTTTAATTATTTTTGTAAGTTGTACTTGTTTCAGTTTGAATTATTCATACATTTCAGGTAAGGTCTGATTTTTGAAGCCATAGGTTAAAAAACACCCCAACATTTAGAGCAGAAGGGCATCAGTCATCACTAATCATGGCAGTGTTTCAGGTGTCTGTGCTTGGGAACTAGTGGCTAGTAAGAACTCTATGTAGTCAGCTGGTACCAGGGCTTCTGTTTGGGATGACTAGATTTTGCTGTAGCACAAATCAGCTAAAGACTAGGCAGGCATGCTTTGTGAAGAAATACATGGACATGAAATTGCCCAGTCTAGTACAGAGCTTTTCAGGGAATCACAGAATGGTTTGGATGGGAAGGACCCTTTAACAATAATTTAGTCCAACCCCACCGCCATGGTGAGGGACATCTTCCACTAGAGCAGGTTGGTCAAAGCCCCATCCAACTTCCAAGGATCCACAACCACAACTTCTCTGGGCAACTTGTTCAAGTACCTCACCACTCTTACAGTAAAGAGTTTCTTCCCTGTACCTAATCTCAATCTGTCCTCTTTCAGTTTAAACCCATTCCTTATACCCCTTATTCCCATACCCCTTATTCCTTGTCCTGTCAATACAGGTAAAAAATCTGTTCCCGTCTTTCTTCTAAATCCACTTTATATATTGAAAAGCCACAATTAGATCATCTCAGAACCTTCTCTTCTTCACGCTAAACAATCCCAACTCTCTCAGCCTGACTTCATAGCCTGCATCTCTTTCCTGTGCTGAGGCCCCCTGAGCTGGAAGCAGTCCTCCATTTGGGATCTCACCAGAGCAGAAAAAGGGAAAGGGGAAAATCACCCTCCTCAACCTGCTCTTTAGGCCTCTTTTGTGTGTAACCCTTTGTACTGTTGGCTTTCTGGGATGCAGGTTGTACCCAAGGGGTTTTATCCACTAGAATCCCCAAGTCTTTCTTAACAGACCTGCTTTCTATCAGTTTACCACCCAGCCTGTACTGATTTGGGTGATTGTCCCAATCCAGCTGCAATACATTGCACTTAATTGCATCTCATGAAGTTCATATTAGCCCACTCCTCATGCCTTTCAATGTCCCTCTGGATGGCATCCCACTAGTCAGTGGAATACATGCCAGTGCAAATATGTGTGTGGCAGGCAGCAAGCTTTTAGTGGTAAAGAGACCCATCTCCAAGATGGTATACTGAAAGTAATTTCTATCAAAATAACAAAACGTGTTTTGTCTATGTATTTTCCCAGATTAGCTATTCAAAGGTGTTCCTTCCAGTGACAGAACTAACATTCTTGCCCGTTTCCCAGGAAATAAAATACCAAATGCTGGCATGCTTTTCAGGTAGCAATTGCACCTGCCCATTACAGCTAAGTTCTGCAGAGTATGAAATATCAGATTTAGGATCAGCTATTTCAGGAGATAGTGTATTGGTAAGGCACCTGGAATCCATTGCAGTGCCAGTATCAAAGCTGTACTGGGGCAGGGTCTGTTACTGGAATCCCAGATCTACCCAACGTTTGTCAGCTTTAATTGCAGCAGACACCTCAGTGCTGGGTTGCAGAGGCAGGCTCTGAATGCTGCATAGTGAAGGACATGAGACAGCGCTTTGAAAATTCTCTTAAAGCCAGCAATGACACAATAGAGTTTTTCTAAAAAGCCTAAGACTTGATGGAAATTAAGAGATGCAAAACTGACTGCAAGAAATGTGACAGATTGAGAACTTTGCAACCATTAGCAGATTTCAAAACTGTCTGACATTATATTGATGACACATTAAAATGCCCTTAATTAATTTTTATTTTTGAGAGGTTGTGAAGTCGCTGGTATGTGCCACAGATATTTTCTACAGTGCAAATTGTTCCCTAAGCAGAGATACAATACACTGCTTGATGGTTCATCATCTTAGATACAAAACTAGGTAATGTGATTCATCCTGAAGGCCTCTTAGTGCCAGAATTGTCATTTCAGATTTGAATATGTTCATTTTATTAATTAAATTATCTGAAACAATGGAGCAGTAATGTCGAATAAATTTAATAAATAGTTGATACTAATGATAAAAGCAGTTAATATACTAATTATTGTATTGTTTTCCTTTTATTCTTGTATAGAGAAGCTTCACTTTGGCTTTTGCTATTTCAATGAACTGTTGTGAACAACCTTTTTTAAACATTTTATTTAAATATTATGACTTTAGTAACACTGAGCAAAACCCTACTACTATAGATGTCAAGACTTGTTCATAACACTAAGTATTCCATTATTAGTTTACAGTCTAAAAAGATTCATAAATTCAAATAACATTCCTGAACAGTAGATTTGGTGTTTTGGTCTCTGCTTAAGCTGACAGATGTGTAAAATCTCATCTAGCCAGTCAGGTCCCTGGTGCAGCTGCAAGTGCTAAAGAGTGCAAGTTATTCCAGCTAAGATCAACATTAATTTACACTCAAATATCTTTCCCAGCCTGCCCTTTCTGTTCATGTAATGCAGTTATTTTGTGCTGATTCCACTACTTTGTGGCAAACTGTTTTTTCTCATTGGACTCTTCCAATACAAAAACCCAGAAGGCAAACTGAAGAGAACATAATAGTCACCTTTATAAAAAAAAACCTCCTGATTGATGTAAGTACCATTTTAATATCTCAGATTTTAATTATTCAGATTGATTTTTTGAGTGGACTAATCTCTGAAAATTACATAATTTAATTATTTTAGGAAAGCTAGGTGAAACTAAGTGTCATCCTTACATGCTATTTTGTAGAATGAGAGTACATTAGGCAATCCTCATATAAGTACAAAGGTTTGAAACCACAGCCTAAGCATCTTAGCAATATGCGTGGTAGGTGGTTTATATCAATCTTGTCAGCCTAGGTTTACTTTTGGCATGGATTTACAAAGTTGTTTACAAGTTTGATGTCATGAAAGCCGTTTGCACTGGTGTGGTTATGTGTGAGTGCTATGATTGAAGTTTAAATGTTAAGAAAACATGCCTACATATGAATTTTAAACATATCTGTGCTAGGATTTTAAGTTGTTTTCTTTGTTTGTTTTGGTTTTTTTGGTAGCAATTATATTAAAATGTTTCCACAGGGAAAAAAATTTAAGTTTCTTTCATTCATTTTCTTTTAAAAGCACGAAAAGAGTGCTTGAAGTTGGTTCCCAAAATGTTTGAGTTTCACAGTCTCAGGAGATTTCTACTGTTTCAGTGTGGTTACAATAAGGCCTCTATCTGAATTTCATCCAGTTCAATGGTCTAATGAAACTGTAAAGAAAGGGGGAGAGCATTATTTCCTTTACTCATTGCAGTATCACTTCTATTTTTCTGTGGGTTAGAGTAAAATTTGACTGTTGTTGGTTGCATTTATAACGTTTTTCTTTAGATATATTCAAGAGGCTGGGTGATCCTATAGCAGACTAAAACTACCTTGAAGTGTGCTGTTAAAGCATGAGGCTTCAATGAGGACTTAATAAAAAAATGTAAACAAAATCTTTAACAAAAGAAACAATGAGGTATTGAAGGAATGATGGAGCATTGGATTTATGTTTTTGGGTTTTCCAAGATCCTCGTCCAGTCAGAGCAAGGCAGGGCAGGCATTTTGTGCAGGTTACCTGTGGCACTGTGCAGTCAGGAGGTGAGAGGGAGCTCACGCGTGTTCGCTGACTGCAGGGACTGGCTCGGCTGAGACACTGTCACGAGAAAGATCTTTCTATGAAAATGTTGCTTTTTCTAAGAAAATGATGCTTTCTGAACTGTAGAAAATCCCTTCAACCAGTTAAAAGATCCCATCTTTTTCTTCTGCATATCTGTATAACTCACACTGAGAATATAAAGTATAAACACACAAAATAACTCCTTCCATAACACTGTTGGCTAAGGGGGGGAGTCAGTTGTAGCAGCAGTTGAAATGCAGGAGAAAGGGTTTGACTTTGAAAAGTTTAAAAATGCAAATTTTTTGATTCATTTATTTTAACAAAATTTACATTTTTTTTTAAAGATGTGTTCACAAATCCTAAGCTCCCATTATTGCCTTGGTCAAATGAACAAAGCCTAAATCAAGGTGTTATTACCTGCAAACAACGGTTTACAAAGAAAACAAAATAGACAGTGAAAACATACACCACCTCTTTTTTTGTTCCATCAGTTTAATAATTTCGGACAGAAATTTGAATGCAAGCGATACAACCTCTGACTCCCAAACTGTCAAGAGGATTAACTAACAGAACTAAGTCTCTTTCCTGAATCTAATCTCTACTAGTTTGGTATTTAACACAGCAAATATAATGACTAGCAGAAGTATCTTCCACAAAAAAATCATAAAAGCAAACAGGTTTTATTTCGAAATTTTTCATTATATTATAAATTCATAAATCTTTCTTTACTGTAGCAGGGTAGAAAAAACAAAAAAAGTTTTGTATGAGTGCAAATTTTTACTTTATAATTAAAACCACACTCAAATGATATGTAACATTTCATGTATTGGGAAAGAGTCTCTACTTTTTAATACAACAATGTATACTGAGAAAAAACCCTGAATACTGCTTGTCTAATTCAAATCCAGTCTTTTTTTAAATTATTATTTAAATTTTACTTAAATGAAGTATTGTGAAAAATAATTTTAAAAACTTGCTTACAACAGAAAAGCTTTTATTGAGAAATTAAATAGCAGTGTGGTAATATAGACTTTATGTACGAGCTACATGTGGTCATGCAAAGGGTTAAGCTGTGTGATTTCAGGATAAAAGGTTTCCTGAGTTGACTATTATTCCTATGGTCTGCCAACAACTTTGCAATAAATGGAATGATTTTTATGGGAATGTGGTTATTCACAGCAAGACTACAGTTGGTGTCAGTATGAAAAATTCTTCTTTAGTAGATTCTCTCAGCAGGGATAACAGATCTGAAAGAAAGGCAAAAAGTAGCTACAGAGAACTCTGGCTGGTGCTGGTGACAAATTATGTTTACAAAATGATGTGGTAACCCATTGAAAAAGAAGAAATCAGAGCAACAGTAAATCAGAGTATTGCTCCTCTAAGTACTGCTGTTCCAAAACAAGTTACCTGTGATTGTGAATATTGTTTAATAGCTCATTTTTCTTGACCTTAAAGCAAGTGAGACTTCTAGGCTTTCAGTTGCAGTGGTGTGAAAAAATGCTTCAGAAATCAGTAAAATTACATCATGGTAGAACATAAAACATGGATAGATGTGAAATAAAATAATTCAGGAGAAAGGGAAAAAACACTATTAGAATTTAATATAATTTTATAATTATTTGCTATATTTATAATTTTTATAAACTCTATTATTGCTTATATCACTTGTCTATTTTTTACATCTTTATGGTTTTTGAAATTATACTATTAGAACAAAATTGGGATGGAGAATGGATTAAAATATTGATGAACTTAGTATTAACAGTTATCTCATTTACATTTGGTTTGGTTGATAAGCTAATAAGATTCTCCCACTGATTAAGCTAGAGCTGGTACATTCTCCCATTCAAAATGAAGATTAAAGTTACATAGAATTTAATGATTCTCTTACAACCGTATAGCAACTTTGTGGGTTTCAGTTGTTCCACCGTTCCTAAGTTAAGTTGTTGGAATATGAAAGTGGTTGTTATTATTTGTATTGTTTGGTTGGGTTTTTTTTTTAAAATGAAATAGGTAGCAGCTCTTTTAAGAAGTAAAATGACAACTTTGTTTCCTGCCCTTTGTTTTCCTCATGGACAATTTACCCAGTTCTATTTAAAGCATTTCATTTACAAACTTGTGTAGGAGCATTGCAAAACTTCGGGTTTTTCATTATGGCATGAGTTTTGCTTGTTGTGCTGGGATCACCAATGATGTGCCAGGAAGGAATAAAATCAACCTAGATGTCATTAGAAAAGAAAAAATATCCAATAAAAAGCAACTGTGCTGTTGATCAGTGGAGATAAACTGCTGTTGAGGTAAAGGGATAGGTTTATGGACCTAAAAGTAAATATTGACCATGATGATGCCAAAGAAAAGAAATTTCTTAGAAAATTACATTTCACATTCTCTCAAAATAGAAAAATAGCATGTGCATTCTATAATATTATAAGAAATGTTTCTTCAATAGAGATATTTTAGAAATAATCTATGAAAGAAAAACTTTTTGCTTGAGAAGAGTTTTCAAAAGAGTATAATAGTTAAAGATGAGCTGAAAGTGGAATCAGCCCTTGGTGACTGTTGAATGTAATCATTCATGATTGTTTTTGCCAGATGACCTGCATTTACCAATAAAAAATGGACAGAAGCTTATATTCAGACCTCTAGGTCTAGTTCTACTGCTGTGAGAAATATCTGTTCCCCTTGAGGCATGGATGTGATTTTGGCAGAGTTGGTCTGATTTGGCTGTGATTGGAGGATGGATCCTGGAAAGTGTTAGCAAACCTTTGGCTCTTCATTTCCTTACTGGTTAGCTAGATGTTGAATAAGAAACACCTGAGGTCACTTCTTAAAAAAAACCAAAATGCCAAACATAGTAAGGATTGTAAAACTCTGAAAATAGATTTCTGGGCCATCATACTCAAAAAAATAAGCAATTACAGGAAAGACTGTTGAATAAACCTTATTCCTGGTGAGATACAATGAATGGTTTCAGGGAGAGGAAAGCTTCAAACAGAGCTGACTGAATTGTTTCCCACCCCCAAATACCATAAGGATGGCAGCTGAACAAATCTTTGGTCACCCAGAGTGGAGTCATCAGGTCCCTACAGAGGAATATCTATTCAAAAATTGCTTTTCTCATTTGGTTGAAATAAGAGTTCACCTCCTCCCAATGTTTGTGGTGTCTGTAATGGGAGCCTCCTGACCAGATAGTGGCTGGGGATGGTTTATGAGAAGCATGTGATTCAGCTTCTGCTAGTTCTTCTTCATCAACAGAGGGTTCTGGGAAAGCCAAATGTAATTATTCCAAAACTTTTTAACAGCATTAAATTTATTTTTAGAGATGTGAACCTTATTTACGAAGTTCTTATTTACTATGAGTTCTATGAAGAGTTGGCAAAGACAAGTTCACTTTCCAACCTGTCAACAATTGTGAACTCCCTTCCAGCAGGCAGCACAGCAGTTCCCTTTGTACATTCAGACTGAGACACAAAACACATCTATTTGCATTTAATTTTCCACAGTAGCAATTCAAGAGCAGCTCAGTTGCAGTGCAGGAAGGGTAGAGAGAGGAAAGGAAATACAAATCATTGCACAGAGTTTTTCCTAATATATGTGTGAGGGAATGACTGGAAATAGTTTCTCATCTATGTGATACTACTACCAGGGGTGACTTGCAGAAAGTTTGTGAAGTTCCACTTCATGGATGTGGGACTAAATTACATCACACATGTAGCTGTAGGTAAATGAACAAAAATGCAAAACAAAGTCTTCATTCAGGCAGAACTGTGGCTTTGCTGGTGTGTGCAAAGCACAGCTAAAAGCCTCAACTCATCTGAAATGCAAGATGCCTGGCTGTTGTGGAATGTGCTGCTGTAGTTCCTGAGTGTTAGAGCTACAAAGAATAACAAATACCTCCTTTGCTCACTTGAGAAGACCATTCCTATAGGCTTATGCAACTTATTAACCACTTAATTTCTTTCACATGGCAAATGACAAATACCTTCATGCTAGGTGCCACTAAAAATAGAGCCTATATGATTTTCTTTCTCAAGAGGATCACATGGGTTGTTCTTTGCAGATGTACAGCCAGGAGCCGACCATGCTCATAGCATCACTTTATCACTTTAGTTACTTTTCTGTTGCTTTTCTCTGTGTTACCAGCTGGAGTTAAACCACCACAGGCTGTAAGGTGGTTTAACTCTGATCTCTCTAGCTGGCACTCTTAGAGCTCTAACAAAGGGTAGTTGTCCTCTGCTCTGGCTGGGCAAGGCAGTGATGGGTCAGCTCAGTCCCTACTTCTGCCACTGAGCAGCAGCCCAGGGTCAACACTTGCCCCACACCACTGGGAGTGGGAAAGAAAAGGAAAGAGAAAATTCAAAGTGTTGTGGACAGGTCTTCAGGCTGCCCATAGAATAAAATGCTTTTGCTGTCTCAGTGGCAAGGTGAGCAGAGAGAATTTTAAACCCTGGCTTTGTCACATTAGCAGGAAATTACAAAGATAGGAGACCCACTCACTCAAGCATTGCAGCTTTCATTTTAAACATATGTGTTTAAAAGATTATCAACAGCACCAAGGCCATGCAAGTTTAAATTAGTTGGTCAGGTGGAACTGAAAGACACAGCTTAGATCATCTTGTGAAGATTTCCACGTGAACCCCTCATTTCCAGAGAAATGAGACATTTTAAGGCTTTTGTGGAAAAATCATTCTTTTTATAAGTTTAATTTTTAGGTTCTTTAAAACTTAAATATATTTTAACACTTTACTGTATAGTTTCAACAAAATGTATATATTCCTAAAAGTATACTTTCAAGTTAATGGGTTTGGGAATAATTCATTACATTCTGATGAGATTCATGGCTTTTTTTACTTCTTAAAATATCTCCATGTTTTACTTTCACTGTCTCCAATTAATCATAGAATTTTTTTTCTCTTTGCGAAAGTATATATTAGTAGATAATAGGAATTCTATCATAAAGAAAGTATTTACACATGAAGTACTGGCCTTTTAAAATGCAGTTAATTTGATACTTTGAACTTAACACCGTTCTCTCCAGGAATGACACAGACCCTTCAAGCAGATACACTTGAGTTTTATTTAGCTGTTTCTATCTATTGATAAAATTCTTTCTGTGACATCCCTTCTCTTCCCTTCACTTTTCATGCAAAATATACAGAAATAGAATAACATAATAGAATAGAATAACAAATTCCTTTGTCAGAAATGGAGCAAGAACTTATTGTTAGGGAGGCATTCTACTCTATCCACTGTATTTGCCATATAGATTCTTCTTTAGGTCATGTTTTATTTTAAATTGGATTCTTCCAGTTACAAGGTGTAGTTGAAATGAAAATGTAAACCTTGGTTTTAGCATAGCTACTTCAATAAACAAAAGCTGCAGAATAAGATCTGTATTTATTTTGGAATATGCACTGTTTACTTTAGGAGTATCATATTTGATCCAAATGCATTTGTTGATGTGAGCAAGCAAAATAGGATTTTTAATCACTTTTTCTGCTGGAAAAGAAAGGCATCCATTGTGTGCCATAAAAAGTTTACATGTTTGGTGCAGGGGAGTACTTTAAAGTCATTGGCTGTGAAAAAGAGTTTGTAAATCATTTGAGTTCTTAGTCCTCAGTGTTTATAGCAGCTAACAGTTTATATCGATAATAAATTTATTTTTTTGTTCTGATGTCCTATTTAACAATAAAAGATAGGATTTGAAGGGGATTGGTAGGTGTTTTTTGGGCTTTTTTTGAGCTGTAAGCTGCTCTTTATAGTCTTAAGTTTAAAATGGGAGCATTTTGAAAGGCCTCACAGCCCAATTTAATTCCTTGACTGTTCATCCACAAATTGTCAGACAGAATGAAGTGGATTTCAAGAACTCTCTTTGTTCTTAATATCCTGTGCCTGACCCACAGGTAATCTGCACCTTTTTTTTCTTCAGCGCCGAATAATTGTGGTGGGAAAGAAGAGAAAACGTTAGGGTCACAAAGTGCAGGCCAGACAGAGATGACAGGTCCTGCCAGTGGAGTGCCAGTGCTGAGGAGCTGCGAACCGCGGTCGCTGCTCTTTCACATGGATTTGTGCTGAGCGCCAACAGGCGGGCTGGGAAGCTCAGCACTTCAGCCTTTGTTGCCTCGGCTTGAAAGGAAGCACACAGGGTTTTGTATGTTTAGCAAGCACAGTAAAGAAGCACTAGGCACAGTTGATACTATATATATATGTATGCATATATATATTCTCACACATACACACTCACCCCGAAGATACAGATGTGCTCTTGTACAATTTTCCATCCTGTATATACCAGGGATTTTATCCTTCTAATCTAGTGTAAACCACAGGTTTACTCCTAGAACTTAACGAATGCTGGAAAATAGTGTTAGACTCCTTGCATATGGTCAGAACCACGAGTAAAAAGATGAAGGGGAGAAGGAGTGCTAAATGGTCGTTCACAAATTAGTTTTGAAATATGTCATTGTTTCCTGGGGAGGGGAAGAAATCTGACAATCTCTAACTCTGTGATTCCCAAAGAAGCACATTGTGGTGGCTAATAGGAGTGATGAGTATTTGTGGAGTAGATAATAGTCTTAAAGGGTATATACAACTGTAAGGGTATATATCTTATTCCTGGAAAAGACATAAACAGAGGTACTGCTGTCATAAAAAGCTGCATTAAAAACACAGCAGTGTACACTTGGGGATTTTTTTTTTACTTTTTTTTCTTTTTTACAGATACATCACATTTATAAAGGATTGCATCTTTAACTTGTTTTGCTAGATCTGTTCTCACATGTACATGACCAAATTTCTCTACTGTTCAGTAGGGAAAATGAAGCAGTGGATATAATTGCGTAATGACAGATATGAGAGGAACAGAGAATCCCAGCAATCATTTCCTGTGAGTTGGCCAGCTTCCAGGATGTCTCAATGGGCCCGCTGATGTAAAGGCAAAATGAAAATAGCTCATTCTGAAGGGTAGTTGTTGGTTGGGGTTTTTTTTCCATCTCTCATTTGACTTTGCAGACTAAGGTATTGGAACAATTAGTTGGCAGTGTGGTGTTAGTTTTCTCACGGTAAATTAAGAAGATTAACCAAATGTGGAAATGTATTTTAGCTATAATCAGCAGATTTGAAACTGTAATACTTCGGCACCCTCTGAGATTATGCTAATATTGTTCGCATTATTCCTCTCCATAATGTGCAGACTTTTCCAGAGTTACCTTATGTGTTTATTCAAAGGCAGCAGAATTATTAGATTTATTTTTGTTAGTTTTGTAACACAGAAATGTAGAAGATCAGCATGCTTACTGTTGCGTCACTCCACTTGGCATGTAGTATTGGCACGGATAAGACAACTATTATAATAGCCTTAATCTCTTATTGTTATTAATTTTCCTACAGTAAATTATGTAGTGAAGCTGCATAATTATGGCAGAAGTACACAACTTGACGGGTGGTAGTGAAGGAGCAAAGTAATATAAATATTTGCAGAACATTTCTGCCATAAGTTAATGCTTTGCATATGAATCTTTATAAAGATCCTAAGTTAGTTTAAAGGAATGATTCCAGAGGACTACATAGGTCCAGGCATTTTAAGAGCTGTGAATGATGACTGTGGAGCATCTCTGGGAGTTTTTGGCTTGTCATACTAAAATAGAAAAGAGAAGGAGGAAAACTTAGCAGGAAGAAGTTAACAAATGCTTTGGGAATGGAAGAGAGAGAAGACATAAGCTTTCCATGTACAAATCTTAGGCTAGACTCAGCCAGTCATTCATTTTTGATTGCTGTTTATCTTTGGCTTTCTGCATTTCACTGGAGACATTCACTTAGCAAATGATTGCAGCAGCTTTAAGTTGCTCCTGCAAGCCCATATCTGCTGCTGCCTCGAGCCCCAAAGCAGAGCTGATGGAAGGGAATGGAGAAACAAGCTCAGTTATTCCATGCAACATCTGTTGGTTTAATTGAGCTGCTGCAGGAGATTCAAGCTAAGCTACCAGCTGTGGCACAGAAAGGTCTGAGGGACACAAACACATGGATCCATGCAAGCTAGCTGTGTGAAAGAGCAAAAAGGACAGCATGGACAGTAACTTCTTAAGCTACTATTGGTAGATTTGCCAGGTTACACATGGTGACACTCCCATTTTCCCTGAAAGTATTATTTCTAAACAATACTAAGTGCATTTTGCTTTCCAGGGATTGGTCCAAAAGTGCAGACCTGCATCTCAGCCTGTCTGACTGAAATAAAATCTTCAGTACAAACATGTTATCACTTGTAGTTCCTCCTGAAGATTTCAAACTGGATACACTGAAGTTGCAAGGTCAACACGTTTAAGAGCAAAGCACAGCTAGCTGCATAAGCTTTATATGTAAGCCACGGGATATTTTGCTCCTTACTTGCCAATTCAGCCTATTTTAAAAGAGAATCCCACAATTTTAATTTTCTGCTTTGGACTTGACTGCTAAGCTGATTCTGTCATAATAAAATACATCTGCATAAATAACAGTGCTTCTACAGGGACTTTCAGTATTCGTTTCAGATATCACTTTGCCAGAGAAATTAGGGGGAGAATTCTAGTACTGTATTTCCTATGAAAATTTCACAAAAGTGTCAAATACATTTGTGAAAGTTTGAACTGGTGAGCCTGCAAAAGAACTTTTTTTTTTTTTTCCTGGATGGCCTTTTAGCTGTAAGTCAGCTCCCCTCCCAGAAGCTTTTCTGGAGGATTTTAGAGTCTATGTGTATCCATACCTTTGTGAAAATGTTCTGGTTAGAAGGGCATACTTTATATTTTGGGCAGTGTTTTACCATATCCAGATTATGGTGCATATTGAGCTAACTGCTATTTTGAGTTGTTGACTGTGTGTGTGCTTGCTTATATCTAATCAGAGGCCTGAGCAGTGTCTCAGGTAGCTCACAAACAGAATGTTCCACACAAACCAAGCAGGTGAAAACAAATACAAGGGGTTCTGATGGAAGGCTGGACTACATCAATTAATGATGGGCAGGCAATTGGCCTCTTTGAAGAATTACGCCTAAGTAACTTCCCTGCTAAAAGAGCAATTGCTAAATTAGTGTTTTTCTTTACCATGCTCAGGGGGCAAAAAATGTAGCCATCACTCTTTAGCCCAAAGTCCAAGTCAACTAGACAGCATGAAAAAATACCTGGCACTGAAAGCTCACATTTAGCCTCAAAGCCATGCCCTGCCGCTCAAAAGGAACAAAACAGTCGTGCACTGTTTGTGACCTCCCTTTAGTGTAACACAGTGTCAATCACATTGGGCTTTAATCCTTTCCAAATTATAACATGTATCTCTTGTGCTTTGTTCCCCTCCTGACTTTTTTTCTTTTATTCCTGACAAAAGACACTCGCTCTCTCTTACTATATTCTGTATTTTTTCTGAAATTTGCGGTGCTTGTGACATTTTTCTTCATTTTTCTTGCTTTCTTGACTCTGTTTCTGTACCTTTGTGTTACCAGTTTTTGATCTTGAATTTATCTTCTGGGTTTTTCTCTCCAAAATGATTTTTTCTTTTGATGCCAAAATTTCTGTTTCTAATGTATCACTGCAGTTCTCACTTTCTACCTACCAAGCAGGTGTTAGACAGAAGGGGAGAATGTATGTCATGATCCAAGGCTTGTGATGGTCCCAAGATCTTACACTGTGAATTAAAGTTACAAGTCCCCAGGTTCCCTCTAACTGTAGTATCTAAGATGTAGTGGTTTCATTCTTCCTGCCTCTATCTTTCCCCGTAGAGAGTTGAATTTGGAAATTTTTTTAGTAATTCCATCTTCCATCTGCTCCTTTGAGAAGAATAGCTTCTACTCCTTCCTTTAGTTTTGTGGTTACTAAAAAAATTGTTCCTTTTTCACAGATTTCTATTTTGAGTCCTCTTCTCCAGCAGCTTGTTGCAGTTGTCATTCATAGATTCTAAGCTGGGGAAGCAGAAATCACTAAGCAGTGAAAGAGTAACTAAAGTGAGAAATGAATGAATACAGGAGGATGTTTCTTCTTTACACTCAGCTCATATTTGAATTGTTAATGTGGTATGCATTTGGATGGGCATTTGCTCTAGGTTTTAAACAGGAAAATAGTAAAAAATTATGTGAATTTGATAACTTGCTGAAGAAGCTTCTGGCTCTTTTTTCAGCCAAGTTGACTTTCAAAGCCTGGCAACATATGCTTACACTTGCAGTTTCAGCTGTGTCTGTACTTCTAATGCATTTTGTCTGCCTGAGGAGGAAATTCACTGTATGCTGGTTAAATATGAGCAAATGTAGTACTGTCTCTCCTGTGGTAGTTGTGACTCCTACCTCTCTCTTTAGTGCAAGCAACTTATGCATAAGATACAGAAGAGTAAGCATTACAGTAAGAATATGTTGTAAAAACAACCACACCTTGTTCTTCAAAACTTTCAAGTTTCTGAGACATTTTTTGTAAACCAATGTTTTTGAAAATCTAGATCCACAGCCACCATGTGAGGCCACATAGGCTTCTTCAGCTTTTTTCTTATCTGAGGTTGTTGACCTCAGGAGAGGAGGAGAAGGTTACAGGGTCAAAGTCTTTTCCTCCTTGGAGCTTGCTGCTTGCTGGGAGAGGGTTGGCTGGAAAATAGATGTTTTAGAAAAAGGGTTGAGGGTCATGATTTTAATTCTGTTAGGGAACAGCTGGTTTGAGTTTCTTTCCACTTCTATCTTCCCTCCCTTCCTCACAAATCCATGGAGAGAGAAAAATTTGTTAGAGGAAAGCAACACAAAAATAAAGGATTGCAGCATTTTCATCTTTAAAATAGATCATATTTGTTAGAGGACTTCACATTAAGAGAGAGAAGAGGAAATTATTAAAATAATTGAAATCCATTATTGTTACAAGCATTGAATTTATATTGATCTAGAGTATTGGAGGTTTATTTGTTTTCCTGCCAACAATTAAAATGTTAATAGTAATGTTTTAATGGGGTTTTTTTGTGGATAAACAATATGCATCACAATTTTTAACTTAGTGATGGACAAAGCTAATTTTTAATGTATCGTGTTAGTTTGCAGACAAGCTGCTGAAGAAAGAGGGTTTGATTTGGGTATTTCTGTTCAGATTTTCTTCATCTTGGCATGCTGCTTTCATGCACTAAGACCAAAGAGAGAGAAGGAAACTCACAACTCTCAAATGAATGGCAAACTAGGAACAGATTTTTCATCAGCACTCCTCTGAAACACTGGCCTCAGGCTGTGTTGGTGTGTGGCTCAACAGCAATCAGAGGTCATAATTTCATTGGCGGTTAGCATCAGGTTTAATTTTTCTAATATGTTACATTTACCAAAATGTCTGGTTTCAGTTACACTTATGCACTGACTGAATCAGCTTTGAGCAGCATGATGTTTTAAGGTACCTGAAAGGCTACAAGAACGTTTATGGAACACATATGCTAATTGTTTTTAACCACTTTCCTTTCTAAACACTAAAATGTGTTTTTGGAAAGCTATTTAACAGCAGTAGCTAATGACGGTGTGCATTTATTCTAAGAAACGAGCACAAGGAATAGGTAAAATAGTTGTTTTAACAAGACTGCCATCTACTGATTTCCACAATTAAAAATATCCCCAATGTCTAGATTGTTCATAGATTTTTTTTTAGCTTTATTCTCAAGATTTGCAAAATCAAGAAAATTTTAAAATCCTTCTGTCGCCTTAGGAATGCGACCAGGTTCACATTGACGACGTGTCTTCAGATGACAACGGTCAAGATTTAAGGTACGTGAGAGCTCATTAAGATAAAAAGTTGCTTTGCAAATTCCCTCCTGGGCGAGTGATGGGCCGCTGGAATGCTCGCAGTAGCCTGCTCTCTTTAGCTGCCTTCTTTGCAGCCCGGTCAGGTGAGTAGCTGGTGGTTCCACGTAGCCTGTTGCCTTTTATTCACCTGTGGGGTTTTTTATCTCTGCCTAGCACGTATAACTTCGGAACAGACGGCTTTCCCGCGGCTGCCACCAGCGCCAATCTGTGCCTGGCCACCGGCGTGCGCGGAGGGGTGGACTGGATGCGGAAACTGGCCTTCCGCTACAGACGAGTAAAAGAAATATACAACACCTACAAAAATAACGTTGGAGGCAAGTGGCTCTGGAGTATCTAATCAACACAGATTAGAGGTCGTAAATGGGAAAACTGGTTTCTACTCCTTTTTTTAGCATAGCAGTGTTTAGGGAGCTGTTTAATTTGCAGCATGCAGAAAATTGTCTGAGCTAGTGAAAGCAATGACAGAGACTACTTCATACCAGTGCAGACATGCCCCTCTCTACTCCACAGGTCTGCTTGGTCCAGCAAAAAGAGAGGCTTGGTTACAACTAAGAGCGGAAATTGAAGCTTTGACAGATTCATGGTTAACACTTGCACTGAAAGCACTCACCCTCATTCATTCAAGGTGAGTATGAATAAAGCTCTAGGGTGTCTGATGATGATCTGGAAGGGGCTGTCTCGTGTGATGGGCAAAATGCTGAAGCTGGAGGACCTTATCTTCATTCCTTATTCTGATCTGACCATGCTGCACCTTGCTCCTCAGTATGGTGATAACAAAAAGATGTTCTTTTGAAGTGGCAACAATAATATTGAGGGGTTCTGATAGGAGGGGTAAGATTTTCCTTCCATTTTTTTGGTTTGGTTTTTTTCTGTTTTACTTTGTTAAAAAGGGATATTTGCATTTTCTCTTCCATAGGACAAACTGTGTGAACATTCTCGTAACAACTACTCAGCTAATTCCAGCTCTGGCAAAAGTCTTGTTGTATGGACTAGGGGTTGTATTTCCCATAGAGAATATCTACAGTGCAACTAAAATAGGTGAGCTATTTTCATCATGTTTTGATACATTTAAAGCAGAATTTCTAAAAGGAAAATGTATTGTACTCTATATTTAAATCTAAGTTGCTTTCACTGTAGCAAATACAGAGATTAGTAACATGAAATGTTGCTAAAGCATCCTAAAAGTGCTTTTTGAATGTGTGATGATCCAGCACAGAAAGCTTTCTATAGATGTACTAACAGTGGTACAGTCTCTGTTAGGAAGAAATATTGCTTTTTTTTTCATCATTTTTCAAAACTGTGGGGCTGTGTAGCAGTTGAGGTTTTTAATAGGTGGTAAGTACAGAACACTGGAGTCTCCCTGGAGTAGCAGTAGGAGAAATTCTGTAAAGGTAAGCCCTGGCTTCATTTGTTTTCATGGGCTCTGGAGAAAATTTTGGTAAAATATTTACCAGAAGCAGGAATGCTTTGCTGCAGAATGTAACTATTTAAGTTTCTTCATACTGACTGTAATGAGCTTCAGCCAGGCAAATGTTTATTTCTGTTTTCTGGTTCAGTATAAAAGATGTTATTCTGAGTATGTAGAAGTACCCCAGACCAGATGGCAACGGTGTTTGTAGTTTTTAATGTGATTATGACATATCTGTTCTGTCTCAGACTCCCTCATATTTGTGGGCTACATGAACACATTTTTCATGTGTTCTTAAGTATCTATAATACAACAAGCTCAAATGGTCAAGAAATAATTGTGGGATATTTTTTATTTCTTTTTAAAAAAGACAAAAATTGGTTCAGAGTTTTACAGAGAAATTTGAAAGCATTCTCATATTTAAACCTGTTTCCTGAATATTAAAGTTACAGTGCCCTCTGTCAAAACTTTATAGTAAATTATAACTTTGAAATATAATACTTTAAATACACATTTTAATTAAAACATATTTTAATAAATCTTCACTTTTGACTTCATGTACATGGGATAGAAGGGTGTTTTTAGAAAATTGTGTTCTATCACTGTCACAGGAAACCGTGAGATTTTTGTAACATGACATGACTCATAATATTCATACACTGTTTCAATTTAGTGTTGGAGGTTTCTTATGCCTGGTGCTACTGTTAAATTGTGTCATTAAGTAGTTTGGCTTCTGTAATGGCTAGAAAACTTCATTTAATTTCCAGACTACTTTTTCTTATGTTGTTTTTTAGCTGAAATAACTATTTTTAAAAACAGTTTTTCCCATCCATTTTTGTGGACACACAGGTTGGCATGTCCCATGGCCAAACTAAAGTGACCTTTCAGAATGGGAATATTAGAGAAAAGTCAACTTTAAGTGTTTGCTTTCTTTCTGTCTTCTCAGTACCATACCTGGAGCTTCCCAGTATTTTTACAAATTGAAAGAGAGGAAATTCAGGTTAGCTACTAGGAAGAAATTCTTTACTGTAAAGGTGGTGAGACATTAAAACAGGTTTCCCAGAGAGGTTGTGGATGCCCCACCCTGGCAGTGTTCAAGGCCTTGGATAACCTGTTATAGTGGGAGTGTCCCTGCACATGCCAGTGAGTTGGGACTAGGATATTTTTGAGGTTCCTTCCAACCCTTTCCATTTCTGTGATTCTGTTGTGCATAGGGCTGGAGCACTGGGATCATTTTCCTAGGTGTGTGCAGAGAAGGAATGACCCATATGACTGGACCCCAGTGCAGAATCAAGGACATGGCCCATATATTGGATTACAGGCATTTTAATCTAAATCTTCTGGGTGACCTTTTAAGTTAGGATACTACTATTTTAGGAGCTGTGATTAATCATGCCACAGGTTTTGGAAAAAAAGCTAGAATTTCAACTCAGCTTCAATCAATTTACTGAAATCAGGCTACTGGTTATAAACAAATGGTAGGTAATTTTCCTGGTAGTGAAATTCCCCACAAAACCTGTGTCATATTAGGGAATGAGACAAGAAAGGTCATATTGTGGACCTCTAGTATGCTGTCTATGCTACAGTTGGCCTTGATACACCACCCTGAGAGACAGACTCTTCTCATCTTGTAGCTCAACTTAAGAATTCTAAGAGTTGGGGAGATCCAGGCTAAAAAGTTATTTATTTGATGACATCTCACCACCACCTATCCTGAATAGTCTGATCTTTTTCTTTCAGGAAAGGAAAGTTGTTTTGAGCGAATAATTCAAAGATTTGGAAGAAAAGTAGTGTACGTTGTTATAGGGGATGGTGTCGAGGAAGAACAAGGTGCAAAAAAGGTAATGGCCTTCTTTCGGTGAGGGTTGGTTTCATGAGTCTGGGAAATTGTCTTTTCTTCAACATAGGACAGCATGCATTGACATTGAAGTTGGATATCTTTGCCTTACAAAATCTGTGTTGACGATATCTAGTAGAAAACCGGGTAAGACTGCAGATAATGATTTGCCCTTCTGTTCTCCAAAAGACACATTAAGCTATGTATGCTTGATGTGTTTCAAAAAGGGGCCAGAAAATGGGCCCTGGCTTTTTGTGCCAAGAACTAATAGTTCTGTTTTCGTTGGCAACCCAAAATACCACATAGGATGTTATGAATGTAAGCAAAATATGGTGATTCTTAGTGATCAAAGGCAGTGTGCTGTTTGACTGTATGAAATACATATATGTCACACCTTAAAAAGACATGTAGGACTGCAGTGGGTATACAGGAATTTCCGTTTTCTTGTGTGTCCATAATTTAGATTGTTCATTCAGACAACAACCTGTGGCTTGCCATGCATTCATAATCTCAGATAACTGAGCAGAGGATACTATTTGACTGTCTATTATTTTTTGCTTTCCACTGAGAAGAGAAAAATTCACATTTTTTTTCAATGTGAAGTAAGCTGTATAAAAAGCAATGCTTCCTGTTCACAAATAACGGGCATTATTTCAAACCTTGCTAGAAAAGCTACCCAAGGTACTCTGCAGATACACAGTCTCTGCTTGGAGGAATGAGGCATAACCTTGGCTATTTAAATAATAGGAAAAAGAGCAGGAAAATGGGCATTTTTGTTCTTGCCTCCTTTCACAGATAAATTGCTTTTGCACAGCTGCTTTCTCACCACAAAACTCTCTGTGATACTTCTATCTCTTTCCACTGTGACTTTCTAAATTGGAGAAGTGAAACTAATTAGTCCACATGGCGTTTTAACATCCATTGACTGGTTTTGCTTCATGAAATCTGGGTTTTGTGCCCCTGAAGCCTTGCGGATGCCTTCCCTGTTCGTCCCAGCACTTTGCAGAGTCTCAGTTTCATGTATCCCTTTGGCGGACTGACGGGAACAGTTTGCTCCTTTCTCCTTCAGAAATGCCTTTCATCTTTGCAGAGAAATGTTTTCCCGCTGCAAATGATTACATTTTAAAAGCTGTATTTAAGATCGGGGGGGAAAAAAAAATTCCTTCTCTTTGTTCCTTTTCTGTTGCTCGGTGAAATAGTGTTGTATATGATAATGGCAGGAGTAGTCCTTTTGGTAACATTATCTATTCCAATGCTTTTTTCAACAGGAAACATGATTCAGAAAAGCATAAGAGAAAGCCTTTCCAGTCGCTAAGAGGAGTAGCAGTATAGAAAGTTCCTTTGTGCAATTACTTGTGTGTATTCTTTCCTGGTGGAAGGAATTTTCAGGTTGAAAGCATGTTAGATGCTCTGGATTAAATTATCTGCTGCAGCCATGCCAGAGAAGTCAATAAGTAGACCAGCAGCTCTGCCTTTCTGCATAAACTATCAATTTGATTTAGGAAAATGCTTCTGTGATTCTTGTCCTGCTACTTACTCCACCAAATAAGAAATCACTATTTCACACTGTGTGTGCAGGATTTGCCTTTTGAGTTTTTTCCTTCACATTCTGTAAGAACAGAAACCTTCTCTGGAGAGCGCACAAACAAAACAGAAGTTTCACCTTCACAAAACTACCCAAAGCATATCAATCCAGAGTGACATAACTGGCCTGTGATGTACCCCATTGTCATGTTTATCCCGTGAATCTTGGTAGCTGGTTCCTTCTCACCTTGCTTCCCATCAGCATGTCAGGTTTTGTGGTATTCTCCAGAGAAGGGACAGGTCTTCTGTCACCCCTTTGCACAGCACTTTTGCACAGGGCTTTGGCCTGTGGTTAAGCCATTGGTATCTGTGTGTTTCTTTACACTACTTAGAGCATAAACAGCACACCCTTCTTTAGATAGCACTTCATTGTTTACATGTAAACTGTAATGAGTCTTTTCAAGTGAGCATATAAACTCAAGCTTATTTAATTAGAGAGATTTTTTTAAATTCTATATTCATTCAGTAGATAAAGAAAAAGGAATTGAACATCCAGCTTAGGAGGTAAGAAAGTTAATGTTTATTATTAAAAAAAATTTACCAATCATTTATAAATTTCTTCATTATAAAACAAGATTTTCATGTATGTCCTTCATTCATGGAAAATCTTGAGTCAATGCAGCAGTAGGAAAATAATAGACACATTTAAAATATTTTTATTTTTGTCATTGGTATAAAAATTCAATAATAGAAAGTTTTTAATGCCACTTAAAATGCCACTAATGCCATTTTAATGCCATTGCTTTATTGAGAAACATTTTTAGGATAAACAGTTTGTTCATAAAATGCCTCTTTTGGTTGATACAAACAGAGGTAATACACTGAGGAAACTGCACACTGTTACATTTCTGGTAGCATTAGTCGAACTATGATATTGACATCTTTGTTTAGCTGTCACTTCCAGCAAAATATTTGATGAGATGGCTAAAACTCTCAGGATGTTTGCACTGTGGATTGAGGAATAATCGTGCCCTTCTGGATCAGTTCAGCAACCAGCGAGCTTGGCTGTGACACCAGGGTTCACACAAAGGTTGCTACCTTCATATCAGCTTCGCCAGCAAAGAGGGAGAGGAGGACAGAGAGAAACCAGAGTGAAAATCCAAAGGGTGCTCTGGAGGTGCTGGCACCAGTGCCAGTGCCATGTGGGTCAGAGCCACTGCCACTGAGTGCCACTGCCATGACACAGCTATTCTCAGTCTAAGGTTCTGGGGGTTTCTGCCAGAGACTCCATTGTCTCAGCATTTTGGTTTGCTTTGCATTGTTTTGTGTTTTGATTTTGGAGGTCGTTTTGTTTTGTTTTGGGTTTTGTTGTGTTGTGTTTTGGTTTGTTGTGTTTTGTTTTGTGCTCATCTTTTGTCTTTGCTTTTGGAGACACATTCGGGAAATAAGACACAAAAACTCCCAGCTCCTGAGTTTTTCTGCTTAGGAGAATTCTCCAAAAGATTGCTAATTTGTGAGAAGAGACAAAGGCTTCTCTGCACTGAGGAGCTGGATTTCACATCAGGTGATTCAGGAGAGCCTAGGCAAATGGGCTTCTCCTTTGTCTCCAAAATGGTCATGCTGCCTTGGAGGAAAAATCATAAATCTTTGTGGAGCAATAAATAGAATATAAATGGGTATCCAATATGCCACTGCTTTTAAGCTCACAGTCACACTGTGCTGGTCAGGTTTGGAGTAGGAAGTAAAGACGGCTGCTTAGCAAATCTGGCAGGAATACAACAAAAATACCATGAAAGATGACAAAAACTGATGAGTTTTCTATTCAAATCCATCACAAATCTCAGGGGTAAGTTTTTTGTATAAATATGTATTCATTTAAAGGAAGGAGGATAGAGGATAGTCTGTACTTTTTGGTATCAAAAAATGGATTTGTTTTGCATGTGTATTAATAGCAACACTATTTTGTGGAGTAAAAGAGCTGAAGTTTTGTACATTTAGTAGTTACATGCTGAAAATAAAATTACTTCTATTTCAGTAATAAAATAGCTTATTATCTTGGGTTATTTAATAATTAATTATTAGGCTTACTAAATTTGTAGTTTCATTTTTTTTATTCTTTTTACATCAAAACCAAAATTTTGCCACCACATTTAATTTCAGAATGTCATCAAAATCAAATAATTTAAAAGTTCATAGATGTTTTATTACTAAGTATCATCTACCGAACAATTCATGATTTTTAAAAGACAAAAGCTTCATATTTACTTGGAACATGTTGAAAGAGTAGACCTAGAGTTCCATTAGATACTAATGCATCCAGTTTCACCACCTATTTATTAGTGGTTAGCATTTGTCATCCATTCTCCAGCAGCAGCAAATGCGAGATTAGCATTTCTTGGTTGGCTCAGAATAGAAGTGTTCTGCATGACCTGTGTGTGCTAAGTGTTGGCAAGGATGGCTTTCTAGAGGCAATATTAGTACATATGTATGCAAAGGATCTCTTGCTCTCTCAAATGATCTCAAGTCATTTGGTAAGAAAAAATGTACTTCCATCTCGTGAGTGTGTTGCCACTTTTGACACAGCTGAATAGTTGTGAATCAACAGTGCATGTTAATACAGGAATACTATATAAGCTTTTGTTTCATAATTTTGTTACTTGAAAGATTTTAGTTTTATACAATCGTTTATTATCTTAGATGGGGTGAAAATTAGTGTACATGCCTCATGAAAACACATGCATTTATATGAACACATCTGTGCGAGGCTCTATATATACACACAAACATACAGATATGTATAGATCTGTATCAGGTTGGTTTCCCCTCCTCGCAGCTCTGAAGGCTGTACTGTAGAGTACAGACTGACACAAATGTGAATTGGCCACGTTCAGCCATGCCCAGGCATCAGTGCAGATTCCAGCCCCATGCAGCCGCCACGTTCCTGGCATGCTTTATTTCTTGGGAGTGTACAGCTGGCCTTTAGACTTACATGAAAGAAAACTGAAAATATTTATAATCCTGAGATTTACACAACCTCTTTTTTTTTTAATGAGACTCTCTATTTGTCATTCCACACTTCACTGCTTGTAACTGCATGGAGTAAATACAGGTATACTCCTTTCACAGACAGTCATAAATAAAGCAGAGGACAACAACTTAACTGAATTTGAGATAGAAATATATAGTCAAAATAATGTCTGCTTACAGTTTTGGTTTGAAATCTGACCATCAATAGCTGACCCATAAACAGGGTAATCCAAAACTCGATATTGCACATGGGCATCTAGTAAGAGGTGCTGTAATTGGATTTAGCAGAAGCTAAACCTTCTGTTAAATCAATCAGAGTCTGTAACTGCTCTATCTGCCTGGTGTGTATATGTTCTGTGATGCTGAGGTTGTTACTAGGGAAGCAGTATAAAGCTGGAACTGCATGAAGTGGGAGCTGGAAGCCAAGAATTTATTCCTGTAGTTCTCCCTGTTCGTTGGTTTGCTGTGTGACCTTGGAGGGCATCCATGTCATTGACTCTTCACTTCTGCAGAGACACTTCGCAAAGGCAAGTGTCCACCAAACCCTTTGCCACGCCACATCATAGATGTGCTATCTACACCTCCCTGACCCAGTGGCTAAAGCAGACCTGCTGCAAAGCTGACTAAGGGGAGGAGCAGGGAGCTATGGCTGGCTGTCAGGGAGAGCAGCTGTGTCCCACCTGGCAGGGGTTTGGGAGAGAAGAGGAAGCTGCAACCTCACTCAAAAAGGAGGCAGCACTGCTGAGCATCGCCGACCTGTGCAGTCATCTGGCAAACACAGCATGGACCTGCTGCAAGGACAAACCTGTGACTCTTTGTCCTTGATGTAGTACCTCTATCAGATATTTCAAATTCTGCCAGAAAGATCTTGCAGCCTAAGTTAGAGATAGGTGCACAGAAACTTTTGCGAAGTCCGGAGAATGGCATGACTAGCAATTTTTTATTTCATATTTCTCTTGCTGGTTCATTTTCTGAACATGATGCAAGAAGTTCATCTTTAGGAAATCTGGGAGTTGGAAAGCAGCAGTGTCTGGCCTGACAGAGCTGCCTATATAATGTAACAGGGAAGACCCTGGGATGTGGAGTTGTAACTGAGTGAGCTAGCTGCATCTGCTTTCTGCAGCTGGTGGAGCATAGAGACAGTGCAGTGGAAGTTCAGATTGAAGATGTAGGGGAAAAAAAAAGCATTGTGGTGTTCAACATTTCCTTCTTAAGGAAAAGATCCATCTATAGAAGTGTTTTGGAAATATTATGAACATTTCTTTCAAAATTTGTCTCTGAATTTTGTTTGTTCTCTCCATTGTCAGCCATCTCCCATGAATTATCATCAAGATGAGATTCAGTCAGCTGTTTCTCAAGGCTTTCTAACACTCTAGAGCAAAACAAAGCAGAACAGAAATTATTACAATGGTATTTTCTTGAGGATCATTTTGTCGTCATCCTGGTGAAATCCCTTTTCTCTAGAAGCTAGGCATACTCTGAATGTGGGCACATGTTGATGTGTCCATATTGCATCTTCATTTAGATCAGGAGTGCCATATCAAAGAGGATGTGATGGGCTGAGTGTTAAGGTGTTTGCCTTCTGAGACAGGTATCAAAATTACAGTAAACGTGGAGCTGGAAACAGTGAGTTTAACATTGTTTTCAAAATTTTTCTCTAACTTAAAATTTGAGAAGACCAGAATGAAAACAGGAGAGCAGAATAAAAGCGACAGAGGAGATGGAGGTTTGCCACTGATTTCAGTGGAAGTAGGAATTTACTCAGGAGCTCCTGAGGTAGGAAGATGAAAGCCTCTTTGAGAAGTCATAGATAAAAATCTTGGGGAACTTAGAAGCTAATGTGATAAGGTGAACACAATCCTGTTAGCCTCCAGAATACTGTTGAATTGAAACTATTTTCCCATTGGTTTTATAGCATAATTTCCTGACAAAAGCTGATGATTATCTTTTTCTTTTTTTTTAATTTATGCAAAAGTTCTTGTTGAGATTATAATCCCTAGTTTTAAGCATAAATCCGATTTTTACTCTTCATGGATGAGTAATCTGTGCTTTTTTCTGGGATTTTTGGTTTCTTCAGGTTCTTTGCAAAAGTATTTGTGCTCCAGACAGATTTTATTACAACTAATAGGAAAAAAATATGTATTTATTTTAATGTCCCATATGGAAAAGATGTTTTAAGATCAGTGTTAGCAATGGCCAATGTTATACAAGCCACTGGAATAAAGATCTTTTCGAATGATGTGAGCAACACACAAGTTATTCTGAATCACCATTTCTCTGTTCTTAACTCATCTGCCAGAAGTAGTTTTTTACAGGAAGCAAACACATTTTGATAGTAAACAACACTTTCACGTTCTTTATTTTCTTTCTGTTCCTTTCCTCAAACTACCCACATGCTTCATGTGTATGCTATTTGGTTTATTTTTTTCCAGAAGTAATATTTTCATCTGCAATGATCTGAAATCTGTTTTTCATATAAAGAGATTAGAAGCCCCTCCCTTCCTTATGATCTCCTGATGTGTTTGCTGTAGTTCCTATTGTAAATAGATTTGCTGTTATTCAGAATTTATGCTTAGAGGGTGGGTCAGGGAAACCACACATAAACATGAAAGACTCAAGGTTTTGAGAGCTCTTTTTCTCTCCCACAAGTGTTCTCTTATCCCTGTGAAAGACAAAAGGGTGGGTCTAAATACCAGAATGCTTGGGGTTATTTTTACATGTTGTCTGTGCTGTTCACAGCATGCTATGCCGTTTTGGAGGATCTCGAGCCACTCTGACCTTATGGCCCTTCACCATGCCTTGGAACTGGAGTACTTGTAGCAGCTTAGCAGCACTTTCAAACCTCAGAGCCTCCTTCTGCCCGTGGATGAGATGCCTGTGTCTTGTGTCAGCATTGGACTACAGAACTTTGTGATTTCAACATGTTGACGTACAGCTGCAATTGGTCTTAACCCTTGCCCTTTCAGTAAACGGAGGAGCATGTCTTTTTCTTCAGAACAGCTGTTGGCTCTGGTACTGCGAGTCCAACGAAAATAAGCCATGCGAGTGTTTGAACAACTCATCTTCACCATATTTGCTACCAAAAAGAAAAAGAGAAGGAAAAATAAAATGGGGGAAAAAAAAAAAAAAAGAAAAGAAAAAAAAAGGAAAGGAAATAAGGTTCATACCTGTGAAGAAAAGAAAAAGGACCTGCAAATGCTTTGTAGCTTTTAGCCTCTTCAATGTGACACACACCATTTCTTCAACGCAGCAAACTTTATTGCACAATGAAGACTGAGATTTTACAAAATACCAGTGGAGTAATTTTCTTATAAAGAAGGTTTACGTTTTGGTTTCTCATACCCAGGGTAATCTGTACATCTTTACTTATTTATGAACAGACTATATTTTGACATCATATAACTGAGGATATGTATAATAGGATTGAAGGCTATTAGAAGCCTTTGCCTTATGGTACAGCAACTACTTTTGATTTTAGCACATTACAGAGTAGTTTAAAATATGTCTAATTTAAACTAATAGGTACATCACTGAGACAATCATGTACAGGAAGAATTTTTTGTGTAAATTTGTAATAATGAATGATTCTTTTACATATTGTTAAGGTAAATGCTATTGAAAGATAGTAATGCCTTGTCGGTGAAGAATGAGGCCACGTGTGCACAAACTTGTGCAGTGCCTTATCAATGTGTTGGATATAAATATGTAGATAATGGATTTTTTTTAGATAAATTTGTCAAGACCAAAAGCATGGATGTCAAGTGTCAATAGGAATTGGGTTTTGTTCTCAGCTGTTTCTCTGCCATTTTCTTCTCTCATCCCACTCTGATTACAAAAAGAATAATTTTGTGTGTCCCCCCCAGTCCAAGGAAATACAGATAAAACCCATGCGAAGAGGAGGCCTTTATTGTCTTTTTGTTTCCTCTTTTAAAGTTAACATATTAACCCTTTTTTAGAGTATTAAAAAATTAATTAGGAGAGTCATTCCATAAAGAAATAGAGAAAGAACTCAAATATATTTTAAGATGTAACTTAAACTGGAACCTTGGTACTGGATAGCTTTTGTCTCATTCAAAAATGAAGGAAACTATCATCACTAATATTTTTAGAAATTAGAAATGAGAATATTTTGGAGAAATAAAACAAGAATGCTCATGTACATTTAAGTTTTTTAATCCACTTCCACCAGGAGTCAGATTTTCCTAAGATATAACATCCATTGCCGGCAATGGAAATGCAGAAATGGTTTTCACCAAGGAGTTAAAATTTGCTTTTTTCTGTACTAACTTAAAGGACAAACCTAGACTGTGTCTGTCTGTGACTTGTGACTTTTCTGATCTTGAAGGCTGTGAGCTACTTGGTTAAATAAACTGTTAGTCTGACTTTTTGGCTTGAATTGTACCAATTCCCTTTGCCCAGTTAAATATCTTGTTAAAAAGCCTCACCTTTGTAGGTTAATTTTCTAGTTTTAATTCTTTCATTTACTTAAAAAAACCACCAGCCTCGAAACAGCTACCTGCAAAGCTACAGAGCACCAATGTAGCTACAAATCAGCACCCTTCTCTATTGGAGGAATCACATTGCTGCTAGAATAAAATATTTGTGGATTGCTTTAGTACCAACAGAGAGGTTTTTATCTTACCAAGACTTGCACGTGTGCTTTACTTTACCTGGTATGAGTGCTGCAACTCATGCAGTACTCACGTACGTACAGAAAGCACATTGTGGATAGTTTTTAGAATTGAGACTATAATTAGCCTTTTTTTTTTCCTCAAGCAAAGTAGACAGTGATGGGGGGGTTTGGTTGTCTTTTTTTTTTTTATTTTGACTCTTTTCAATTTTTAGTCACTCGTGGACTGAAAAAAATAACAAAGTTTATCTGGGCCTTATTGTACAAAAAGTGTGTTGTGTCCACAATTGTGTACAGAATTTTTCTTCATTAATTTTGTTTTAAATTAATAAAATTGATTTGTGAACATATTAAACAATTGTCTTGTATGGAAGTCTGTGATATTTCTGCCCTCTGGGTTGGGAATGAGGACACATCTCTCATCTCTTTGCTATCCCAAGACACAGAAGTTGTTGACCTTCTGGTGCCCAGCTGAAATGTTAAATAGGTTAAGGAATGCTTACATCTAGTTTACAGAAGACTCAGATTGACAGCAGTTGTTTGGTTTAGCAGCAGCAGCTAGAGATGGTCAGTGCAGAATAAGGCCTTGGTGTCCTGGCAATGTGTCTCTGAGTGACTCACACTGAACTTCATGGTGCCTCTGTCACCCAAAACACTCCATGTGCTGAATGGATGAGTCTGCCATTCAGACATCTCACTCAGGGCTACAAGTCCCATCCTCTGAGCTTCTACAGGTCTGAACATCTGGGAATTCAGGACTGGCATTGAACTTTTCCAAGCACAAAGCAGGGCTGCCCTTTAAATTGGGAAGAGAGACAGTGACCACCCTTTTATGGCAGATGCTCTGTTGTACACACATGGTCTGGTGAATATCCCTCCTCTGCCCATCAGTGAGATCCTTGACTGACAGCTCGTTATTCCTTATGCTCACTTTCTCGTCTAGTGAGACCTAACAAATGGAAGCAAAACCAGGGCCAGTCAAAGACCTGCTTCTACATACTTGGCACCACTATGGAAGTTGCATACTCAGAGTTGAGTTATATGTTTTCAGCACAGCACTAATGATGCTGGAAATTAGTCCAATGGAGTAAGCGCTTAAATGCCCCCTAAAGTCAGTGTCTTTCTTTCTAAGAAACTAAATATTCAGAAGAATAATTATATTTTAAAGAACGTCATATGAAAATCCTTCTTAAATCAAAATCTTGTAAGAAGGCAAAGAGTCCTATAGAGCAAAAGAAATCATGTAGGCAGGTCATCAACTTGGGCTCCACTTTTTGAATTATGTCAGTACTGCTTGAAGTTTCCATTTCTTAGATGCTCACTGATAAAAATATTCAGCTGTAATGGTTTGCATTCTAAGAATAACACACATGTAACTCTGAGGTAGTGCCAGAAAAGTGAAATTAAAAATAGTAATTATTATTACTTATGTCTTTCATGACTGGAATGCATGTTCAGTGACTGGTACCTTTGTCTCAAAAATGCTTGCAATGCAAGCCAATAAAATATTGTTAGAAATTCCTTTTTGCCTTTTCCTTCAGTTTTCTGCTTCTCTCGGTGTTGAATTCTGCCCTGCAACATGAGTAGAGGATGGATATCAAGAGACACGTTTCTATGTGTCATATGCCAAGGGAGAGGCACAGGCCTGTCCCAGTCTTTCTGTTCTTTGTCAATGGCAAGGCTGCACAGCTGCCACTTTTGCCATTCTATTTAGCCATGCACTGGCTCTACTGAAACTGTACAGCTCTCTTGTGCAGGCAAAGAGCTAGAAAAAAAATGGGAAAATCCCCAAAAAGGGGAAAACAGTCATCTCTCAGGTTGGAAATAAAGCATTGAGGGAAGAGATGTGAGGGTTATAAGACTGCAACTGCAGAGAATCACTGAGTGGAGCACCCAGTACTCCTAGATGGGCCCCCAGCAGCTGCTCAGGATTATGCCCAGGCATTCAATGGGACAGGGGACCAGTGGGAGGTCCCACAGCCTCTTGGCTACCCTATCCCACCAACCTCATGGTGTGGATGGCAGGTTGGCCGCAGCATGGTGGACAACAGCACAGAGCTCAGTCTGGGCCTCAGAGGAGGATGGTGTAACCCAAGGTGCCGTCCCTCTTCTGCCTCCTTCTGAAACTCCTGCCCTGTCCCTATTACCTCTGTACAGCTGGCATGCACCTTCATGTGCCAGAAAGGAAACAGCAAAGATGGAAATCTCTGGAGTACATATCCTGAATTCCCTCCACAGCCTATTAACTGTGTGAACTTCTCTGTACTGTGTATGTGCATATATACACACACATACATACACATACCTATATATATACATACATAGAAATATATAGTGAGATACACAAATATAGACAGACACCTTTGTTGCCAAGCTTGGCTATAACAGCAAAATTAAAATGGTGTATCATGGAACCTGTTGCCTAAGTGACTTTATGCAAATGGTTTGCAATAGAAAATGCCCCTTACTCCTGTTCTCCAGCACAGATGAAAGATAAGTTCTTACATTTGACTACTCTAATCATCCATCTTTCTGTCAGCACTTCAGTTTGTGTGAGTATAAATAAACTTTCATGTTGTGATACACCAGGGAAATTTTTTTTGGTTGTTTCTTTGCTAATATTCTATTTTGCCATTTCTGGTTTTTAAGTGGCTGTTTGTTCCTGCTAATGATAATAGAATAACAGCAGAAGAAAAAAAATTTATATTTATCTAAAGCTAAATGCAGATATGCCAGCTCTCATGGAAGCCACATGATGTTGCCAGCTAAGGTGGAAGTCAGACATAGGTACAATTATGCTATTAGAAATCTGCCCTTCCCATTGCTTCACCAGCACTGGCAGTGTTTTGGCTGGGAAGAGGTGTTTGTGGCTTGGGTTTTGTTTCTCACCCTTACTTAGAAACATTTTGCATGGACTGCTCTCCACTGCTTCCTGAAGGGCTGGCCTTTGACAATTTCCATCTTATGCACAGGTGCATTGATTTCTAAAGTGGGAGCTGAATTATTTGCAAAGAAACCCCAAGTCTTCTTCATTTCATTCGTTGCCAAGTCGTGTCAAAATTGTCATGGAAGTGAAGTGAGATCTAAATATCACATTAAGTTTAATAGCTGACACTGCAGTGATAGATGGTATGTAGTACTTTTGCCTCCAGAGAAGGCAAAAAGTAGTTAGAAATAAAAAGACAAAACATTACTTGATTTGGAAAATGTAAGATAATAAATCCAGGAAAAAATAATGCAAAGCAAGGAGTAAGGAAAAATGCTGAGTTGTCCAGAATAGAGGAAATTAGGTTTAGGTAGGCAAATTAGTTTCTTGGCTCTGCCACAGAATAACCCAGGAGTTGTTAGGACTCCAGGTCAGCAAAGCTAAGTGTCACTGTGGCTGGCCACCTGCAGGACATCCAGGGCTTCAGCTGCTCAGGCATGTGCTCCATGAGAACAGGCTCTCCATGAGGGAGAACTGGGAGCCTCAGTGAGGAGCTGCTGAAGCCAGCTACTGGCACCAGAACTATGCACAAAATCTGCCCTTAGTAGGAGCTTGGGCACCACATCTTGCCTCCTATCTGATGGCTGGAGCCCTTCCCTGTGCAGGACAGGAGGCTGCCCATACTGAGGAACATGGCAGGAGCTGTCTGTGTCCGGTGTGGCGCTCACTGTTCACCCTCTCTGCAGAGGCTTAGTGATTAGTGAGCACATGCACAGGTGCCTTTAAGCCAAGTCTGTTTTCAAACCTATCCAGAGCTACGTGGGAGGCTGCCTGCTGTTAATGCTCTCAGAAAGCCAGAGGAGTTCCGTGGGAGCGGAAGAAAAGAGGAGTGCAAATGTGCAAGCTCTCAGTGAAGCACACAAGGATGGTGTTTGCAGAGCAAAACCACTTTGCCTCTCTGTAGCTGCTTAATGAAAAGTACAGAAAGTCCTGGGAACTGGTGCATAAATCAGGGCTCCTGTCTCTGAGGCATGTGCTCACACCACCAAATCCAGTGATGCCCTTAGCTCTCCTCAGAAAAATCCATGGGGTAGAACAAATACCTGTTTTCCTTCCTCTTGTGGTTTCAGTCCAGCAGGTCACTAAGCCCCTGCAGCCACTCACTCACTCTCCTCACATTTGGATGGGGGAGAGAACTGGAAGAGAGAAAGTGAGGAAACTCATTGGTTCAGACGAAGACAGTTTGTAAAGCCAAAGCTGTGCACACAAGAAAAGCAGAACAAGAACTTAATTCATGTACAGGCAGGTGTTCAGCCGTCCCCAGGAAAGCAGGGCTCCGTCATACATAATGGTAACTTGAGAAAACACCATCTCTCCAAATATTCCTCCTCTTCCTTCTTCATTCCCCATCTTTCTATGCTGAACATGATGCCATATGGTATGAAATTTCCCTTTGGTCAGTTGTGGTCAGCTGTCCCAGCAGTGTCCCATCCCAGGTCGTTGTGTACCCCCAGCTGCTCGCTGATGGAGTGGGGTGGAGTGAGGCACAGAAGAGGCCTTGACTCTGTGCAAACACTGCTTAGCAGTAACTAAAACATCCCTGAATTGCCAACGCTGTTTTCAACCTAAATCCAAAACACAGTCTCATACAGCTACTGTGAAGAAAATTAACTCTATTCCAGCCAAAACCAGCAAAACACCTCTCCAGAGTAAACAAGTGCAGTTCTCAGTACCAAGACAAGCAACTGAATAGAAACAAAACCATTACATTCCCCTTTACCTCAAGAAATGCTATAATTCCAGAAGGGATTATTAACTTTGCATTAAACTCATGTTCCAGCTCCTAAATCTATCTGTGCAGTCATTATTTATATGTGACTCACTTAAAATTCAGTAGAGCATCTGTGTCATAGATATCAGAGGTCTACTTACATGCCTTTTGGCATTTGTCACTAATCTGGGGTCACAGTGGGTCAGCCCAGTAATATTTCCACTACACAGCAGGTAAATCCTCTCAGACTGCTCCTGATACCTTCTTATAAAATGAGATTTTGCAATTCAATTTAAATCATACAGAGGTATACCTAGTAAGAGCCTTCCTGGATCCCTTTTGTTTTAAAACAGGAAGTTTTCAAAGGGGAGTTGGAACAAAAAAACAACCCTAAATTATATACTTAATTCTCTAGAAGACAAGGAAAGCCCAGTAAAATAAAATCAGGAAGATTACAATATCTCTATTAAACAACAGTTGCAGGGGGGAAAATGTTAGTCTTTGTGAATATTAGCATTCTTTTTGATATTTCTATAGTCCAGCTGAAATACACCATTCTGTAAGCTTTTTGTCCATAATTTCTCAAATACTTGTCTCTTATGCCACCTGATTCCTCTTTCCATTTCTCCAGTAATTGTGTGATCTTCAACAGATCTGAAGATTCTGCAGATTGTCTTTGGGTATTTCCCTACAGAAGAACCAAACCAGGCGATGGGTGTTCCGAGAAGGTAACAGAGCCAATGCTAGTACCTCTTGGGAGTGGAGGTGCCCTTGTTACTTTTGGTTGTTCTTGCTTAACACAGGCAACTGTGTTAAATGAGTTGAGAAATTCAGATCCTGAACAATTTTTTTTGTGATTTTCTTTCTTACAGATAAGCAGAATTGGAATCCCTTGAAGTCAAAGACTACTTTTCCATCAAAACCTCAACAGAAACTGTCTGTTAAAAATTCCAGGCATTGGGTTGCCCATTGGTTTCAATTAAAGTTGTGGGCAACTGTGCAGATCTGTAACTGTAGTAGATCCTTAAAGCTTAATGCCTTTTTTTCTTAATATTTGCTCTTTTCTTCTACTAGAAATAAGAATAAGGCAAACCTGATGAGTGCTATGTCAGCCTGAAGCCAGAGTTTTGACTGAAGACTTTTATTTAGTTCTTGAATCATGTTTTGCTTGGAAATGTGGTTTGGTGTTTATCCTCCTTCCTGATGAGCAGTCCAAGTCCTGAGCTGGGACACTGGGTGATGAGAGAAGATACTGATCTCATGCTTCTCTTTTTTCCTTTCTTTTTTTTTTTTTTAACATTTTTTCTCCCACATTTGTCTGTAAAGAACTGTTCTTTTATGACCTTGTTCTTGCCATTTTAACTTTGTCCTAATCCATGCAATGTCCTCCTCCACATTCTGTGATACTCCAATGTTTTAAACATTGACATCTGAGACAGAAGCTATTTAGCACTTCCATAATAGTATGTAATGCATTTCCTTCTCTTCTGAGATGGAGAATACTGCACCTGAAATGTGGACAAAAGGTTACAGTTTGGATACTAATATTTTCCACAGCCTTCTAATTACTCTTTCATCTGTACCAAATATAGACTGATGTTCAAACCTTTTGTAGGTCTCTGGCAGGATTTTAAATGGTTATGTTGTCTCTGGTCAGATTTCTAAAACCATTCTAGTAATTTTGAAAACATGCTGGCAAAAGGAGTCTGTTCCACAAGGCACTTGGTTTAGTTCTTAGACAGTGGCTTTCTGGTGAATATTTGTGGTATCATTCTAAAGTGTGGAAGTACATGGGATTTCTAAACCCTCAGTTTCCTGGTGGGAATAATTCTGGACAGATGGTTTTACTATCCAGATGACAAGCTAATTGCCAGTAATTTTGTAGAAATAAAAATCTTATTTGAAATTATGACCTAATTGTTATGTAAAAGAAGAATAAACCATTGTAAATGCTTCATTGTGTAACATGAATCTGAATATGAGCTAAGAATGCTGCCTTCAAATCAGTCTGTTAATTACACTTCCTTAGACTTGTAGGTTGACATTCTGTTCATTCAGAAGCCTAATGTATAGGGAGATTTTGGCTCTCATAAATGGAAAAAAATAATTTAATCCACTCCTTTCTAAATGGAAATGGAAAGTAGACCTCCTTCAAACATACTTTGAATCAAAATGAGGGACAGCTGCAGTCTGAGGTTAAAACCCATTATTTCCACAATTCAGTAGAGAGTCTGAGATTTGGATTTTGGCCTTTAGGTTTACTAATCCACCTAAATAACCAAATTAAATCATTTTTAATCTGCAAGAGGGTAACTAAGAGAGAAAAGCTAAGTAAGATGCAGTGTTTTTGTGGCAGAACTTCCACATGAACATGCTGAAGCACATGTAGCAAGCATTCCCCAGACCTCTAACTCATATGTTTCATTCTCTGTCACTTGGATTTCGCTTCTGGCATCAATTGTGGTCAGTATCAGCGAGGATATGAAGAGTTCCAAAATGCACCCAGGGCCACCATGTGTCCTACCCACCTATCATCAGATACCCTGTTTTGATTCCATGTTTATGCAGAAATTAGTATTTAGTCACCCATCACCTGCTTTTCTGTTCTATCACTCAGGTGACACCATGAATGGAGCACCAGAGCAGCAGCAGATGGTTCTGTGCCCATCTCACTCATTGACATCCTCAACACCAGGTATGCAGGGCCTGGTCTGCCACAGCTGGGCTCAAGATATTCCATGTATAGCCCTACTTCATGTATCTGCAGAGGCCATTCCTCAGCTCCATGACCATGGTCTTTTGATATTATGTAATAGTAATTCCCTGTGTTCACAGTTGTTGCAATGCTGCGAGAACATGAAATGGCAGAGCTGTCTCTTGCTGTCATGGCATTTTTTCTCTTTTGTACAGGTTGGATTCCTATTAATTAAATTTGAATCAAGCCACTGAGTCACATGTCAGGTCCTCATGTCTCATTCATTTTATATCTTCACTTGAAGAAGAATTTTCCGTTTTGTCTTCATATTCATTCCCAAAGGCAGCGTGGATAAAATAAACTGAATATCATGCATTTATGTCTATGGATAGAAGAAAGGCTTTGTTTCAAACTCATTATAATACTTCTTAACAACAGCATGCAAAATTTAAGCCTGTCTGCAGATACAATGCCAGGAAGAAACAACTGCCTTGAGTTTATAAATAAAATTAATCATCAATTCTCCAAAACATATAGTGTGATGTTAGTGATGTAGCCTATTAAAAAAATAAAGTATGGAGTCATAGCAGTCAGACTCTAACCAATTCTGATATCCTTATGTAGTCTTATAAATCTACAGTGATTTATTGTTTTCTTTGCTTCAAAGAGGAAGGCAAACAAGTATAAGTGAAAGACACTGCTATGATTTGAAACTACATAGCCAAAAGTTGAATCTGTGCAACCATGTCATTTTATTTATCCACCAGCGCCGATATTCAGTTCTTCCAGAACTCTCCAAATCTTCAAGTCTGTAGCACAGAGAGTAAATCTAAAAGGACCATGTTTTAGTAGCACTAATCAGGACAGCTGCAAAATACCAAAGACTCAAAAAAATAAATAGGATAATGGTAAAAACCTCTGCCCACAAACCTAACTTGTGGTGTCTGCTTCTTTGCCGCAGCATTTAAGCTTGCCAGATGCTGTCTGCATCAGTCTGCAAGCATTCTAATATTCCTTCCTTTAAGAGGAGTTGAGGATGCATGGTGTATAACAGCCATTCTAGATCTTTAAAAATAAAAGGCTTGGCCAGGCTAGGCTAAAAAGCAGGTTGAATAACGTAACTGATGGGAAAACAGCAGTCATTACTTGTCTCTCAGAAACTAAAAGACAGGCAGCAGGATCTGCCAGGCTAGGAGATGTTCTTTGGCTTAGAGAGCACATTGCATGCCATGCCAGCATTTGTAGTTCATGTCAGAGTACATGTTAGCTGAAATATCTTGTCATAATTTGGCTAGGGCTTAACCAATCCTCTGAAAAGGAGAGCAAGAAGTGCTCCATCATAGGAGCAGCCAAGCATATCCAATGGCAGCACAGCCATGTATGACCCTCCTCTGAATAGAGGATCTTCACTTATACCTCTGCTGCTCTTGTAGGGACAGCTGAACCCATGCAGCACCAGAGCTAAAATACTGAACCCTGTGCAGAGCTGTACAGCATGTGCATCCCCTGGATGCTGCCTAGGAAGGTAAAATATTAACATAGCCAGCAGGAAAAAGCCCTTATCCTTATCAACTGTTGTCCTCCAATGCACCTCATGGAAATACATTTTCCTATTTGAGCTGGGATCTTGTGAGTCAGCAGCAGTGTATTGGAAGGAGTGCAAGTACAGCTCCAGTATCCAGGGCAGACAGATTTTATCCTCTGATTTGCCCAAGTCATGCTAGGTAAGTGACTTATTGACTGTATCTGACGTCTCTTACCACTTAGTAAGGAAAACATCATACACAGACCAGTGTAGGGACAATGGGAAGATTATAGATGTGAGGAATTGCGTATTTCTCCAAAATACAAAAGGTCAAATGGCTTCGGTGATGTCCATGTTTTATTGTATGTACATTTTCATTTTAGTTTGTAGTATTATCTCTATTCCAATTGTTTTATTTTGTTTACTCTCTACAGAACCCAGTGGGTCAAACAGACTTCTTGATGTTTTAGAGATAGTCCAACTTCTCCTTCTCCAGCTGAATTTCTATGTCTCTTTAGAGGCTGCCACTGTGGCCCAGCTCTGGCTTTCCTAGTGATGTGTAGGGTGCAATAAGAGGTAGGGAAAATGGTTATCCTTGATGACTACACAACAAAAATATATGGAGATGACATTTCCTCTAAATTAAAGGCTGGTACCTCTGCAGGGAAGGAGGAACCTCATCTCTTCTTGAATTTGGTAACATGTCTGGAGGAGAAAGACTCCTACCAGCATAACTCCTAACTCCACCTCTGTCCATGACCATGGCTACTGTCAAGGGTTGTAGCAGATAATTACAGTCCTGCAGCCTTCCACATTTGAACTGGAATTGAATCCTAGAGCTACCATGCCAGCTGAATGGTAAAGGTGCTATGAAAGGTTTACTTTTGTCTGAAGGAAATGATCTGAGTGTGGGGGAGGGAGGAAGAAAGAGTTTTACAGAAAAAGCTGCTTCAAATCCAGTATTATTAGACCAGTTCTAATGCCACTTTTCTCCCTCCCTTATTAAATGGAATTCCCAGCTCTTTGTAAACCTCTTTTTCTTCCTCCTTTTTTTAAGCCTGACATGTTACCCAGTAATTGAGGAGTCTGGACAAGGATCAGGGGAGTTTATTTTGTTTTCCTCAGTGTCTGTTTTTTTAAGAACTGTGAGGATAAATGAAAGGAAGTCTTGACAATATGAGCATTTGATTAAACAGCTGTTAAAAAGAGTATGTGAGCACTTTTCTGTGACATTTGTTCTAAAAATATGGTATCTAGCAGGTCGGCTGCTTCTGAAGACATAAATGAGTCTTAGTGACACAGTTCAGCAAGAATTAGTGCTTAGCAGGCTCTCTTGAAAAATTTAAAATTTTTTAATGGGAATTCATCCATTAAAGAAATGTGAACCTTGAAAGATCTGTCAGGCACTAACAGGCTCTGTTACCCTTGTACCAGCTATCTTCATGTGCCCAAGGAGATTCCACCTGGGGCATGTTGACCCCAGCTGGATGCCTGGTGCCCACCAAATTTGCTCTATCACTCCCCTCCATAACAGGAGACAGAAAATATTACAAAAGGTTCATGACTTGAGACAAGGACAGGGAAAGATCACTCACTGATTACCATCATGGGCAAAACAGACACAACTTGTGGATATTAATTGAATTTATTGCCAATCAGATCAGAGCAGGATACTGAGAAGAAAGACAAATGTTAAATTCTTTCCCCTGCCCCTCACTTCTTCCTGGGCTTTGCCTTCTCGAGATGGGGAATAGGTATCTCAGTCAGTTCATCACACATTTTTTTTGCTGCTGCTGCTCAGGGAGAGGAGTCCTTCCCCTGCTCCAGAGTGGGGTCCCTCCCACAGGAGGCAGCTCTTCATTAACACCTCCAGCATGAGTCAAACCCACAGGCAACACTTCTCCATGAACTGTCCCAGTGTGGGTCCTTTCCCACAGGATGCAGTCCATAAAGAACAGGTAGCTACAGTGTGGGTCCTCCGCAGGCTCACATGTCCTCCCAGGAAACCTTCTCCAGCATGGGTTCTTCTCTCTAAAGGTTTGCAAGTCCCTGCCAGAAGCCTGCTCCAGTGTGGGCCTCCCATGGTGTCACAGCCTTCTTTTGAGCATCCCGCTGCTCTGGTGCAGGCTGCAGGTGAATATCTGATCCCATATGGATCTCTGTGGGCTGCAGAGGCAGAGCTGCTTCACCATGACCATCACCACGGGCTGCAGGGGAATCTCAGCACTACTGCCTGGAGCACCTCCTGCCCCTCCTTCTGCACTCACCTTGGGGTCTGCAGGGCTGTTTCTCTCACATGCTCTCACTCCTTTCTTCCCTGAGCACAATTACATTTGCACAATAACTTTTCTTTCTTTGTAAATGTTACCACAGAGGCATTACCACCATCTCTCACTGACTCAGCTCAGGGCAGCGACACATTCATCCTGGAACCATCTGGCACTGGCTCTGGCAGATTCTGGGGAACCTTCTGGCAGCTTCTCACATGAGGCACTCCTGTAGCCCCCCCTCTACCTGCCACATAAACCCAAAACACCAGCAGAATCTAAGGAAAAGATCTAGAAGTCTTCTCTCTATTTTATTGTCAGTGTATTTGTGGGGGCACTACAGCCTGGGCCTTTTAAGGAGGTTGAGATGACAATACCTGTCTCAGTCAGGATGATGTCATTCCTGTCCTAATTTAGGGTAATACAAAGAAGCTCACAGGTTATAAATTGCCAAGAAGAATATGCTCAGGCTGTGAGCCAAAAAGACTTTTTTGGGAGTTTTCTTTGCCTGTTGAAAGATAAATGGGGAGCAGAACTAGAATGCAGAAGAACCATCCTATCTTTTCTGGAATATCTGGGTTTATCCGATTACCTGATGCTTGTTCTGCCTGTGTATTTTCTAATCTTTTTGGTTTAAATCCTACTTTACATTTGATATTTTAAAATGTGATATTCCATCAATATTGCTGTATATTTTTGTTGCCGACATGTTCTGAGTACAAGTACTTCTGCTCGCAATAGAACCTAATTTTACTGCTATCTATAGCTGTCAATTAGGGGAAAAAAACCATCCCTTATGCCAGGTGATATTTTGCATTCCCATCTCCCCTCCTGCTCCACATGCCTACAGTCACTGCCCCCACTCTTCTCCAGGCAAGCTCTCACCCATCCCAGGTGCTGCTTTTATATCTCCTTCCTTCTTTCAAAGCATTCCCAAGCAGAAAGGGAGACCCTCCCAGCTTGTAGCATACTAGGAATATATTTTCTGTTCTGGAAAGCATCTAGTTAAGAAAATCAGAAATTGCTGATTTTTTGGAGGAAAGCACATAAATCAAGTGGAAGTTGCTAAAAATGTTTTATCCTTATCAGCATGGAGTAAGAAAATTTGTGTTTTGATATTGGCAGAACATGGCTTTCCTGGGTTAAAATGCACACTTACCTCTGCTACTGCTCTAGAAATGCTTTAGGAATACACAAAGGATTTTTAAAAATAAAAGCACAGTGCCTCAGGGAGTACCACTAGTTTAAATAACACATGAAAGTATTTATGAGCCTTTTTTTATGAGGTGGTCAAAGCAAAGACCATCCAGCATGTAACATTAGACTGGCTAAAGAAGAAAGATTTTTCAAAACCGCATTGGAGAATTAAGCATGAATGGAATTTTATTTCAGTCTCTATTGCTTATTTAAATTAATGAGGTTTTCAGGTGCGGTCTAAATGATAACACAGAACAAGGTGAGTTTTGCCAGGGAGCTGGACTCTATTATTCAAAGAAGTCTACTGACTAATGTTGATGTAATCTTAAATAGACAATAGGTTTAGTGAAAATGAATTTCTAAAGAGTTTCAAACACTTTAGGAGCACTGGAATTGCATGGATTCATTCATTAGAAATAGAGATTAATATTTCTCTATTGTCTCAGGTACCTGCACAGCAGATCTACCAGTATCTATCCAGAGTGCCCAACCACAGAAAAGTGCAGAATAAAGATCATTGGGCAGCACCAGCTCAATAGTTCCTTCTGCATTCTTGGAGAGTTACTGAGGTTTTTTCCTGCTGCAGGAAGAAGCTTCAGTCCATCCCGATGTCTAGAGATCACTTCTAGGTCTAATTCCTAAGATTGCCAAATCCTGACCCATTTCCTGGAGCTCCTATGGGGATTTTAAGTACTACAACTCAAAACTGGTCTGACACTCTTTCCTTCTGCTTCATATACAATCATTCACACTCTGGTTCCAAGTCTTCTCTTTCTGTCCTTAACTTTCCTATTTCCACATAGGCTCTGAGCTAGAAGATTGCTTTCAGACACTTGCAATCCCAGTTATTTTCTGTTTACCAGACCAAGGTACCTACTGATCAAATGCACCAATCTCAGTAAGATGAGACTTTATTTATTCTTTATTTTACTTGGATTGTACCTTCAACCAGGGAGAACCCACTGACTTCATATTATTCACTAATTCTGTGTTAGGCTTCATGGCAACTGTGCAAATATTTAAAGGATTTTCGTAAGTACAGGATGATGAGGCAAATTTTTGAATAAGCATTCTCATGTTTCTGCCTTAACTATGCACATACATATTTAGTTAATTAAGACAGTTATTGGAAATCACTTTTGCAATTACTATGCTAGTAAGTAGGGCAGAGCTGAACAAAATTGATTACAATGGGACTCTCCTTAACTGCTAAAAGTAAAATATAGACATAAAACCTGAATTTTTCCAGAACAAACTTTATCAGAAATAAAAGAGGAGCTTCTAGCCTGCTATTTGTGTGATTTCATTGTGAATAAGTTCGATTAATTGATCTGATTACAAAATCAGCTTAAAATATTTTGGACCATATTTTGCTTTGGGTCTTTTGGGGGCTTTTGTTGTTCTTTTTGTAAGTGGGGAGATTTCTCTTAAGCTGGTATCAACTATTGTCCATTTTGTAACATCAAACTACAGCCTCTTACAGGAAATGTAAATAAATCCCAGTGGAATGAAACTTCAACAACCTTAAACCATTTTACACCTAAATGAGAGCATCTGTGGAAGGGATTAGCATGCTGTAATTTATGTGCTATACTTCCCACCTTGAGCTGATTTGCCTTAACTTTCTTTACCTATGTGTGGCTAAGCAGATAAGCAAAGATGGAAAGAGCCTGGGCTGCACTGCTTCAGTCACTTCATGGAACAATTCCAAAGATCTGAGTGTTTGAAAGGGATGCTGCACAGATACTCCTTGATTTTGGTGCAGGAGCTTCAATGAATGGCCTCAGATCATTCACAGCAATGCTGCAGATTAGGTCTTTCAGTGATTTATCATTAGTGATGAGGACAGCACGTCTGTCCTGGTAACAGTTGCCACTGAAAAGCATGTTGTTGGCTATGGTAATGGAAATTAAAAGCATCTTAAAATGAAACAGCTGCAGTCTCTCAGTTGTTATTCATTAACATTTTATTGTTCAATCTGTTTTATTGATTTTCATATTGCAAAAAATACACAAAATGTGCAGAAAATTTGATGCCGAATCAAAGAGCAATAGAGAGAGAAAATAATGTGGTGTGAAGAATGGCTACAGTAAAACAAGCAGACTGAAATGAGCTGGGCATGAATTCACTGAAGGAAGTGGACTAAGCTGCCACCCTTCCTTCAAAAAGGCTGGAAAAGAGCTATGAAATTCATCTGTGGAAGTGTGTAAAAGAAATGATAGGAGACTCGAAACAGAACAAAAGCCTGTGCCTCTACTCAAAGGGGTGTAAGATCATGCTCAAAAATGTTAATGTGTTTGACCAAAACCAAAATTGCCTCCCACTGTTTAATATTACCTGGATTTAAAACATAGAACTTGCAGCCAGAGAAAACTGTATCATCAATTTCTCCTCTTAAAGAGAATAACCTTCAAGCCTCCAGTTTTTTTGGCATAGTTAATCAAGCTGAAAAGGGTAACAACATAATCTGCATGAACAGTACAAACTGTGCCTGGTGGTCAGGGAGCCAAACTGGCATTATCCAAATCCCAGGGAGGCCAATGGGATGACTCTGATTTCACCCGAAGTGTGCCTTGGGCCAAGTCCAGCAGTAGCCCGTGTATCATCTAAGCCTATATTGCTTCCCTCGCAGGGTACCCATTGTCTTCACTTTAAGTACTTACAAAATACTTTGCAGCACTCTGATAACAAAGATGTTAGCCTGTCACTGTGCTGCTAGTTAAAGATAGAGAAGATGCTTTATGACATTGAAGCACTTCTTCCTGCTGAGGACCACTCCTGCTTCACAAAGCAGGGCTGTCTCCAGGGCAGCCTTTGTCCCTGACAGTGGTCAGGGCCCTGAACATATGCAGTCAACATGTGCCCTGACAGGGATGGGAGCATCTAAGGCAAATCTCGTGAAGTTCCATAATGTGATTCCCAGGTCGTTTTGTCTTCCCTTGGACTGCATGCACAACAAAGCTGTAATGGGATTCTCAGTATGCCTGGGCTCACTGCCATATGAACAGCAGTTGCATCCTGGCAGAGGAATAGTCTAGCCCTGGGCATTCCTTTCCTGTAGTCTGGGAATATTTCAGGTCTGGCACCTGCGTGCAGTTGGTCTGGGAATAGGGTTTGACTAGGTGACCCATGCTGAACACTTGACATTCTTATTAAAGCGCCTGGCTTCTTCTGTAGCCATGCAGTGAGTTTGCAATACCGACTATCAGCTTTGCTCTATGGGAGCCAAACGCTGACCTTCTTCCATTTCATTCTCCTAAAGCCTCTTTTCCTGTGATATTCATTTGCATTGCTGAGTAGTCCAAGCATATTTAGACTACTATCTGTCCCTCTCTAGACTACAACAAGCACTTATCTGGCACTATAAATGATAATAACAGAGCTGTCTCTGAGTGTTCATTTGAGCACACCGTGTAAACCCAAGGGAAACACTGAATGCAGTGACATATTTCATTAAAAGAGAGCTGATGTTTTATTTAACTCAATAATAAAAAGTTTTACAAAAATCACCTCAGGGTGGTTTTTTAATAGCTTGGTTTCAACTTAATGCCCAAGTCTACATTGCCCAAGTCAATATGATAATTGTCCAAGAGAATAATTTTAATATAAGTAATAAAGGTTCTTACAGATTTAGATATGTTTCCCTCAAGATAATGAGAAGTGTTTCTACAGAGATTATGATGACTGTATCAATTAGTCCATCATTCTTCTCTGAAGAAACTATAGAAGACTCCCAAATGATTTGAGTAGACAGTTTACTGCAGCAGGTCACTGATGGTATGGAGCTTTTAAATAATGATATTCAGCTGCTTTCGCACCCATTCAAAGAATATTCATGGCTGTTGGAAGGACAGTGTATTGCTGAAAGTAGAATGAGTAAAGAAAAGAGATTCTGGCTGTTCAGTCACCAGACTTTTTTTTTTATTTTTTAATTGCTTATTTTTTACGAACTGAAGACTTTCCAAGGAACACAAGAAAAGAAGATAGCAGGGCAAAGTCTTGGGAGCAGTTAATTAGTAAGAACAAGATATCAAAGGGATTTTAACTTCCCCTTTGTCTTGGTGAAATGTATTCTAGCTCCTGCATGGTTTTTTCCCTGTCTGATGCAGCAGCTTGACAGCTCTTCTCATGCACTAAGAGTTATAAAATATATTCTCATTATGCAATTCTAACTTCTAGTATCCACTCTACCCTTTGTATGTCCTCCTAATCTTAGTGTTTTTTCCCTTCCATGCTGCTGTCTTCTAGATGAAATAGTTTCCTAAGCCTTTTGTGACAAATCTCTTCTCCTTTCTGTCTTCCTAGTGGAAGAACTAGTTGTTATGTGTGGGCTAATTTCTCTTACACGACACATTTACCTTGCAAACCTTGTGGTGCCAGAAGATGTTACTCACCCTGACAGATATTTGCTATGCCAACACAGTCTCAGCAGTAAGCATGGGGTGCTTTTCCTAATCAACTTCAGTGCAGGGTTAGTGGATTAACTTGAACCATGTTGATGAGTTTTGAAGTTTATCTGAGCTCATTTACACTGGGTGGCCTGCATAGCGTGGAGCTGAAGGCTCAGAGAAGGTCCAGAGAACTGGCAATAGAGAAATGAGGAAAGTTAAGTCCAAGTACTGTAGTTTGATCTGGCAGAATGCATCATTCCATGTCCCAGACTTTCTTTACAAGAAAACCATGATCCCTTAGTATTTTGTGCCTAGCCTTGTACATACTTAAATATGGCTGAAAAAATATATTTGAAAGGCAGATATTTCATGTATGGACTTTACCTGGCAGCAGTAGTTTATACCATTATTGACCAGCTAAGAACTTGGGCCTCTGTATTTTAGGCATGTGTATAATGCTATACATATGTAAGTGACTACATCTGGGCGTTGCAGTGTAAAGTAGAACAATCATGATCTTAGTGAAGCATGAATGAGAATTGTTATGGAATTACCATAATAGTGTTTATAGTAGAAGGTATAAATGGTACCATGAGGCTGATTAAAGCTAAAGAGCTACTTCTCCTGCTCACTGATTACAATTAGCTCTTCACTGAATTGCTTGCCAAAGAATGCCATTAAAATACAGTCAATTGATCTTACAGGCTGTATTTTTGGTGTGTTTTAAATGCACAGCTCAAGATTTGCACGTGGAGAACTATACATATTCTGGCCACAGGTACAGTGAGTTGAGGGGAATAATCTACCTGCAGCAGCAGGAATAGCTGAGACTTTGTACATGCTGTTACCTTACACATTTGCAAGCTCTCTTAAGCTTTTAGAAGTCCAAATCTATCACCTATTTCTTTAGCTTGTGGGTAGGTCTCCATCAGTCTGCTTTAACATTTAGGTATGTCATAGGATTACATTTCAGGAATTAGAGAGGATGGAATCATTTCTGTTTCCCTGAGGGCCACCAACTGAATGTGTGATCTGGGTGTTCAGTTTCCAAAAGTCCATACACTACTCACAGTAAGTTTTAAGACGCTGTGCTTGTATTTGTTCAGTCATTATTTTCAGCGCAAGAGCAGAATCTTTCACCTCACAAATCTCACTTTCTCCATTTCTTTGCTCTAAACAAAACCTTCTCCCACCGTTCTGGTTACAGTCCCTCATACTGTAGTTGATACATAGCCAGCTCTGTATTTTACGGGTATCTGCTTTTGCGTTCATAACTCAGCAGGGTCCATTGCTTCCCCCAAGTCCCACCAAAATTTGACATAAATTTTCACACCCTTCCCTTGTTTTAATACTTGAAACCCCCAATCGTCTTCCCTGCTGATTCTCTTAAATCACCATGAAAACTGATTTTGATCTCACTGTGAATCTGACCAAATAAGATTAGTATTTAACAAAAAACTATTTTAGAAACAAAGCCCTGAAGACTAAATGTAATCATGCTCATTCTAAGAGCTGCAGTCATTTGTCCTTGGCTTGTTTTTCCCAGAAATGACTAGCACAGGCATATTTTTTCATGAGGGGAGTTGGCTCTGCTCTCAGTTGGCTGGTCTTAGGAGATGATTTCAGTTACAGTTTCATCTGCCAAGTCCCATATTCCCTTGTGACCTAGTTTGGATTTTAGTTTTCAGCTAGACCACCTGCCTGGTGTTAATTAGTTATGGTTTCCTTTTCATATGCAAAACTGTTTTAACTTCATGAGCTGGCACAGATTTACCTGGGCTTCCCTCCTAGTCCTACTGTACAAGCAGTGCTGCCTGCCTAGACCTGTCATCTGCACTATAAAATCAGCCAGCCTCAATCAGATATGACAAATTGTTCAAGGGGAAGGGCTAGGAGAAGAGAAGCAGCAATTAAATTTCCTGCTTCCCACTTTGAGGCTCTTGTTGTCTCTAGACTTAAAAATCCTTGTGTGACTAAACTTCTGGGGATTTTTCCTTAAGGTTGATGATTTTAAACCAAAGCAGGAGAGGTAAAATGTCTTCAATAAGTACTAGAAGCCTATGTGCCCACCTATTTATAGTCAAGATATACACCTCTGGCAGGGCTGCTTTTTCACACCCAGACTCATTACTGTCTGCTTGTTACTATATCAGGCTGGACTGATATCCTGTTACTGTGACAGGTACTCCAAGTAACCTCTGTGCAACCTGTTCCCGTTGCAATTGGTGTTATGGAAATGATTGCATCCCAGAAGTTGCATGGTGCTGAGGTTGGCCCTGGTCCTCATTGCAATATCACACTAGCTTACAATATTCTGGGCTATCTCTGGTCTGAATAAATAGACAGACTCTTCTTTGCTGCTTTTTTTTTGACAGAGGTATTCTATCTGCAATTCCTTCATAGCAACCTTGTGCCTTTGGTCCTGAACAACAGGCTTTCCCATAGGAAACACAGATGGTTTTTCCCTGGATTTTATTTCTCCACTTCTGGTAACTCAGGATTTACAGTTCACTTTTTGGAGGTTTGTAATTGTTTATAAATGATGATAAAAGTGGTAAATAATGTTTATCTTTTTAAATCTCCTGTCAGCTTTCTCAGATGCCCTTCTAATCAATCCTAGCACAAGATGTCCACTTCTTGGTCCGGGCTATATTGCCTGGTAACTGCAGTGAGTGCTTGGTTATCCTGATTCTGCTAGAGTTGTCACCACATCCAGAGCTTGATGTGAATAAATAAACAGCAAAGCTCTGTTGTTTTCCTGGGAATCCCTATGTGTCATGACAAAGTTTCTGTTAACACTTCATAGTGTTATGAAGCAACAATGAAGACAACCAAGCCCTGCATTGAAAACAACACTGTCATTAGGGCAGTTTGGCACAAAGACTGTCCAACACCAAATGATGAAATGTCAAATACTGGTGCTGAATATGTGATCCATATGTTTGTTGTGGGCAAAACCATGCAAAGCCATCTCTGTGTGTACTCTGCCATGCTTCTGTCATTCAGTATGTGGAATCCCTGCAAGATTTCATGGGCCAGTAGCTTTTAAACACAGAGGTACAGTTAAGTTCCTCTAATACGAACGCAAATCACAGAATTTCACTGAATGACTCCAGACCCATTATATCTAACTGAAACAGCATCTATTTTCCAGAAAGATATAAAAATCCTCACGTAAGGAGTTAAGGTAGGATTCTATTTTAGCTGTGTAAAAGTCAGGTACTTAATGCACAACAACCCCAAGGTACATTCAGAAGCCTTTCTTTTCAAGACCTTAGATGTGTCTTAGATGTGTCTTTAGGGTTGTCTCTCAAATGAAACCTAAGCTAGGTAAGCTCAGAGATGTAGCTTTCAGATGGTAAAAATAAGGGATACAAACTTTCTCTCTTTTCATGAATAACAAATGTACCAACTTTGCTGTTTTTTCTTTAAGATGTGAATGGCACATGCAAGTTTTGATTCAGACATGTCTGCTGTCATCTATATGGTTTTTGTCACTAAACTGTGCTATTTTAAAGGTGCTAACACTGTTGGATGACAACACTGGTGCTGTCATCGGTCTTCTGAGACAAGTGACATGAGGCACCAGCTGGTGCCTTTTCCTGTTTCTACACCATGTAGGTTAGATCAAAAGTAACCAGTGGCCAGAAACCAAATATTTCATTGTGGATAAAGAGAGTAGCTGTACTAAAAAAAGGTCTAATGTTTGAAATTGGCCTGAACTGATCTTCTTTCTCCTCAGATACTTTTCACAATGTAATAAGAGACCATCCTGTGAAGATTCAACTTCAGTGAGGCCAGACAGCTCCAAACTTACATACTTTAGGCTTCAAGCCAGAGACATGATGCAGATGGAGCTGACCTCAAGTGTATGAGTTACACTGCTGACTGTCACAGAACTACTTACTTGGTTAAATGTCTTTGTATATCAAAGTTTTTGTGTGTTCATTATCAGTTCCTTTGAACTGAGAGAGGTGCCCTAAAGGTCCTTGAATTGCTAAAGAGGTAGCTGACCTTAATATCACTCAAATTGTATCTGAACTAATATAATAAACATGCTTGGAACCACTTTCTGGCAGTGAGCACAGCTGGTACTTGGGTTCACATTGTCACACTCTTGCCTTTCAAAGCAGGATCCCTCCATGCAGGTTGCCACTGAGAAGGCTTTCCATCCCCTTCTCACCCTAAGACCATGCCTGGACAAAAGCATCCTTGGGACCATTTAAATAATTTAGAAATAAATGCAGGTGAAGCACAGTGCCTGGGAACATTCCTTGCCACTTTTTAATTTACTGGAGTACTCATAGCCTCAGAGACTGAACACTCCTCTAAGGTTACTTACACAAGCATTCACAGAGGCAGGAGAAAACTGAGAGGCAGATAGTTAGGAAAACAATCACACTGTGCTTTCTACAAAAGCCACATATACTTAACTGTGATAACCTGGTCAAAAGAAAATAGACTTTCACTAGGCTGTTGAAATGCTGAAATATTTCAGACCATGAAGCTCATCTAAATCTTTATCCAAGAAATACTTAGAATCTTTAGCTTTTTTGAAAATGAAATGTTAATATCTGTTATTTTATTCATTTAAAAATAAATAAATCATGTTTTGTAAATAAATGGGAAAAGGACAAATAAATGACCACAAGACAAAATATTCCTTCAGAAGTATATTCTAGGTTGGAAGATTAAATGTAAAAGAAGAAAATTCCTAGCAACTGTAAGCTTCTATTAAATCAGTAGCATTACTGTCCTTATCACATAGCATTGACAAGTCATCCATTTCCACAGGGTTAAGACTGCACAGTCATGAAGAAAGACCATTTGCACTGAAGAGCCCCTGTTTGAAAAATATCAAATACAGCATCCTTATCCAAAGGTACCAAACCACTGCAAACAACTTACTAAGTGATATACAGTAAGCCAAATTAAAAAAAAGTGTACAACTTAATAACTTTACAGAGTACCTTAGCAGAATATGGCCAGTTTCAGCATATGCTAAAATTTTTGAAGTTTCACAGAAATTGTGCGTCCCTGCTCTAAAACTATGGCAGTCTACATGAATGGTCTCACTTCACTTTCAGGCTGTACATAATTTGCTGATATGCAAGATACAAATGGAGCCCTGCTACTGCTGGAACTGAGGCCATTGCCTGAAACTTCCCGCTTTCCTCAATTATGTGTACTTTGGTGAAACCAGATACATTCATCTCTGCATGCTTTAAGAGTACCATTTCTTTTGAAAACTTTTCAGAAAAGACATCAGAGCTGATGTACCTTACAGTATATGACTCTATTGAGAATAAACGAGGGGGGAGCAAACTGAAAGAAGGGGAAGAAGAATAGCTGAGAGCCCCAGCAACAGCACAGAGCTGCAGGAAGTGGCTAATGAAACTGGATCCCACAGCAGCTGTGTGTCTAGCAGAGATTTCACTGGACTGTCAAGAGGATAACAGGAGGATGTACAGCCTGGCATGCATGTTACAATTTGCAATTATATAACAGTTACAGAGCTTTTTTAAAAGGACAACCTCACAGAAAAGAAATAAATAAGATGTGTTTGAAAAAAAGTAAGCACATGCTTGAAATTAGCTCAGTCTAGTAGGGCATTTTCAATAAAGATTTTGTTATATGGATTTTCCCCTTGCAGCATCAATGCTAACGGAGAAGGTGTTTATCTGATCCAGTTGAATTATTAGAATTGTAGTTACATTGTTTTTACTGGCTAAATTCAAAGAAGTGATCTCTGAAATTCCAGAAGTGGTACAAAATGGAAGCAACCAAACTGGTCCTGAGATATGCTTCAGAATTGAATGTGGGGAACTCTTAACTTAGTTCTTAAATTCACCAGTTCTTGACCAAATTATCACATGAACGGGACAGACTTTGAAATGCTTTCCAGGTCTGTGGGTTGAAAGGAAGGAATTTTTCACAAAGAAGAGTAAAATGAAACCTGTAGTGTGAGGAGGAACCATCCCACTTTCTAATTCATCATACATGAAAGCCAAGCGCCAGCCACAAATTGAGCTGGGGTTACTGTGGGTCTTTAATAAACGACAGCCTTTCTTGGCCAGAGCCTTTGTCAAAGACTGTCTGGATTCTCATCTGAGAGGGACAGGGAGCAAGATCGTGCACATTTCATTACTGCATAGGCAACTTGTGTGATACAGTCTTAGGTTTTGAGTAACTAGTTGATCTTGCTGTGGATGTAGCCCTGCTTAGATGCAGTTCTGGTGCGAGAATTTGAGAAGATTTTTCATAAAGGCAGGTTTTTCAGCATGAACTGAGGGACCTGTTGGTTTAGCTACTTGTTATTCTTCTGCAACTTATCTATTTTAAAGGAAATTTTGCCATGTCTATGCCATATTTATTCCTTAAAAATGCACTTAATTTCCCTGGATTTTAGCTATTTGAGGTTTCAGAGGTAGTCTATTCTACACGTCTGCAGTACAGCAGCTTGACTCTGAGTGCAAGGTTAACAGCTATAATGGGAATGACAAACATGTCAGGGAGCATGATGGGCAGAAAGCTTCCTGTCCTGCTGCAGATTTGAAATGAGTAAGAGTTGCTAATACTCATATCAAGGAGGAAGACACATCCTAGATGAATCTCTTGCAGCATTCATTAATGTTACTAAAATCTGCACAAGTTAATATTTTGAAACCTTTCTTCAATCTCTGAAACTTCCTGACCAATCCATATAGCCTGCTTGCCCTTATCTGTAGCTTTTGCTGTCATCCAGGGAGACAAAGTCAGAGGAGCTGCTCTGAAAGCATCTAAGACAGAAGAAATTCCCTCTGGAGGTGCTTGTCTCTTTTCTAGACACCAACAGGAACTTAGCTCATGAGCTAGGACAGGCTTATAATTTTTAGCTAGGTAGAAGTATGTGAAATGACTCTTGTGTGGTTAAATCCCTCCCGTTCACTGTTGCAACAAGCCAAGACAGTTATGCTAGGCAAATTAAGTCAACTGCTACTGATGCCCAGCTGTTTGCTCCTACCCACTTCCTGAGGCTATTTCCTCCTCAGTTCCAATTGTGAAAATAATTGTCAATGAACTCTACATTTGTGAATGAACCGAGGGAAAAAATGGCAGAACAGAGCATTCTGGGGTGGAAACCAACAAATGAGAATCAGCAGCAGCTGGACTACATCATCTGTCCATGACAAGTTTTAATTATGGGGTCTAGAGCCTCAGCCCTGCATGGCATAGAATTCTGTATTATTATGAAAGTTGTGTTACCTAAGGGAAGGAGAAAGATTGTTTCTCCCCTGTATGTGAGCACAGGTGAAGCAGAGATAGCCCGTGGTCACTCCTCAGGCAGGCAGTGTAAAACATCCCCATTTGCATTGAAGGTTCTTCAATGGCAAATCTGAGAAATCAGCTGCTTTGCCAGCATGACAACTCAGCACCACACAGTAATAAAAGGGAGTTTTTAAACAATTTTAGCTCAGAGATCCTCTCAGTTAGTTATACTGTGACAGATTTCCAGAAATACCTTCCTGTCATCTGCAGAGAAAATGCTCAGTGGTAGGTCATGAAAGAAAAGCAGTATGTGTGTACTTTCTGTTCCAGCTGAAGGCCCTTATTTTTCCACCCAGTTTTTTTTATACACAAGATGCTACAAACAATATTCTGATGATATTATGTTGCTCCTGGTCCCCTGAATCCCTAGTGGGTTAAAAGTTGCAAGCTCTGTGTACGCTCACATCCCCTGGAAGAACTACAGTAATATGCAAATGGAACATGTCATCACTAATTCCTGGGAAAGACAGAGAAAATATACAAAAAGTTTAATGAACGGAAGAAGAAAGAGAAGTGGTAACTGACGTTTCTAGCTAGGGAATATGACAATCAGCAGCAGGGCTACCAGCCAAATCCTCTTATAGGCCCAAAAATGCTAAAAGCTTTAACTGAGTGTAAACAAATGCCATGTTCGGTGAAAAGCAGTCTTGAGGGACAGATCTGTTAACCATCAGTGGGCATGTTTCATCTTACCGCTCCTTCCAGGCCCTTAAAGGGAGCTTTGTGTACCTGCCTACAGACAGGAGCTGCAGCCCTGTGACGCAGGAAACCATTGCCTTCCCCTCAGGCCTAAAAGAGAAAACTATAGCTACTGCCTATATATATAAAATATAATACTGACCATTTATAAACACAGAATTCTTCAAACACCTTCCCTTAGGCTACCACTTTTGAATTTAAACACAAAGAGGACAAGGGAAATGTCAAATTCAGGTGAAAACTGAGGATAGATTTTTTTTAGTTTAGTGTATAAAGTGAACCCGTCTTGTTACATTAGCCTGCAATAGCATGAAGTATTGTTTGTTGCTTAAAAAAAAATAAATCATGCCTTGAAAACAAGTGCAAAATGAAGCAGAAGCCCAGAAAAGCTTTTAACTTTGAGTTCACCCCAGGAACAGTCCCACTGCAGGCAGCAGCAGTGCTGATGTACTTTATGTCCTGCCCCTGTTTTGATGTACCTTTGTCAATGACCTTCATCCATGAGAGAAGCCAGAGTTTCCTCCTTTGAGTGACTATGTTCTTCATGTCTGCACACACCAAAATCCAAGTCATTCAGAACACCTGGATTTCCCAAAATGTTTATTGAAATGCCACATTTTTACAGTCAGTGAGCTGGTCAGCTAGTGAATCAAAACATCTCAAAGCAGATATTTAACTGCTTTGGTTGATTTTAACAGCTTTTGTAGATTTCTTCTGAGTTATTTCACTCAAAGCAAATATTGACAGAAAGGGACAGCAAAGTCTGATACACCATTTTTGGGGGAATGTCGGGTTTTCGCTTCCTACTGATGCCTTATGGAAGCTGACCTGGAATAGAGACTAGACAGAGCAAGAGGGAAAAGTAGATATTTATCAAAAGGCCTCAATAAGTACACCTGGGTCACACAAGAGTCCAGCCAGACCACACCCAAGATGCCCCAAAATGGACCCCCGATCATGAGGTCCCACACTTTTATAAGTTCTGGTCCATTAGTATATTAGAATCATTTGTTCTACCACAGCTTCAGGTTATGAAGCTCCATCTTCCTTGTTTTTTCTTCTCGCTCCACCACTGTTTTCATTCTTGGGCCTAAAAGCTGGCCTTTGTATCAAGCTAGAGAAGGAATTGTTTTGTCTATCTACTCTGTGAAGAGATTTCAGTAACACTTAATATAAAACCTAAAACTACTGACTGAAACAGCACAGAATTTAAAAAAAGTAAAAGATAAAAAATATAAAGATACCTCGGAGGAGGCCTAGCAAGGTCTCAGTCTCTTCTCCCAAGCAGCAAGCAATAGGATGAGAGGAAACAGCCTCAAGCTGCACCATGGGAGATTTAGATTGGATATTAGGATAATTTTCTCAGCTAAAGGATTGATAAGTATTGGAACAGGCTGCCAGAGTAGTGGTTGAGTCAGAGACCCTGGAAGTATTTAAAAGACATGTAGATATGACACTTGTGGACTTGGTTTAGTGGTAGACTTGGAAGTGCTGGAATCTATGGAACAACTTGTAATAGTTGGAATCTATGGTATTGAAGGTATTTTTCAAAGTAAACTATTCTCTTAGTTGATTGTTCTATGACTTGGTGATCTCTAGGCTGATCCCTTCCAACTTCATCTTTTCAGTGTACTTTTCAAAGAAAATCTACAAGGAGATAAAACAGTGTTGAGAAACTCTCACAAGAAATTGCTCAGACTATACTTGCTGTGCTGATGTATCTGTGGGTTACCCACAAGGCCTAGGAAAGTCACCCACATGGAGGAATTTAAATTAAAACATCAGTGAGAGCTGATGTCCCCTGGATCTTTGACCTTGCTGCTGGCCTGTAGTCAGCAGTGGCTGGGTGAGATTCCCAGGATGCATCCCTATTCTGCCCACGTGCTGCCTCTTGCCTTCCCACAGCATGACCTGTGTGTCCTGCCCTTCCTGGGGCAGCAGATGTGGTGAGCCATCACTGCTTCTTGCCAGGAAAACAAAATACAGTGCCTGCCTGGCTCAGACTGCCTGGAATGAGCACAATTCTGTCTTCTGAGCAGCCTTAAGGAGAATTACTCCCTGCATCTGTTGCAGAAATGAAAAGAAAACCCCAACCCTGCTCCCCTTACCTCTACCCAAAACCTGAGAAGCACTACTGACAGGTATTTTATTACTTGAAAGCCGTGAACTTGTCTTCCCTGACTGCCTGTTAGAATGCCCCATCTCTGGCAAAATGTATTCATCAGTCAAAAATGCAAACTTGGGCCAAATATATTCACTTTAAGAGTGATGTCTGTGCTCAGAAAAAATAACCCAGTTTTAAGGTGTTATTGCCTGTAAACATGCAGTTGCATTTATGAGTTTTAGCTCTACCTCAGGAACAAGTACACTTTGGATTGGTCGCTACCTTCATTATACCCACTAATCTATCTTTCCTACAACTCCTCCTTAACAACTGGAACCTATCTGAGAAATGTAAAACAATCTTTTTCATGTACAAAGATTATTAAGTGACCAAAAAAGATATCTCTCCTTTCTCCTTCAGGGATAAACTTGTCCTGCAGAGCTCAACAGGGGAAAGTCCTCTTGTCCCACAGATTACCTAGCATAACCCAGTGCATGAGATGTCACAAAATTGACTGGAACTGTTTATGGAAAAGCAGGCTGGGGAGCAGGATATGTCTTCCAGAATCAGTGAAACTTTGACTAGTCCAAAAATCACACAAAAAGGCATCTACCTTCTTTTTCTTATCATGAACTGTTATGAATGCACAGTCCACTGACTGCAGACCTTCCAGTGAGACTCAAGAAGAGTTCATTAAATTAGTTAAAATACAGGTCAGGAAAAGACTTGTACTACAGTCTTATGTTGCACATTGAGTTTTATTATTTTTTCCAGTCCACTTCAGGTTTTTTTAGGAATTTTACCTGTATCAAAGATAAAACATGCCAGGTAATAGCAAAATATCTTTCTAAATGAGCTGTATAAATGATCACATACCACAGACTTTCCTCTCCCTCTGCCTGGAAATGGGGAATTTTTTCATTGGCATCTTTGGATGTCATATTCCTGTCACCATTCTCAGGCATATCAATAGTGTGATTAATGTCACATTTTTCTTTCCTATGTAAAAGCCTGAGAGTGGTAGAATGTTAATATAGATTGTATTGCATTAGAATAATTGCTCAGGAATATAGGATGATATTGACACAAACATTTCTTACCTACTCAAGAAACGGAAAATCAACAAGAGACAAACAACCATTGCATTCCAAGTGATAACATTCTAAATTATGAAAAGAAGGGTTTGTTTTTTTTCCTTAGGAAAGCTCTGCTTTAAACTGTAAAAGCAAAGAATAGGTCAAGGAAAACAAAATGTGTATCGGCAAATGGTCATGAAATGTGTACATGTACTGACTTTGTTCTGCAAACTTTCCAAGTACTTGATGCTTTAAGTGATCAATCTTGGAATGTATTATTAAATTATAAATATATATTTAACAAACAGAATAAGTATTTGAGTGTTTCAGTTAAGTGTGAGAAAATATCTAGGAGGCCACAGCCAAAAGGAAAGTACTTGCCCGTTTTACAGTAATGGATGTGTGTGGGATTCAAACTATGGCACTGAGGTAACACAATACCATGGAGTGCATGACTGGCAAAACCATAGACATACACTGCTACTGACATGGCTGAGGATATATTTAGCAGAGCTCTAGAAGATTAAATAATGAAATTTTGGATCTTAGGTCAATGGACCAATTCATTTTCCATTCTGAGAATGTGCAAAATAGAAAAGTATAATCCCCGTCAAAACAATAATTCGTTTTACTGAGGGTTTTTTTCTCTTGTGGGATATTACAATTGGAAAAATATTTTTTACCATTTCATTTTCATTGCTTGAAAATGGACATCTTTCTGTGCAAAGATCCTTTGCTCAACTAATGGATTACACGGGGGAAAGTTCAGATTAATGGTACAAAGGATAAGCACAATAAAATACAACCCTCCCTAAATGAAGATTAACTTGTCTTGAGTAAATTTTGAAAAAAGCAATGAAAGAGTTAGGAACAGAAGGAAAGGTGCACAATTTAATTCAGTCTTGTGCAAAGTGCAGAAATTGTTTTCTTAAATGCTTGGAATTGCAAGATAACATTTCATTCAGATAAAGACAAATCCTAATAAGGATCTGGATCTGGAAAGAAGATTTTGACTTTTACTAAGGGAGGTGAGTGACACTTGAAATTTTGATGAAATAATTAGTAATTTCATATCACAGTATTTAAAGCATGTTCCATGAATTTGGAAGAATTTAATAAAAGGTTTATAAAAGCAAAGAAGGACATCTTTCACACGTTGAAGTGATAAGAAAGCATGCTGGTATGGGACAAACTTTGAGAAGAAGTACTGATAATTTGGCAGAACAAAACTAATTTTTAAGAAACTTCACAAAAGGGTAGTCCAGCTGTAGGAATTTTTGTTACAGAAACCATCAAGTCATGAGGGCTTTTCTTATCATATTGTGAGGTGTCCTTGCACTCACTGGAAATAGTGATGGCTTTCTGACTTTTGGGAAACATAACACTGCTGATTTTAGCTATTCCATCATTACCTCCAACTCGTTTTCTTTGCTAAAAGATTCTCCATAATTCAGCCAGCTGAAAGGTGGTGACAAGGAAAAGGCTTTCTTACAATGAGGAAGCCATTGTGGATGCACTCCAGCCACTATCCACATCCAATGAATGTGCCTTTTCTCACCACAGGAGAGGGAAGCCGATTTTTATGGCCCTATTAAATACCTTCTGTCTGGCCAGGACCTCTCCTCAGTGGCATAAGAGGAGGAAAACTTCAACAGAATCTCATTGGCAAGAGGTGGTGTCTTGTCCTCACAATTCTCTTGTGGAAAAAGCCATCCATAGGATGCCTTAATTTTGATGGGAAGCTAAAGGAAAGCAGTTCAATTAGCAACAGTCATACATGTTTGCTTCCTCATCCTTTCTTTCCCAGCTACCTGAAAATAACTGTTCTCCTGCACTGTCTATTCTTTCCCATCCCAGTAAATGAGGGAACTACAAAGCCAGAATTATTTTGAACTTACGATTTATAACAGCAAAACTGAAGACATAAGTTTTACTAACAACTGCCACACTTGCAATATATTACCTCTGAGTTACAGCATTTAACTATCTTATCTTCCAGAGCAATAATGGATCCCAAAACCTCAGTATTTTTCTCTGGTGGTCCTGTGAACTGATGACTCCTGAGCCACTGTCAAGCAAGAGATTTTGATCAAATTATCTGAAAGGATACCAGGAAGCATGATAAATGAAGGTAATTAGTCATTGTCCCTACAGGTCTGCCTGGCCTGTAAAGATGAGACAGTGTGCTCTTCTTGCAGACAAGAAATCACAGAATATCCCAGTCCCATGGAAACAGGGCTCTGAATGCATCATCTCCAAAATTACCATCAAGACAATACTGAGAAAGAGGGAGAAATTAAGAGAACTATTTTAATGTCTTGATTTTTCCCTTTTTACAAAAGCAGCCACAAACACACTTTCAGCATAGTGAATTCAGTGAATTTAGATATTTTTTCTAAATAATACCTACCTATGACTGATTTTTCTGTACAGCACAAACAGGGGCATGGAAGCTGGAACTAGACCTAACTCATTGGCTCAGACTGAGGACTACATCCAGACTCCTTCAGAGCTCAGGGCTGCTCAGAGTGAGCCACAGCTATATTATTACAAAGGGACTTACAAAGCCCCTGCTGATCTAAGACACACATCCTTGCAGTAATAAGCTTAGACATTTCCCGTAGATCAGGTTACAAGTGAGAATTGTACATGCATTTCTATATATTTAGATTCCTACTAACTAGGAGGTGAGTGTAAGCAGTAAGCACTCTGCAGGGCCAGCTGTCCCTTTATGGTTATCAAGCCATAAAGTTCTCACATGAGAAAAGGTGTCAGTATACTTAAAGACAGCAAATCATGCAGAGGTGTTGAAGAAGGTGAAGATTTACTGCAGACATGTGCAACTGGGCATTAACTTGGCTAGAAGTCATTGATGCCTTTGAAGGAGGAAGGATTTGTTTGTCACACAGGCTGTGGCATTTTACACATTTTCTGATGTGATGCTCTGATTTCACTTTTCATAGCAGAAAACCATGTGTAAACCTTCTTAAAATCCTGGTAAAGATAATTGTTGCGTCTTGAAGGTGCAGGAGATTTGCTGAGCACTAGCTGCTGGCAAAACCATGCCAATGGGATGGTGTGGGGAGGAAGAGGAGGGGCAGGTTTTGTCCAGGGCCAGCCATGGTTACACAAAAAGCCTGCAGAGCAGAGCAGGTGCTGGTTTTCAGTCCCATTTCAGATGAATCATGGTTGCAAAGTGGCAGCACCTTCCCTTCAGACCTCTGAAGGGTGCAGGTACAAGCACAACCTTTTGAACCTCTGCATCAGAAAGCTCTTTGTATCCTAAGTGAGGAACCTTAGACATTATTATAAGATCAGATAAAGAAATTAATGTGTAGAGAGGCTGTGAGAGTCCAGATTTGAGATTTATAATTTATGTGTGTGGATATAGCAAAGAAGCAGGGCCAATTGTTGCTCTGTCAGTAACAGTGTAAATCCTCATGGACTCCCTGGAAGTCAGTGAATCTTGTTCCAGATTTGTGCAGGCTTGTCCCTCTGTTTCTTAATATACATAATTAAATTTTGTTCTAGTTTGAGTGGCATACTGTGCTGGAAACTGTAATCAAAACTAGCCACAAAGTTATAGAAATGCAGATACTAGGCACAGAATAAGAACAAATTGACATTTTATTTTGTGGTAAATATGCTTAAAAGGCAAAGATTTTAACCATTACATTTGCTGCACAGAATATAATATTTTGCTGAAAAGAAAAGTACTCTCTAGGAATTATTGTAACTCATTATGTATAAATAGCATTTTTTCAGCACAAATTGAAGACAATTTATTTGTTTTGAAATAAAATGTTTGAATTGCAACATCTTTAATTGCAATATCTAAAACAAGCTCTTGTTATAAGTTTGAAATATGATAGTCATACTTAGGAACATAGCAGTCTTCTGATAAAAATGTCCACCTTCTTGGTGGACCAAACAATCCAAAGCTCAAATTGTTCAGCACTTTTCATACCATTAAATATTTCAGATATTCTTACTTTTGGTCCAATAATAACAAATAATGAGGTACCACTTAATGAACCTGTTGTAACTATATTGCAATTTACACACAGATAAAATCGTTATCAAAATATTAAAAAAAAAAACCCAAAACAAAAAAACCCAGATATTTATTCCAGGAGAGATTCCTGTGGGAGATGTATTTTCTACTGCTGACAAAATTTGTGTTTTACAGCATCAGGGTCACTGGGAGTCCTTGTAGTCTGGTCTTAGTATGCTCAAATTCAGAGTAAGCTGCATGTGTGCTTCAGGAAAAATACAGTATTAGAGCAAAATTTATATTATTTATTTCTGTAAGCATTAGAGCATTTATCTCTGTGAGTCTGGTTTTCCTCTTACAAAAAATGGTACAGATTATATTTAATTAAAGAAATAAAAATTCACAGTGTTTGTTGGTTTTTTTGTCTCAATATTTTTAGGTGAAAAATAAAAACCTTGACACATTTTTTTGCATTTTCAAATGCCACCTATTTTATTAAACCCTTTATGTAAAGCCACATCAGTGTTACTGAGGAAAAATTATACTACCACCAATTTAGATGTAGTCAAATCAAAACCATTCTCACAAATGACTGGCAGATTTTTGCATTTGGTTTACATGGTTGGGCATGTTTGTTTTCATTACTCAGTTGTTTCTAATGAGTACATTTGTTTAGACTATGAGAAACTAAAAATAAATGTAAATATTCTCTGATTATTGAAAGGAGAACTCAAATATATATCAGAATACATTGATATGTGTATAGTCAGCATAAGGAAGTGGGTTCAACATATAGGAATTTCATATATTTTTCCTAAACCAGACCCCCCAGGGCTTTCCAGTAAATACCCATTTGAAGGGGATTAGCTGGAAAAGGAAAATAGCTGGAAAATCCCGGGGTAGGTTTGATCCACCATTCTAGCTTCCAACTCAACGTGGACAAAGGCATTCATAAGTTTTCCCTAGATTATTCATATGTTATTATAGGTTTATATTTACAAAATATACCTGAAACTACTAAGTTTCACAAGGATTTTCCTTTGCAAGCAGTTGCAAAGTATTGGCTTAGTCCCATTTTCTCTTCTTGCAGTGAATGTACCTTCCTAATTTATTTGCCACAATAAAATTATTACACACAAAATCTGTCAGACACAAGTTTGGAAATCCTCACTGAGATCTAATTAGGCAAAAGCCTGGCTCTAATTAGAAAAAATATCATATATTCCCAATTCACCTACAGTACTTCACACAGAACACAATTATATTCTCCAGTGGAAACAAATTTTAGTCTTTCACCACAAATAAGAGAACACACTGTGTGAAAGGTAATCTGATGAAATGAAGTGCTCTTCAACTTATTTGAGTTCTAAACTAACACAAATATTCCTAATATTAGATTTTATGTAAGAAGTAAAACTTCTAAACTGTTTAACTAAGAGCATATGCCTGAGAATTCTTGTGGTTATGCACCATATTTCTGATGCTTGTCCTTTACATCAGGCTTCCCATTAATTTCTTTGGAACAAGGATTTCCCACATAATACTCTTTATGACACTAAATAGTTTCACTAAGTTCACCTCCCAGTTTTTTGTGTGTGTCACATTCATTCACAGAAAATCTAATAAAAAACTCACGTCTCAATTTTTGTTAATATTTATGTGCTATGCCCATAAAAAGTAATTGAACTGCCCATGTGAGTAAAAATTTAGCCTCCTGATTTGTATCAGATTTGCAGAAGACAGTCTTAACATTTCATCACTCTTGTAATTTAATAAAAATTTCTATATGCTGAAGAGAAAAGGCCGAATACAAGATTCCTCTGCCAGGCTGGTAAAAGCCTAGAGCAAGTGTATGGATTTAGACTGAAGAAACACACAGGCACTTGTGCCATGCTTCAGTTCATCTGGCATGTGCAAGGAACCATAATTCCAAATACAGGAATGTCTGACATGTTCTTGCCCACAAGCGCTGCTGTATCTCTGCCAGAACAGGCAGTAAATATATCACTGGAAAGTTACAGTAGACATAATATAAAAACAATTATCATGGGTAATTTCAGGCCCTTCTGCAGGGCAGTCATGTTTGCTGGGCCATAAAAATTCATTTTCCCCAAATTCAAACCAATTTGATCACAATAGGTTGGAGAGTTTAGCTTAAACACACAATATTAACCCATTTTTCAGTTGTCAAGAAGTGATTAAAAGAAAAGAAGGATGAAGAAGAACAAAGGGGATAGTAAAGATTGTTAATCACAAAAATGCTATGAATTAGGCTGAAAGTCAGCTTCAGGTGGCTGAAAACTGGAGCTCAAATACACCAGCAAAAAAATAAGCTGGTGAGCCATTACATTGCTAAATAATCACTAGAGAAGTAGAGCACACCAATTTGTGAGCTCTCCTGTGTTTTCCTGAAGATTGGAAGAATGTTATCCTATTGTAAAACCATTACATAGGCTTCCTCTTAGTTTGAAATCTGTTTTCTCAAAAGGAGATGAATTAGCATGAGTAATGAACAACACAAGATGGCAAATCTGGGGGCAGTGGGGGAATGAAAAGTTTGTAAAACTTTCTAGCATTTTTGAAACTATGAAGAAACATACAAATTTTATAAAATATAAAACTCTAAGACAATTTTCTTAATATTCACCTTCATATGCACATAAATTGCTATTAAAAATATTCACCAATACAAACCTAAATGGAAAAGCCACTGAACTGTAGACGCTGTCTCTCAAAATAGATGAACACATTCTTACACATAAACAAAAATTTATATTATCATAATCAGAGTACCCATCTACAAGAGCCACTCCCACCCCACTCCTCCTTCAAAAAATGGGGAGAGAAAGAAGTCCCTCTCTTTTATTTCTCTTATAATGAGATCATTAAGTACTAAATTAAAGTTCGCAGTATGCATAATACAGATTTGGTTTCTGTAGTATGTGAGATATTAGGGGATGGTTGAATAATGGGCATATCTGTGATTTTTTCAGGGTTTGTGAAGAACAGTCTCCTATACAAAGCTATATAAGACTATGGCTGCAGGCAAACTATTCTGTCAGTAACCTGGCCTAGCTTTCAGCATTGGATTAAAGAATTTTTTGTAGAAGCCTGAACTTTTACGTGTATTTTATTGTGAGATGTGTGCCCTCATAGTGCGATGAGTACAGCTCTGAAATCATCCTGTAATCAATTTTTTTACAAATTTATTAAACTGAGCTCCAAGGTTTGTCACATTTGTCAGTTTGCCGCATGTTTCTCACATTCTCTGCACAGTTCCTGAGCAGAGCGAGCAAAATGCACACAAATCATTCAATACTTGGGTGTTTGAGGCATTACAGGTAAATTGCCAGACATAAGCAGGTTTCCAAATGAGTCAATTGCTCTTGCAGGGCTTTCCACCAAGTGGCAGATGCTGTGTGACTGACTCTGCACTTTCACCATACACACAGTATGTGCACATGTGCATTAGGTTTAATGTGACACAGAAGTACTGGATTTACTGTGAATTCTGTAACGTTCATCAGTGTCCATGGAGTGAAAGTGTTTGGTATTTGGGAGGCAGATCTTGGAGAAACAAGAACTGAGACTAGGAAGGCAAGAAGTCTGAAAGAAAAGCAAGGGCAAAACTGGGAACACACAACCCTCATGTGTCAAACCTTTCCATGACCCAAGTGGCAAAAAATTCCCACTGAAAATCTGGATGGTAGGTACTCTGCTTGCTCCCAGCTACTAACTGTGTCATTCTAGGAAATGAGATTGCTAGAAGCTTTTAGAAGGAAACACAACACCTTAATAGCAACTCCCATACTGAAGGATATATCACTACCTCAATGATTAAACACTCCCAGGGCTGACAGTGGCAGTTGACAACTCTGTTGAAACTAACCCCAATTGTCTTTATGGCATAGACATGTCTGTTCACACTGGAAATGTCTTTTCCGTTTCCTTCTCTGTTTGGCAAAAAACATTTTTCTAGCATACTTTTCAAGTTGGGGATAATTAGAGCATTGATCCTGAAATCTGAGCCACCGTGGGATGGATACAGAGCTGTAGTTTGTGCAGAGTCTTGTGGGTTTCAGGCTCTGTAGTCTCATATCTGATTGTAGATTTGGGACATTTTATTTCACCTTCACACAGGAATATTCTGCTGGGGATAATCATAGTAAGTGCTAGCAAATACTCATATGTTTTATAAGGACAGGGAGATTCCCATTTTTATCAGCTGCAGCCCAAATTGTAACACTCTGCCTGATGTACAGCATGACAGAAAAAAATGGAAGTCTGGCTTCCAGGAGATTTATTGTACCCTCTGTAGCTACCTTTTGAACAGGGAATTACTTGTAGTCCCTTCCAATAAACTGTAATTCAAGAAAGAAAGACAATCCAGAGCACACAGAAATCATCTAGCTTAGAAGTGCTTTTTTCTTCCCAGTGAATATTTATTTTCCTTTACAAATTCATGTAACTGTGTTAAGTGACTATGAAATGTCAAAAATAGTGCACTACATGTTCAGTTATGGTTTCATTTTTTCAGAGCATGATCTTTCTATGAGTTATTTTTTTATTTATAAGCAAATAATCCATCCAAGAGGAATTGTTTCAATTCACAAATCATAAATACTATGTGATTTTTGTATCACTTTCTTTTAAAATCTGACATCTTTGTCAAAATAGTTTGAAACAATCCAGTACATCAAAGCTGATTTCTGCATCTTCCATGACTAATCTGGATCAAGGAAAAAGAAAAATGGATGCAAAAGGGACTGTGTGGGGTGCAAGGTGTGAGCTGAAAAGGACAAGCAAGTCTGAGCCCATCTACTTTGTGTTTGATTCTGCAAAGAGACAAAGTAAGTTCAGAGGTGAAGGTCAAGGTCATGAAACATCCTGAGCACTTTGTCCTTTTGAGTGAATTCAATGCAGATGTACAATCCTCATTACACAAATCTGATCCATAATTGGGAATACAGAAGAAAATGTGACTGTAAAAATTTACTTTTTATTTGAAAGCTTAGTTTCCTAAAAGGCAGACAGTTTTTTTTTAAAAAAGATGTTCCTTTTTTCATGGAAAATGTTGGTATTGGAACAGCTTCAGTCAATTAGCAAGGGCATAATAAGAGTGACTCTGGGCTTGCAAAATCTCATCAGTTGAATTGCTTCAAAGCCAGAAGCCAGAGCCAGCTTGTCACAAGATACCACATCTCTGCATCCTACTGCTCAGATTCCAAACAGCCTGTAAAATACTTGAGTTTTGGTGAGGCTCCAGCTAGTGTTTCCAATATGAAGCTTGTTATCCATGCAGTTTTGATGCACCTGGATTCCCCTGAATTTTTTCACTAAGTAGTTGGGGATGTAGCACCAAGTCCTGAAGCATGGAGCACCCCCCAAATCCAATTCTGTGGACCTACCTGGTATCTGGTGAGCAGCAAAATATCTGAGTACAATGGATAGAGTAGGCTGGCAGTGCTGGTGCTCTCTTAAGAAAAGCCAGAGCTGTTTTGACCTCCCAGCATCAGTCACCACTGCAAAGTTTCCTGATCCCCCCTGAGCTCTCCTTAAAAAAAATGGGGCTGCCCTGAAGCAAGCAGTTTGCCACACCAGGGATTGTCATTAACCCTCTGGTGCCAGAAGTCACAGCTGAAGTTTAATGGACTTGCCTGAGGCCTAATCCCTTGCTTACATCCTACGCCGTGCCGCACACCTGCAGTGTCCCCGCTCACAGCCCCGGTTCCCACAAGTGCAGCTGTCAGAGCACATCCAGTTTTTAGGATGAGGGTCTGAGTGATGCTCGGGATATGGCTATGCAGCAAAACAGATTCCTGTAGCTGTTGTATTTCTCTCATCTCTGTGATTGCACCTTTGCAAATCCTCACTGAAAATGTCTTTCCGATTGTTTAAATGCTCTTCTTCCAGCGAGTACATCTTCTGCACCAATGAGATCTGCTTGTTGCTGATTCAGTTCTCTCTCAGTTTACTTCTAGATTTATGTGACTTTTTCTGTTCCCTGTCTGGAATTGTGATGCGAAGAAAATGTAGTGAAGGTATTCAAGACCTCTCCATTTCTCTTGTCATCAAATTTCCTTCAAAACTCAGGTAAGATTCTTTTTGGTCACAAATCTTGTTGAGAATAGCCTATCAAAAAAGGTGAAAAGTGAAGCAAACAACTGGCCCACAAAAATCCAACAGCCTAAATGAACTTTCCACCTTTCCACAATAAAGCATTCATAAGCATGGTAGTGAGATACTCCCATTATTAATGATTCACTAGCAGTGTATTCATTAGTAATAAGCACTAGTGTCATGTCAATAGTGCATCTAAATTGACCTAATTACATTACCTGATGCCTCATATTTTATGTGTATAGCTTATTCCCCATGGGATAAAAACCTTGGCTTTTCTCCAAAGACAGGCAAATAGGCCTGGTAATTCGTTCTCCACTGGAACAGGAACAAAGTAAAACCCTTTATATTCCATCCCAGTCAACACTCTCAGATCTGTCCAGTGGTCCAAATTTTGCAGGAACTGTGACATTTGCTACTTTTTCCTTGTGTAGAGGGCTGTAAATGGTCTTTCTGCTTCATGTTTGCTCTATTTTTGCTCTGTACCCTCACTCTTTAGCCCAAATCTCTGAGGCAGCTGCAAGTCGGGGGGTGAGGAAGCGCCTCAGACATCATTTGCCACAAATACCTCTGGGAAGGAGCTGGTATTGTCCTTGATCAGTATCTCTATGTTGCTTTAATATTACCACAACTGTTTGCACATTGGCACACTCTTGGAAAAGTTTCCAGACACTGAAAAACACACAAAACTTTCTGAGGTGTCACATTCTCCCAAGTAAATTGAGATAGGCACCCCTTCCAGAAGCAATGTTCTCTTGTGAGTATGAAGACAATGTTCACAGTAGGGAAAATCTTCAGAATATTTTCAAATTATTTTTTTTTAAAATAGGGACATATGCCTTTGTAAACATTTTGGCTTAATTTCTCCACTCTTTGACCAGATATCATTGCATATGTCTTTGTATCCCCACCTGTTGCTTGCCCAATTTTGGAAGTCTATAGACTAAGAGAGGAGCAATAGGCAATAGAGACAGTCATACTGTCTAAGTTCAGGAACCTAACTTTAGTGAATAATTTATCCCAGGCAATTACCCTGGACTTTTACTGTAGTCAGTGGAAAAAGATACTTCCAAGCATATATTCAAATCACTTAAATTAGGTTCCAAAGGTGGCACACCAGATGCAACCTTCTTATTTGCATTTGGGGTGGTAATTTGCTTTCAAAGGAAAATTCAGAGAGCTTATGTATGCAACCTTGTGCACAGTTTAGCAGCTCTCTTTTTGCAGTGCCTTGAGTTAAACACAGTACCTTTTGACTTATTTATTAAAAAATAGTACATTGAAAATAAAATTATGAACTTGTATTTCTGAAAACATGTTAGGTCACATCCCTCAAACAGAAAGGAATACTCCAGAGAGGGTAACATGACATGACTGTGTGGATTTCAGGACTAGACATGTAGCTGGGACACTACCTCGAGTTTATACACCTTCTCCTAGCACAGATTTTAAAAAGAGTTCTTGTGAAACTTATGTTCGCCTGGACAGAGGACTATAGTTTTCTGAAGGCTTCATTCTCTCCAGATATTTCTGCAGATCTCCTCTTATCTACATGGCAAAGGCTTCTATGATCTTAATTAACTGTTCTCATTTATCATATGCATATAGAACTCTTGCCAGTGAAATTCTTCTGGGGCTGTAAGGGGGATTTTACAACCCTTCTGAATTGTCAGAAATGTTATGAGAGACAAACTGCTCATTAGGAGATGAATCTTAGACACTTGGAAATTCAGATGTGATGAGGGAATGAAGCCCCCTGCAGACTCTGACTTATACTGTGTGCTCAATATCTACCAAGGGTTCAAGAAACGCCCTCCTTAGTAGCACGTTTTGTGTTACAAACCTCAACTTCAGTAGTAGAAAGAACACCAAAGGGTAAATTTCCACAAATGCTGCCAGCTGCCTGCTGCATGCCACTGAGGGTCATGCTCTGACCCCCAAAATCCAGAGGGTTCTGCAGTGGGGCTGGGACTTTTCTGCTGGTGACCTCTCCTTCTTCTTCTCAAAGTGCTGGAAACAAAGGAATAAATGCTCAGAGTAAGTGACTTAAAACCCAGGAAGGTTCATTCAGCAGGGACTGTATGGAAAAATCTGAAGGAAACCTTGACATAAAACAAATCCAATACCTATTCCTACCAGAGTCTCATATTACAGTTGTACTGACTGACATATTATTAGCTGGCAAGGACTAATGCTACTGTAAAAAAATCCATGATGTCATTTCGACTGTTCAAATACTTATGAAAATAATTTTTGAAAAACTTCCTATTCAACTTTGGCTAAAAATACAACATAACTAGCTAGAAGTGAAGAAATTGCTGTTTCACTTTAATTGACACAATTGAAAAATACCATAAACAGGGGAATAAAAGCGTGCTGTTCTAGACAAATATTTTTCAATATAATTTTATACCCTCTTGTTGTCAACATTTGGGACCTCACAATAAAAAATATTTTATTTGATTTATCCATTCTAATTGAGACTATGAATCTTGAGTTCATGTAGCAAGGTCAGAGAAGTTTAGGAATTCAGTGGTCTCAAATGAATGTCAGTTAGCTAAGAGGTGCTCAAGGAGGGTCTATTAATAATGAAAGCTCCAGGCAAATGTATAATGCAAGCCCTTCAGATCACCACACAGAGCTCACATTCTCTTGAGAGTCATCTGAGGACAAGACCCTTTGTTATAATGAAGAGAATATAATGTGCAATGACGGGAACAAAAATCTATGTTGTGCATTCTATATGTGTGCTTTTATATCATAGTATAGCTGTTGCTGCATAAATAATAGCAAGAGATCCATACAAATAGATAGCGAAGACTTCAAAAGATCATTTTCTAACATGCATTTTTAATATTTAAAAATTTTAAAATATGTAAAAAGTCCAAATAGGCACTATTGTATATGTGGTCAAAATCTGCATACAGTAAACATACTTTCATGTTAGTCTAATCCTATGTCTGAGTTAGGAACAAAACTGACTTCCAAGAGAGGCATAAATGTAAGAGCTTCATTACCATAATTATTATTATAATATACTCAAATCAATTTCAGAAAAAGTTAGAAGGTTTAAAAAATTATAAAATAGTGGTTGTGATTTTACTAGTTAGGAAAATAAAAAAGATATTATTTTTTTAGGAATGCAGTGCATGAGAGTCACTTAACAAATTAATGCATTGGTAGGACTGAAGGAGAGGTTTTGCTGGTTCCTAAGCCAACACTCCTACTACAGTTAGAATGTCAAGAGATGCAGATAGGCAGAAATCATATTATTTTTTTTCTTTATTTAAGGACATGCCTCTCCACACTGTTGTCAAGAGCTGTTTAGGTGACCCCTCTGTTCCAAGACCATGGATGGGTCCTCTAACTGCTTGACAAGAGTGAACCAGCTCTCGCTGCAGGTACAGAACAGATTCAGCCAAGGCTGTATAGAGGCAGCTCCCATGGTCCAGGCATTTGCTGACTGTACAGTCCCAGCTCCCCTCCCCAGGAACTGCCCCTGGTTTACAGGCAGGGTTGATGGCACAGGTGGACAGTGTGGTCAGCACCCACACCTTGTCTGTTCTTCTAGGGCACCTGAACTCAGAGGAAGTCAGTGCTGAGACATCAGGCTTGGGCTGCACTGGGGGTGGACTGACTGAGGGATTTACATAGCGTGGATTAACAGGGCTGAGACCTCAGCAGACATGTCAGTTCACATATTTTACACATCCAGCTCACACATCTGGCTCTTATTTCTACCAATGGCATCTGATGTGTGCACTCCAGGAGCCAAAGGCTGCTTGTGCTCAGCTGTAGCCCAGAGCCATGCAAGACTTTTTGGCTGTGGCCCAGGGTCTGAGCTGACAGGGGACAGTTTGCCTGTGTGACCAGCGTGGCAGGGATAACTACACCTGTGTCCTGTGAGAAAACTGCAGCCATCCTGCTGTACCAAGCAGCAGTCCTACCTCTGCCTTCACCCGCTACCTCTCCAGGTCACTTCAGGCCCTGGGTGGTGGCAGGGTTACATCAGCTTTGCTCATGAAAAACTGAGCTAACAGGAATCATGTTCTGGAGTCTCACTGACCCCAGTCACATTTGTGTGTGAACACTTATAATTCTATTTCCCAAAGACAACAAACAGTAAAAGCATTACTTATTTAAAGTAATAAGTAATAAATATTTGTTATCATTATTTTCTACTACACTTTTTAACATCAATCCACAAGAAGAAAGAATGCAAGTTACCAGGGAGGCTGTTCTTCATAAGTCGTTCAGAACAACTTAGATCTCACTGCAAATCTTGTCCCAAGCTTCTGAACCCATATGGTATTTTCTCAGGCAACTTTTCTATTCTTTTTATTTCTATTTTTTTTAGTTACTCCAGTGTTCTATCTTATCAGCTTAGTATTGTTAAGACAAAGAAAGTCACAGGTCCGTCTTTTAAGAGAGTTCACAATATTAAGAGCTTTTAGCCCTAGACAGGAAAGGATGCAGGGAGGTTGTAGTTGCAAAAGCACATGAGAGGTCACCTTCTCTAGTCCCGTGTGGTTTGTCTGCTGGCTGGTGTTTAAAGAAAGGTTCCTATCCTGGTTTTGGGAAATGGAAAGAGTTTCCCTCCTGGGATCTGGTAAGAGGCTCATGATACGTTTATGTCATAGAGATCAGAACAAATGAAAGAACAAATGTTTCTAGCCAGGATGAAATGCTTGGGGAATATCCAGACTGGTGTGATATCCAAGAACAACTGCTTGGAAAGTTCTACTTTACCCTTTACCAGCTCGTGGAGGAAGGCCAAGCATTTGTCACCTAGTTTTGTATGATATTTTGAGATTTTTATGCTGTTATTAGAACTGGTTCTAACATGAACTTATGAGATGGAACTTCACCTATACATGTCAGCTGGGGAATGTACTTGTCAGCTTACATCTGCTGTTACAGAAACACAGTTTATAAAATCAAATATATAATATAACCATAATCCTCCAGAGTGCAAAAAATCTAATACAGGCAAGGGGACATGTAAATAAGCAGAATGATGAGACTTTCACAGTATGTGGCAATATATTTACTTCTGTAAGAGCATGGATGGACGGATCAGTCAGATTCCTACACCTATTAACTCCTCACAACCAAGTGAGTTACAGATGTCAAAATACTGTTAGTACCTATAAAACAATTAATTTGGTTAGTAGCACTTCGTGTTGCAGAGTTCTGAGGACACAGATTAAATTGGCACCTCATAGCATGTGGGAATTTAATTTACTCCTTCTCTACTTCATTTCAAAATTCTTGAGTGGCCTACTAATCCCTTGTGTACACTCTGCATCTGATGGCATGCACACAAGAGAAAAGTATTAAAGATTTAATCATTTGCCAGTTAGGCTGTGGAGAGACAGTTATTTGTTTCAAATGCAACATCTTTTTTGGAAGTGTTTAACATTCCTACTTACAGCTGTTAAAATTTCAAATGTTATGCTTTAATTATGACTGCTGTAGGGGACCCCAGAAGCAGTTCCATGATGTGAATGTTTGCAAATCTCTTTCAGAAGCCCCAGGCAGATATTAGCCTTCTTCCTATACCCTACTTTTCACTCATGCTGAGCCCAGGAGGGACCTGCATCAAGTCCCAAAATGTGCTCTGCTTTGAATGGAACCGTCCTGGGGCCCAGACTAGGGAACATGCCACAGAGTGCCTAATCCTTGTAGACTAGATCAGCATTTAAAGCATCCTTAAACACAAGATTATAAAGATAACTGTCTTTTTCCCCTTGAGGCAGAGATAAGACAATTCAGAACTCACTGAAGCACCTTGACAGGATGTTTACAAAGGAAAATGCATTGTAGGGAGACAATCTTTCACATACCACCATGGACATGTCATTTAAATTGTATGAGGAAGTTCTTCATCAGTTTTAATGGGGAAAAAAGCAATTTGCCTACCTTTTTCTCCACACATCTCTTGACCTCTAATTCAGAAAGATTGGATCTAGGAACCAAAAATTCATGTTTACAAATAGCACTATAAAACCTGCACGGCCACTAATACTAGATGGCTTTTTGTTGTCCATATTCCTCTAGCAGGTCTAAAAGAATAAAGTCATTAATAACAAGGTAATTAGCATTAAGCTAAGGAAAATTCTAAATGTAAAAGTTTCTCTAAAGATGTTTACTGAAGCTCCCTGATGCAATTGCCTTTGGCTACATTAAAACCATAACTTGCTTTGAGGAGCTTGAATGTCTGCAGTCTGAAAAAAAGTACTGACAGGAAAACTTAAATGTAACAAATGTTGTATAAAAAAGGACTAAATCTGTAATGGCCATTGTTTTGTTTCCACTGTGACTTGAAATGAGAAATGAGAAGGAGGTTTAGGTTGGGGTTTAATGAGAGATTTTTCACTTATAAACATAATTAGGATATTGAAAAGTCTAACAAAAGATGAAGATTCAAACAGCATGGAGTTGAAGAGCAGTGAGTGCAGAGCACTTTGGGGCATGGCTGATGAATAGCAGTCCAAAGAAAAAGGGTGGATTAGAAAGACCAATGGTTCTATTCATACTAATTTCCCAAATTTCACTGTAGTCTTTGGAATGGGGATTATTATTATTTAGGCTCCTGTTGCTCTTTTTGAACACTTATTATCTTGGCTAAGAAATACCATAAACAAACATAATATGAAAAAACATGGTGCTATTGAGATTACTTTTCAGTCTATGGCTGCACATATGTACCTATGCTGAAGTCCTTAAGAAACGTTTAAAATGCTGAGCAATTGAACATTTATTTTAACCTTCCCCTTAAATCATTAAAACTCCAGGTTTTTTTCTGCCTAAATTCCTCTCATCCTGGAGACCAGGAGGGAGATACACAAGTTCCTGACACTGTGGATCAAATACATTCAAACTAATGCTGTAAAAGTCAGTGCACACTGGAGATTTAGGATCTACTAAATGCTGAGATTTAGTGTAAGATCCACTCTGCAGCAGAATGGTTTCAGTCAGTAGGTTTCCAGCTGTGTTAATTTGCTAGTAAGTCATGGAGTCAAGCTGGATAGTGCCTCTCAACTCTGGTAAGTGCTCACAATCTTCAATTCTCCTTCCTCCATTCTAAAAAAAAACCCAAAACAACACTGGAGAGCTATCTATATGAAAAAGAACCAAATTCTCAAACATGGTTGAAGTCTGGTCCCCTTTCTCTGCATCCTGGTTTGGATCAGCTTTCTTAAGCATTTACACACGTCATGACCAGACTTGGATGGACCCAGCAACCCAGGAGACCATGGTAGTTTTGCTCTCCAGTATTTCTATGCTGAAGGCAATCCTCCTTTTTAACCTCAAATATCACCACTGGAATTGCTTAAAAAACTATTAAATTATTTCAAGAATTTTTTATTACATTGACTCAAGGAAAGATAGGTCAGAGAAAAGTGTATATATAGACCACTGAAAATGGACTCTTGCTCTTCTTTGCTCCGGTAACTCACCCAAGAGATGGAACAAAAGCTTTCACAGGGAGGCAGCACTTTTAACTTTACTGTTATGAAGCATTTATTTCTAGACAAGACTACTTGGTCACAGAAGATTTTAACGACCAAAAAAATTTAATTTTTACAATTAGAAACATTTTATAAGGGAGTGTCTAAATGCAACACTTATGACTTCTGCTGCAAATATTCAAAGCCGTTGGATAACCACTTTTATTTAGATGCCAAAATACAGATATAGAAGACAAAACTCATCAATCAGATTTTAGAATCTGTACTTCAGACTACAATTTCCATTTCAGCTTTATTTAGAATAGAAAAAAATAAAATAAAAAAAAAATTATAAAGAAAAAAAACTAAGACAAAAGAGTCAAATCTGATTAATTTGGCATTTTCTAGCACCTAGTGTCATTAAGCAAATAAAGGATGAAGATTAGAAAGGGAAGTCAAAGTGGAGATTGAGAAAAGGACTCAAAGAGAAGTGTGAGAAATTAAGTATGAAGAAGGGAGTGAAAGGGTGAAGACAAAAGAAACAAGATTAAATGGGATAAGGTCTGGGAGAAAAATCCTTTCTGGCCAGACCTATGGAAACTGATGGCCTAGTGATTTTAATTTTGTTTGTAGATTGTCTCTGAACCACTGCCAACATCAGATAATTTAGCCATGGCTGGAGTTTAAGAATGAGTTACCTTTTTCCTCTGTGGAAGGAAAATCACTTTGCAAGACATTTTGTAGGGCATTTCATTGATTCAAACTGTAGCTGAAGTTGGCACTTGTAATAGCAGAAATTAATTTCTGGGCTCTGGCCACAAAACAGAAATCAAAAGAATTAACAAAAAGATATGCACTTTCAGAAAGTCTGATTTTCAACACTCACTCATGCAAATTTTAAATTATTATTCTAGGATTAAGGATTCAGAAAAATCGGAGGTTGTGTTAAAAGTGTTAATGTAGCTTTTGGTGCATACCATACAACGAGTAAAACAAGGAAATTAAAAACTATGTTATGCAAAATGAATATGAATGCAAGATTATTTTGACAGTCTCTTTGGAAAGAAATGGTGGACTTCTGTAAACTGAAGAATAAAACATGAGTAGTTTAAGTAGGTGTTTAGTATAGAGGGTTTTAGGTTTGTTGTGTTAGCAGACATTGTCTTCCATCACAGCTGGAAAATCTGACTCTGAGAGCTGGGAAAGCATCATGCCTCAGGGTCTCAGGATGAGAGACAACTGGGTAACTTCAGATTGTTTGTGGGAACATTCTGCTGGGGTGCAGGTGAAAGGAGTCACAAGCTCAGCCATAGCCACAGGGCTAGAAAAGCTCTCTTGGGTCATGTGAAGTTTGGGATAGGGATCTTGGAGGACACAGAAGCACACGAGATGAGGACTAAAGCTATGCATACTTCAGGCTGTTTGTCTGAGGACATTATTTTTCTACAACTGTAGGGGAGCTGCTGTCCTGCACTGTGAGATCCATCTTTTTCTTCAGACATCAAGCCCCAGATGCCTTTATCTCATTTTCAGTTCTGTAAATTATTTCCGTCTAAAATTATAGTGAACTTTAAATGGCAGGTAACCTTTTTTTTCAATGCTGATGTAATTTGTTCCATCCTGTAGTACTTGTCCTCATGTCCTGTCTCTTATGTCTAAATTCCAGAACCGAGAACCTGAGGTAGTCAGTACAAGCAAAGAAAATGTGAAACTTTCATTCCCTAAGCACATCACTAAAACCATCTTGGAAAACAGCCCAGGCTCTTCCTACTTTGCCTCTTCAGTCATTACAAATAGAGGTCAACAAATTAAAAAAAAAGATAAATTATATATATATATAAGTACAGGGTCCTTGCTCCTGAGGTCTGCATGATCACCATCTCCACCAGCACCCCGTGCCCTCTTCACTCACACTTAACTCCAGCTGGAGGTGTCTCTGAGACCATCACCTGCTTTGACCCTTGCTTCCATCTCCCTCTGAATGCAATAATACAGCAGCCTGGCACAAAGTGCTTTTTCTAGACACAGCAGTTTCACAGATGTATACACTACCTCAGTTTTCTAAAAATAACAAAGGACAGGAAATGCTGAGCTTGACTTCTTCCCCCCTGTATCACAGATCATTCAGGGGCATAAGTGAAAATGAGAGTCATAAAGCAATATCTTTGATACAGACACTCAGGGAAGTAGGTTAGTAATATATACCATATTTTTTTTATTTGGTAAGAAGTTCAGACTTCTTAATGTCCTGTTACATATCTGAAGCATTATGTGCACATGCCTGACCAATTAGGTTAAGTCTATACATCATGCTGTTTCATCACTTACTTAAATTCAGTGAATTATTTCCCAGCCAGATTTTATTTTCTAACATACTCAACCATCCGTGTGAGAAGCAGAGCAAAGGAAATGTGTCTTTCTTCTACTGTAGAAAAGAATTTTTTTTCATAACTGTAAAACCAAAATACTTCTGTTCTTGGTGCTGTTTTCATGAAATATATTCCATTGAGTTTGTTTAACTAAAACAAAAGTTGAGATCTCAGGATGATTCCTGTCTTCTAAATATATGATCTAGAAAACTGAGAAAAGTGAAGATCTATTATAACCCACTGAAAAAATACCTTCAGGCTTGCAAAAAGTAATCTGACAAGGATGCTAGACTGTGTGTGCAGAATGATTTTTTGTAACTCTCTGGACATTTGTGGACAGTATCAGTGTACCTGGCATCCAGTGACAGCCAGCTGGGCTAACAAATGGACATAGAGGAAAATCTGGTCTGCAATACAGATGCTTTGCCCTGCTTCAGCACCCACAAGGCTAATGTTGCCAGCTACCTCAGAGGTTTTAAGTATTACACATCCAGATAAGAACTTTTCCAGTGTTTCTGAATCTCTGTATAAGTGATAAAGCATGGCTGAAAAGCAGACATGACATTGATATCGTAATACTTTTTTCCAAATTTTTATCACTTGGCTATTGTTTCCAGCAAAAGAAGGCTAAAACAATGCAGTGCACTCTTACCCAAACATTCAGTAAGGAGGCAAAAAAACCCAAAGAACGTCATGAAGTAGTGCAAGGGTTTGAGAAAAGAGTTGAATACTGTTCTTAGAAAGCAGATTGCAAATTTGGGGAGGATCACGGATGCTGATAAGAATTTTTTTAAATTGTATATACAAGCAAATGCAAGGGCGTAGAATATTTGCAGAAGAGCAAATCTGAAGAGGTAACTTCTTATATCTGTACTTTGATAACAGTTGCAAAAGTTACATCAGTAGATGATACAAATAACAAAGGTATTAAAATAAAAACAGGTTTCTCCTCTATATTTATGACACTGATCAGATTTTTATGCCTTCATTTTACAACTACTGTGTTTTCAGTTTACCTTCTTGGCAATCAAAACTGAAAAGGCACTTTATAACATCTGCATGCAATTTTTACAGACACTAGTGATTCATAAACTTTGATTTCAAAGACATTTCCTACAACTCTTCTTGCTCCACAGGACCACATGAGTTTTCCCACAAAAATGCTTGATTTGTTTCCAGAGTTTATCTCACAATTTCTGTTGTCTTGGGATGAAGTGGTTTTGTTATAGCTCAATCATTGGGACCTATTAACTCAGCAAGTTCAAACAAATTCCTGAGACAGAAAAGGGTCCCTTAACCTTTTTTGCTCTGAACTTCTTTTGTGAATTTTGCTAAATATTGAAAAAAATATAAAAAAAAAACCCTAATAATAATATAATTTGAACTTTATCCATATTGTTTCCATGATTGAACCAGACAAATAAAATATATATTAAGATAAAGTGGGAACAAGTCAGGAAACAAAGTTGTAGTTGGTTGGAATGAATTGAAACAAATGTTTTCCTAACAAAAACTCAAATAGGTAAATATGAAAATAATAAAATAATGATCTTGACAATGCTATTACAAAACCATACATTAAAATTCAGTGAGGGTTGAGGACACACACCGGTAATTTAAAGCTTAAATGCATTGTGAAACTCTCCTAAATATCTCACATGTAATTTTGTAACATCTGCTGAAAAAAACATTATGGGAACTCCCATGGTTTGTTTGGAACAATTGCTTTGCTGAAGTGGAATTGCAGACAAGAGCATGTCTAACCCATGCTAAATGCAGCCATCCTTGCTACCACATCATAGTGATGTCTTGGAAGTGACAAATTTCTAGCAAGTTGCATTCTTACAGGCTTTTAGTGGGATCTAGTGTGTGCTCAGTGACTAAACTCTTCTTTCCAAAAAACAGCACATAAAGAATGAGTCCAAGATGTGTAATTCCTGCAATTGTTTGCTTCAGGAAAATGTTACAGGATCAGGAGAGGTTGTGGATTTGAGTTTTTATTGGAGTAGTTTCAGGCATTGCTGTACATTTAAATGAAGTGCAATAAAAATATTTGGAAGTATAAGGAAAAAGAAACTGTTCTCCAAAGTCAACAGAGAGGTGGGTTTTATTTGGTGAGGCAAGGCAAGATGAAGTACAATCTTATCGATATTTTTATGATTACTGTTTTGAAGATTTTATGAGATTAAAAAAGCATAACTTCTCTTTCAACTAGTTGTGAGGTCTCACAGTTCCCAGTTATTAAAAGAAAAACACAAAAAAACAAGGTCAGAACTGTTCAGCTTTAAAGAATTCAGTGCATCGTACTTAGGTGAGTTAGGCTGAGAGCTAACAAATGCATCTACATCTTTTCAAACCTGATCTTAAAGGTGTTTTTCAGCAGGTGGAAGAGAATCCAAAAGATGTGGACAGGGATGTTTTCAAGGTGAGAATTCTGGGTTTGGCTTTTGTCATTCTTCTAGGGCCTCTCTAACATTACTGGTGAAGGTATTTCCTGACATACCTCCTGCTTGATTGTGAGGCTGGCTGAGAATTTGGTGCACACTCACCATTTCCAGCATGAACTGACGAACTCACAGCCAATAGTGATGAGTTGAAAACTGGACCAAAAGAAACATGAGCTCTTTTAGAAAGAGGCCTTTTAATTCAACTGCACACTCCACAGAGGGAATTCCCACTGACAAGACAAAATATCACCAGCATAGATCTGGTTGGTTTCCCAGTCAGACTTAATGCCTTACAGGGCTACACCAGTAGTACAAAAGGTCTATTTTTCATGTAACCAAAATTGTTACATGGCTTGGGATGGAAGAGGAAAATTGACTTTATTCCATAGCAGTGCTGGGATCCTGTTGAAGTAAAAATGGCTCTAAAACGGTCTTGCAGTCACTTGAGCTGGATTTTGAAACTCAGTTCTTAGTTGACACAGAATGAATGGGTGCTCGAAATACAAACACAAAAGAGAGAGATGAGTCTGACAGAAAAAAGTATTAAACTACCTGAACAATACTCCTTTTCAGCTACCTGTAGACTTTTTTATTTGCTTCTATCAGATAAAAATCTAGTAAAAATGAAACATGTATTTTTATAAGCATTTTTCATAACAAAAAAGAAATCTTTCTTGTGGAAGGGCTATACTTTGTCAGGCTTGGGGGGGAAATGTGTGTTTTGTGCAAGTGGGCTCGTAGGAACATCTGCAAACATTGTCTTCTCATAGAACAGGGAACTGATGGCCCAGAGGGATTTAGTCCCCAAGGTTTTTGCATGTTCACAGTTCCTATTTCTGCTGCTAGGACAATGGGGAAGGGTGTTGCTGGAATATAGCCCACAGCAAAGAGATTGCTCAAACAGAGGATCTTGATGTTAAAATTATGTGTTACTGGAATTTTGGTTGGTAGTTGCCAACATCTTGGAACAGTTTAGTCTTCGCTATACTATTGAAATTATTTTCAGTGGGAACATCTGGTGCACAAAGATGTTAAGTAAAGAGAAATCCCATGGAATAATGGGAGAAGGTATCATCTTATTATATGGAGTGACAGGGTGGTCTCCTGAAGGAATGTTATAGTGGAGAAGGGAGAGAATAAACAGAATATGCATAATATGGAATCTTACCATTGCCTTGCTATGTCTTATCCTTTTCTTTTGTATTGTAACTATATATGGCTGCTGTCTTTCTGCTGCCCAAACACTACATATTCTACACAAGAAAGAGCAAAATGTGTTGTGTGGGTTAGTCTTAAAATACAAATCAACCAATTGCTTAAACCTCCTTGGAAGCTGACTTGAGGAAGTTACCACTCTTGCCCAGTTCCTGTGTTTGTGAAGAGATCTGCTGACAAAAGGGACTGGTGCTTCAGAACAGAGAAAATTGTATGTTGATAGGGTGACTTTTTCTTTCTTCTTCACTACAAGAGTGTTTCTAAATTGCGGTGGAACGTTTATTTCAAATAAGCCAGAACTGCTGCTTCATTTAGCCTGATGGTATGTCATATATATTTGGGACATACAAAGGATGAAGATCGTCCTATTATTTTAAGCCTTGGACATCCCAGAGGTGTGACTTAGGGGAAAACTTTTATATTACAGAAATGGTACAAGAAATCGTTCCAGGGAGCTTGACTTCTTTGACTTCTATTTACACTGAGAAAGAAGAGTTGTCTAACTGTTCACTTAAATGGCATAATTAGTTCAATTAAACTGCAGGATGGCTGGAGAAGAGAACTTACACCCATGGCTATCCAAAGACATTTTATACAGTAATAGAAAGATATAAGCTCTACGTGGTTTGTAGCAAAAGGTTCCAACTGGTTAATTGAAATATTTACCTGGGGATAGACAAGAGACAGATAGAGGGAATGTAGAGAGTAAAAAGTTTTACTTGGAAGATCAGAGGAAACAGGAATGCTTTCTTGAAAAAAAAAAAAAAGAAAGAAAAAAAGGATAGTCTTATAGCTAGAATTTCTGCAAGTAGAATGACGCAGTTTGAGTTGTGCCATACCTTTCAGCACAGAATTGATCTATGTCTATTTAGCAAATCAATACATGAAGCTAGAAAGAGAGTCACTTTCTCTGCTCTACAGCAAAGTGTTTGCTGCAAACAGGTGTTCTTTCCTCAACAACAGTGGTAAATGATATAGAATGGCCAAACCTGGGCTGGAAAACAAAATGGCCCATTTTAGGCCTTTTCCCGTAGCAGTCTGGGAAAGAAATGCCCAATTATGTCAGGCCCAGATGGTTCATGTAAAGAGTAGGTCAGTCGTACTATTCTTCCATTTCTGTGCATGATTTTATAATCATCTCCTTGGTTCAAGCTAGTTTTTAAGTTCACAAGAAGAGCTCAAGGGAAAGTGTGATATTTAAGCCTAGACATTTTTTTTCATCTGGGTTTCCTGTCACAATGCCAGTGTCTGTGTGTGTAAAGTTCTGGCAGCCTGAAATACTTTGATATATTTTTTTCCCAGGCTTCAAAAGGAAAGGTAAACAATGGGCTTGCAACTCCAGGGCAAGCATCAGTAGCCAAGAGTTTATGAGGTAGATCATCTTCTTTATGATTCTGGCATCACTCTAAGTATTTTGCCATGTAAAAGGGATGTATGAAAGAAAAAAGAAACTCATTTAGTGGTTTTTGAGGCTGCAGGTTTGATGCCTTAAGGTTATTTCTAGGTCCACACAGGTTTCATAGATTTTTGATTCTTGCTAGAGGTAAAAGAGAGAGAAACTCTGCATCAAAGACAAAATAAAAGCTATTTGAAACCAAAAAGAAAATTCTAATTTTTAGTAGCTCCTTGACAGATATTTGGACTTCCTTGACAGTTCAAACAATATCTAAATTAAAAAGAATAAAGGATCATGGAATCTTAATAGTGCTTTGGATATTTATTTTAAATGTTTTAGATACACTAACAGGGCAGTCATGAGTTCAATACGCATATAGTGTGCTTCTTTTGTGTTAAAATACTTCTGTGTATTCTAGTAAACATAATCTTGTACCTGGTCAGGTCTAAACATGAGAGCATACTTTAAAGGCTGATTTTGTGTTGTTTTGCCTGGACAGACAATTCTAAAATACTTAATTGTTCAGTCCCACTTCTAACGAGTAATTCAGTAATCTGGGGAATTTAACAATTGAGACTGAGAAGGGAGTGAATATGAAGAGCAATGAGATGTTTTTAATGATCTTTTCCAACCTAAATGACTCAATGACTTTATGGAGTGAATTGCAATTTAGTGCAAAGTGAGAAAGAGAACCCTCAGAAAAATGAAAAGCAGCAAAACCAGGAGATAGTTTAACAAAATATCAGGGGAAACTTCTGACAGGACAGGGTATAGAAGATAGATTAATAATTTGGAGTGCATTATTTGATTGATTGAACATTGGCAAGAGCAGGCTGTTCTATTCAAATTGGTCCATCCCACTTGTCACCTTAGTGGAAATTAAAATGGCTACTGGGCCATCTTAAATGCTGTAGGTAACAGTGGTGATATATATAACATAGGATCTTTCTCTTTTCAGTTTTTGTAACACTGAATGTGAAATCAAAGTTATTTAAACATAAATATAATACAAATCTAATGCAATCTGGAAAAGTAGGCTGGATGACTATAGTATAGCATTTTGAACTTTCTGCTTTACATCTGTCTCATCTTAGGGAGTGGAAATCTGGTTTGCAATGCAACAGTGAAAAAGGCAGACCTTGTACTAAGAAGACTTTTGGACATGGGACAAAAATCCTAACAATAATCAGTGCATTCACCAAAGAGAGAGTTTAAGATAGTAGAAAGACCTCTGTCAATAGAATATCTTTCCCTCTTCTCTTTATCTTTTTTTTTGCCTTTTTTCTGCTTGCGGTTTCTTCAAAAACATATTATCCCTAGAAAATGTTCTGCAGATTTGGAATTGCATTCAAAGAGAAATACTAGTAACTTTAGCATGTCATATCTGAATACCAGGAAAGTTTCCCTCTTCTTCTACCAGATGCTGTCATCATGTGCTGCAACGCTCAGTCCTCCCTTGGCTGTCCAAGCTACATTACAAATTTTGTATATCCTTTTGCCTCGTGAACTTAGAAGGATGTATAAATGGTCTAAAAAGACAGACTCAATCTGGGTGCTTATAGCTATTTAGATATTGAATTTTGTTCGTTTTCACAATATTTTCACATTCCATTTGCATAATTTCTTAAGGTGGAAGATACTGCCCAGAAAAGCATCTGTGGCATCAGGGGTCTAAACCCTCTGTGGCTGGATTAAGCCCTTCTTTACACCAGGCAAACTTCTTTCATTTACTTGACTTACATAGCCAGGGAGCTCTTATATTTCACTAGAAATGACTGTATAATACATTACAATTATATTTCCGTACTCAATTTAGTGCCAAGTAAAGAAAAATTCTCACCTTCAGCTTACTGGTGTTTTCATTTGTTTTCTTGAGTATTTATGTAGCACCTCCACCCCAAGGCAGACATTCAGGCAAGGGGAACTTCAGCTAATGCCAGGGTCCCAAGTCCTGCCATCAGCTCTGAATTTGCAGACATATTTGCATGTATAAAAGTCCTCACTCTGTCAAAATGTGTAAGACTGACTAAAATAGCTCTGAAAATCTGTGAGAAACTTGACAGGGGGAAAAGAATGTTTTACAGTTCTCAGAAAGGTGCTGCTGCATCTAATCTAGTACACAAAGTTTAGAGATGCAGTAGTTAAGAGCCTTTCTAAATTAGATGATCTGCTAGTGGGGCCATTAGGATGTGTGGGGTGGATTTTCTTTCCATGAAACTCACTGAAGGAAATGGATCACTTTTGCTTAAAATCTCATGCTCACAAAATTTCATGTGTCAGTTTTAAGTGCAAAACGAGTCTCCTGAGATTATGAGTTTTGAAATATTTGTGGAGATGCATAGGCACTTTCACACAGCTTTATCTCAGCACTGTAAAATTCCCATGATTTCTCCTGAGTACTCTGTAACTGTATAAAACCCTGAAACAGTTGAGAAGGATCAGTCCAGCCTGCTATTGTAGTAGGAGGAGTTCAGAATACATCTGTTCTAAGAAAAAAATTATGTACAAATGTTGTGGATCTGTCAGCTATTTTCTTCTGCTAAATACAGCATAGTAGGCCTGTCAGTCAATAACCTGAGGTTTCCTCAGCCTTTTGGGGGGAGTCTTCTCTTCAAAGCACTTTTTAGAACCTCTTAAGCAACCACCTCTCAAGTTTTTATTTTACTGTCTGGTCCCACTACTGCTGAAAAAAAGAGATTAATCAGAAGCTAAAGCCTCTTACGCTTGTCTCTCCATAAGATTTATGCATCAAAGAGCACTCTGCTCCAGGGGTAAAGGTCACTTTCACAGATACTTTCCCCATACATTGCCAACTGTTTCTACTCTTCAAAGAGCAGTGGGTTCCCTCATACCAGTTATGTTTCATTACTATGTTTAAAAAAAAAGCAGTTTAGAAGAAAACACTCTCTCCATTTGTCTCCTTTGAAAGGTTTTACAGATAGGTGATAGTATTGATTTTCCTCAGTTTTTGCTACTTATTTGAAATGCATTCTGTGCCACATTGAGGTCTTCTGCCATTTTCAGAACCCCAGTGCTGTAGACACCAAATGAACCTTGATGCATTTGAATCTTTGCATTTGAGACTTCTCTGGAAACCAAGCAAAGGAGAAGACAGAAGAGAGAGAGGTGGTCCATGAGCATCAGGCTAATCTTCATCTTCCCAGTGTGAAGAGGAGCACTGGGAGAGAAAATGAGAAAATTCTTTAAGAAACTGAGGAGGGAGCCAAAGAGGAGGAAAAAGCAGATTATGGAGTTAGGAACATACCAGGTAAAGGTGAGTAAATCTTGCAAAAAACAGATTAAGAATCTGAGAAAAATTACTACTTTTGCTGTCAAATCTAAAATTATCAAGCATTACATTAGTTCAAACTGAAATATTAGCTGCTTGTATTTAAAACTGTTCTTATATCCATTTTCATAGTCAAGACTTAGGGAGACAAGGATTTAGATAAATAAAACTTGTTGATTCTTCATGTCTATAGAGATCCTGATACTTCACCTGGAATAATTAAAATCAATGTAAAAAGATCTGATCTCTGTCTTTTTACATACCCATACAACTGTTCTGTGAAAATGAGATTATAAAAGACACTCTTTTACCCTCACTCTTCAACCTGACATTTACTTATATTTCTGAGAAGTTTGCTCTTGGAAGTGTCCATTACATCAGAGAAGGTTTTTCAATTGCTAGAGTTCATTAACTATACCTTTCCATGTCCTGTCTCCCAGATCTTGACAAAAATTCCACACATTTAATTATTAAATAAGAAAGTCAGGGCAAAATTTTCTTAGTAACTTTATTATTCACCAAGTAGTCACAAAAAGAGTCAGTCAACAAAGGCAAAGAGCAGCTTTCCAGCTCTTCAATAACTAGCAAAAGCCTATTTTTGTCCAAAATGTTATTCCTTGCAAAAATAAAATTTTTTCTTCAACCAAATATCAAATTTATTTGTGGGGGCTGTTGTTGTTGTTGTTTGCTGAAAAGCATTGCAACCAATGCTTTTCAGTAATCTTTAGTTCTTTGCTAAATGAGCAAAAAATACAATCCTAAATAATTCTAGTATGACTTTATGACTTTGTCCTTCCCATTTCTGTGACCTCTTTGGAGGACATTCTGGTTTCCATTTTCCATGGGCTTGTTAGCTTGACAGCCTGCAGATATACATATACAATTGTAGATATACAAATATGATATATTTCCCCTCTATTTTAAAGACATGGTTTCATTTTCCCCTCCTTTTATTGACAGACTTGTCATTGATTCCAGGGTTCATAAAAGCAATGATGACAGATAGATGTCTGTAACTGAACAACTCACAGTGGAGTTCACTTGTTCTAGCAGGTATTTCTTTTTTGTTTTTCCTACTGACTTTGTTCCCTTTTCTCTGGAGCAAGTATATTTAGGGATTTATGGGTTATTTTAACTGAACAACGTAAAAAATACAGAATTTTGCTGGGCAGCAGAATTTCCTACTGGATTTTTCTTCCTATCTGCATAGGTGCATATTTCTTTGACTTTGATGAACCTTTTAAAGTTTGATACTAGTTGATCTCATATTTTGTTTATTTAGTATTCTTCTGTTTTGCAAGAGGGAATAAGACATCTTGATATCTTGTAAGAACTCATAACAAGCTCTCTCATCAGCCCATGTAATATGCCAGTTGTTCCACAAAAAACAGTTCTTTATTTTCTGTGGATCATTCCATGATACTTACAAAAATGTTTACTTTCAGCTCTTAAAATGAGTTCTATGAAAATCAAGCTTGCAAAAGTTAGCAGTGAGAGAAAGCTGGTTGCAGGAAAAGGAAGAGGAATCACAACGTTCAAAGTGGGAAGATTCTTTATGGCAAAACTAGACCTTTCTAAAACAAAATGCAAGTTGGCAGCTTGTGAGGCAGTTAGTAGACTGAGGTTTTAAGCAGAACTTGGAGAGAAGTTCAGGTGCTTTTCCAGGGATTTGAGTCAAATATGTCATCTGGAGTGGTCTCACCTGTCAGCACAGACAGTTCAGGGAAATACCAAGACCTGTCTCTTTGTCCCTGTTTTTCAAAGTAGAGCAAACTGAATTTATAAAACTTGCAGTTCCCTCCACCCCTCTGCCCCTTTCCTTTCCCCTGTTTTATTTGTCTAGCAGTTGCCAGCAGGGATCAGACACTAGGAATAGTTCAGTCAGCACCTTTTTCTGGGGCACAAGCACCAGACCAGAATTTATTGGCTTTATTCACTGCAGGGATGATCACTACATCCAAGAAAGAGCCTCTCCTGCGGGGTAGTGATGCTTTGCCACCAGCCCAGTCAGCCGGCTCTGACTGCAGGTTTTAAGCTTTGTTTCATGCCCCTCGGGCTGAGAAAAGCCTGTGCCTCTTGGAATGCTAACCATCCTTGCGGGATTGGATGCCTCTGTTTCATCAGACAATAAATTAGAGAGCTCGTGTTGGATGGGAAGTGACCATTTCACCTAGCTTGGCGTGGGGATAAAGAGACGTGGTCGAGCTCGCGTTCAGAAGAGCGGCCAGGAGTCGTATTTATCAAGTGGATCTCTATCCATCTTCTGGGTGGAAAACGGTAGCTGGAGCACTTCCCCTGCCGACACACACTTTATAAAGCTGGGGGGGCTGGGAAGGGGCTCAGTGAGAACGGGAGGCGTGGGGGCTGCTTTGGGGGGCAGCCTGCAGTGACACGGCAGCCCAGACATATGGTGTCATTACTCAGCCGACACAAATTTGACACTTGGTGAATTTATTATATTTTGGTTTGCTCCTGGTGCCTGAAAGGCTTTGCAACTGTCTCTTCATAGGGCCTGTCACAGATGTTGATGTATTTTCCTCCTCCACAGCCAGGTTTTACTGTGGAAACTGATACAACTTCACGATAGAATTTCTGGATGAATTATTCACGCATTGCATGCTTTCTGCACATAGGGGGTTGGAAGAAATCCATCCTATTCAATAAATGGTCTCTTTAATCCCCTTTAACAGAGAATTTTTCCTGACTTTAAACCATTTCTATTATCACCTTTATGATCCTAATGTTTTGGATAACATATTTATAGTTAATAGCTTTGTTAAATTTTTCACTATATTTCACCTTAACATGCAATTAAATTCTCCAGACACAGTGATGAAACTGATACATCGAAGAGACAATAAACCATATGGCCATCATCTTAACTTTTGGTAGCCCTTTTTTTTTTCTTTTTTCTTTTTTTTTTTTTTTTTAATCCAGCAGATCATTCCATGTCCACTGATTTATAGGCTAATTCCTGAAATATCTCAATATTTGTTGTTGTAGACAGAATGGGCTGCTGCTAATGCCGGTACCATCTGTAGAGATGATTTTTTAATTGAAAAGAATTTTCAGTCTTGAGAATAGAGAGTTGGATGAACTCATCACTGCCCCCTGAGAGAAGATTAATGAAATGAAAACATATTGTACCACTTTAATACCTGGAGAAGTAATAATGATGCATCAAGTGACAATATAGAGCATGGTGCGTGGGGGTAAATTGCTTTAACATAACAGGCAAAGTCCATCCAAGACTTAAAAACTGCATTTGCTATTTTAAAAACTATTGAGGTATTAATGCTTTGTACCAAAACTCCTGATTACATTTTCTTCCTGACTTCTAACTCCAGAAGCAGAGTTCAGATTTACATTCTCTTTCTCTTGACCCCACATGCTATAATTCATATTCCCAAAATAATCCTGTTTAATTTAGTATTAAATAACTACTTGCCCATAGTAAAGTCTTGAAATTAAATGGCTGCATGGATGTTAATCTTATCCCAAACTGGTGATATTACTTTTGAAAGACAGGACCAAGTAAAACTATGTAAATTGATATTCACTATCTAAACTATAAGAGTTCTAGTTTTTTCTTGGTATAAAGCTTACAGTGCCTTGACAAGAATTGGTAATTTAAAGCCTATTACATTTTTCCTCAGATTACTGTGCTTTGTATATTGTTAGTACAGCCTACATTGCTGAGTCTCCAGTTGTTAAATTGGAATTTATATTCGTATTTTGGAAAATTGCCTTTCTCCACAAAATTCCATAAATTAAGATCTCAGCCCTGAACACTCATGGCAGTATTCAAATATGGAAAATATTGAAACTACCTGGCCTCCACCCCAGTGTTTTGGAGAAGGATGACTAATAAGCATTTAAGGTATTATAAATAAGAATTTCCCAGAGTGTTTCAATTTACACAATAACTTTAAATGAAATGCAGAAACTACATTATTTTTTATGACTTAGTAAAAACCTAGTGCATTTTCTGTCTTAATTTTTTTCCCTAAACAACTGTATATTATACATAAAACTACAGTATATAAAACAAAAAATTGACAAAATCCTATCATTGTTATATCACGGTTCCATGAAATAAGAAACAGTACAGCAAAATATCTTTTGATAATTTGAAAAAGAAGTTTTGTTTTTTTTTCAGTGGCTTGTAGTTTTCTTTTAAGTTTATGTAGAGCAGAGATTTTCTTCTAAAATGGATTAACCTGAACTGGACAGACACCATCATTGCTTCCAAACCTGAACCGTAAGCTCTAGTTTCTCCTGGTCTAACTGAGTTAGTAAAGGAAAACAAACTACATCATTCCAGCGAATAGATGCTGTTTTAAATGATAAATATCTCACTGATAAATCAAACAATGGAGCAAATATGGAATTCAAGTATTCATTTAACTTTGCTTTTTTGACATTAATACATGTACAACAATCCAGTGAACTGCCAAGGATTCAGATGATATATTTGGACACCCATTTCTGGAGCTAGGAAATCAGAATATGGGGCATTAAGTTGTCCCAAACAGGTCGTGATCTTAATACCCTACTTCTGTAAATGGAACAATTATGCATTCTGAGTGATTCTTTTCTGTATTTTAGTCTTTGAATGCATTCATAAGCTACAGGAAACCATTCATAAGTTGAGGAAAGAAAGGAATCATGCAAAATTTTTATGTAAGAGACAACAGAAGACTTTATTCAGATTGGTTACAGCCATGAAGTTGTATGACACTGTTATACCTTGGACAAAAATAAATTTTAAAAATCCCATACTTCGAATATTTCATTTTAGTGTAGTGAAGAATTGCATAGGTACATCTTTCCTTTCCTCCCTTTGGTTGGTGTTTCTTACACATGCCACTTGTCATGTAAACACCTCTGGTTGGGGTAAAAAAGGAAAACTAATAGTAACCACCAAGTTGCTCCATTATGATTGGTCTTGGCCCAAAAAAAGTTCAAAATTACTCAGCCAACAAAAGTTACATAATTTTGGGAGTGTTTGATTTTTTTCCCCCCTAAAGGCACTGGTCCAGTTGAGACTGCAATAGTAAAGCTGATACGTGCCACTGGATTTGCAACACCTTGCAGTTATTTTAAGTCCCAAAGTTAGTATTTTCTAGAGTGGACAAGTGTCCCTTTTCTCTTGCGGCCAATTCTTTTGCAGTTATGCGTCGCTGTGCTGGCACAAGCAAGTCTGAAGGTTGGCTCTGCTGAGTTTCTGCTGCTCAGGAAATGCCATCGAGGTGCAAAGGCTGTGAGCAATTTCAGTACAGGGCTGGTGGAACAGTAGCCAGGAGCGGCTGTTAAAAAGACATCCACACTGATCCACTGACATACATCTTCACTTTATCTGACAAAAAAGCTCTCCATCTCCTTTTTCCACCCTTGTCTGCATATATGCTGGAGGTACAAAGAGCAATGAACCAGAGGGCCAGTGCCAGACCCCATGCCTTGAAAGTGTCTTCAAGCCTTGTAACCTTTCCCCTCCTTGAAGTCCCTACAGAAAACTCACCTCTCACTCAGGCATGTATTAAATTACAGACGGCTATTAGCCAGGCAGGTTGGGAGCTATCTAGGAATGACATGCACCCAGGCTGTTCAGCTGGAAGATCACAGCAGCAGTACTGAGCATCAGTTCCCTCTTCAATGAATATCCCAAACACTTGTGAAGGCTCTTATGGCCCTGAGCTGAGTCTCTGTTGTGCAATCATGTCTCCAGATAAGAGCAAGACCAGCCCTCAGGAGCTGCAATATTAGTGATATTAGTGAAAGACCACATTCCCTCCCTCTGGGGCTTTTTCTGCCCCAGTTTTCCCTACAACCCTGTTACTATAGACTGAACCCAAGAATGACACTTCCCTATACCTTCTAGCACAGTGCTGCCAAATCTCTCAAAAAGCCCTGTACCAGCACAGAACAACAATCAGGTGAACATCTATTAATTACAAGCTCTGAACAAGGGAATTTTCTCTTTTGCTTTCCCATTTGCATGATTCTCAGCATTTGATTTTTTCAATGCTTTGGTGAATTACCTGCGGTCCACAGACTTTGGAAGTGAAAGTAGTTCAGCTTCCAGTGCCATCACTATGGTAATACATAAAGACTCAAACAAGGAAGAAAGCAACAGCAGGAGCAAGATACAGAAATAATCCTTTGGTTCATCATAAATGTTGAATGATAATTTACATTATCAACAACAATACTTTGAAAGACATGAAGTTTTGCTAATAATAAATATTTCAGCCTTCAGCCCTCCATGCAGACCACCTTTAAAAGCCTGCTGTCTTAATGGTCTGCAATCTGATTCTACCACAATTTTTGGGGCTACTAATGGCAACTCTTGCAACTACTGCAGTAAATATAATTTGGTGAACCTAAAAAAAGAAATGCAGGTGACAAGTCTTAAAAACCTGCTATTCATTGCTAAACGTTCTACTGGAAAGCATGGCTCTAAATTTATTTCATTTCCCTGATTTTTAAAGGAGTGCAGCAAGGGGAAAAGAAGAGGTAAGAAACTGAAAATTATTCTGGGGAATTACTCTACTGAGTTGTTGTTATGTGCTTTACTTTAACAAGCCAGCTCGAAACTTATAGGTGGCCCAAAAATGGATGATGTGATACAATGGGAAATGGTTCAAATTCAACACAGCTGAAGAATAGCCTGTTACTTGGCAGGTATTTTGGCACTTACAAATAGTTTTCCCCCTGCCTTTTTCTTATGCAATATTTAATCTCATTGTAACCTTTTCCCCATTTCATTCTGCTTGTCATTGCCACCTTGCCAGTTGTGTTTTTGCAGAATGTATTTTAAGTAGCATTTTTTAATTTGGAACTTTGAAAGTAATTTTCTTTTAATGTGTATGAGAGTAAGCAGGCTTTAAAATCTTCCATTCACCTTGGAGAATTTACATTATTTTTATGGCTAGTATATATGTACAAGAGCAGATGGACAGAATAACAAATATATCAGGTAATAAATATCACCAGATTTGCTATTCAGAGTAGTAAAGAATATAAATTTCTTAACATTTTTTTTTAATATGATAATATTAAAGAATTTGGAAGGCAAACCTTTAAAGTGCATTCATTTTAAAGAGAAAAGGAAGAAAGTATAAAACTTGCTGGAAGGGTAATCACCAACATTTCCTTTTGGACAAGAGCGGTATCAAATAATATTGAAAATAAACTGACCTGGCTCTGTTAATATTCAGTGTATACTTCACATTCCCCATTATCCAAAGACAGATGTGTTGTGTAATAAGCTTTAGCTATATGAGTAGAAAATTTGAACCTAAAACATTGTCAGGAACTTACCTCTCACACTTCATTTGTTCCAGTAGCTTCTCTCAGCCTTTTGTGTCTGGGGTGGGGTTTTTGGTTGTGTTATTGGGGTTTTTGTTGGTTTTTTGGTTTGTTTTATTTTTTCTTTTAGCACAATGGGGGCAATTAAAAGAAGTTAAGTCTTTCACCATCTCTATTTTGAAATTCATGCCTCCATCATCTTCAGTCTATTGTTTCTACATTAGTCCCTAGCCATTCCCATGTTCTGCTTTCGTTCAGTTTCTTTCTGACTGAAAACAAAATGAAGTTGACCCAATTAAAGAAATTTGGGGAACCTTTAAACTTTTAAAGGCTCTCTAAAGCCAGCTTCTTGGATCCCTTACTAAATGAGCTGAAACAAACAGGATTATTAATACAGGTTTTGATGGTTTTTCCTAAGTCCATACTACCAAAGACTCTTTGTTGGCCCACTACTCTACTGCTGGTCTGTAGCTCTGTAGAATGGAAATCTGTGAAGAGAAGAGAAAGGGCTGTTCAATCTTATTCATTATGGTTTTTATGTGTAGCCAGCAAATTCTGCCTTGCCTACTCATAGCATTTTTAAATTACTTAACTCAGAGGTTTCTAAACTTTTGAACTATATGAAAGCCAAACTCACTTTTCTGGTGTTTAGATGTCAATACATAGAGTTAATGGCTGTTGGAGCAGTCTCTTATTTTTGATACTCAATTTTGTGTCCAGCAGGGAACAAGCTAAGGAGGGAAGCATTTTACAAACCTGCTAGAGAGGTAGATATTGCCCTGGGTGTTAGCAGTCTGAGGTGATTCAGGAAGCAGCTGGAGGTCTCTTAAAATCCTTGACAGAGTTTGTAATGAGTTTTCTTTGCAAATTCAGCAGTCTCCATGAAGGCCAGGTCTGTTTAAAAATAACAACTATTCACCCTAAGGGTTCTCACAACATGGGCCAGGCTTTTTGGTCTCTGACTTTGAGCATGCTTACATGCAGCAACATTTTTCCTTTTAAATGGAAAAATGTACAGAGTAAAGCACTTCTATTTTTGATTGCATGATGCACTTCAAAGTGATCCAGATGTATTTTAGGAAGAGGAGGCTGTTCTCTAGCAACCACAGTGCCCAGTGAGATCTTTCCAGTAGCACTGGGGAGACAACAGTGGGTATGACGGAACATAAAGTAAGGAAGGGGGAAATTTTACTTATTTTATGTAGGAAATTACAACTTCTTACTCACAGAGCAGCCTTATGTATAACAGTTCCTTCTCTGAAGAAAGTAATCTTTTCTGTTATATAGCTTGTGTGATGCTTCTTTTTCAGTCAATCTTTTATATCTCACAGATGGAAAAACTTGTGGAAAAAGCTGCCTCTAAAACACAGAAACTTCGCTTTATGGATGAAATATTGTAAAAGAAGTTTGGCAAAAAGGTTCCGTGGATAAGTATGACTGTATACCCTAGAAGCGGGCGGAAAGTCGAATCCCTAGATCTGAGCACTCTCAAATTTAGAAAGCTTGGCTCTGAGCAGAGACTTTTCTTGTGCTCAGAACATGTTTACCTAAGCACAATCAGAATGAAAATTATTTTTTCCCAATAAAAGTTAATAAAAGGAGACTCCATGCAAAACAAGTAACCACGGTGCGAAGTTGGAAATAATTTAAATACAACTTTTTGAGTTGTGAGGAGTTATCATCTCCATCCCAGCACCTGTAACAGTTAAAATTTAGATCTTCCATACATGAAAAAAATCACACCAGTTGAGCTTAAGTTATTATTGTTAAAAGATATTTTTAACTTTAGCTCTCAATGTGTAAAATTTTGTCCTAGTACAACAAAGCTTGTACTCTAGTCTGTGCTAGTCCCACCACACGTGGGATAAACACATTAGGAGTTTGTGTAGGTCAATGATGACTATGAATTACTAAAAGGGAATTATGGTAAAAATGCAACCCTTATCTTCACTATTGTCATCTCCAGTTGCACTGTAGACAGCTTCTGGAGAAGGATAAGGATGTTCGATCATTCCATCACTTCTTTTGGTCAACTTTGTGGTGCTGCTTTTGCAGTTAAAATTCTTTTCTGACCTAAATGATTCAGTGATTCAGTGGAAGAAGCTACACAGACACCTTTATTTTGGCTCAATACAGACTGACTTTGTGTAACTTGGTCACATAAAATAACAAGATCAGTGACAATGCAGCCTTTTGTAGGTCATTTTAAAAGTAGTTCAATGATTAGGTGACCTGTGCACTTTGAATTTTTGCTGGCCATCCAATTTGAGGTATGATCTGCTCTGGTGATGTGTTCCTAAGGTAGAGTTGTAGCTGTACACTTGCATTTATCTCAATCTAACTGTGTCTGCACTCAAATGTAATACCAGTATGCATATCAGCAAGACATTCCTAGCAGAATCAAAACCTAAGATACTGAAAGCAACATCTTAAGCCAACATTCTCCCTTTTGTTCCAGTCCCAGCCCCACATACACTGGTGAAGAGGGAAGGTTGCTGGGGAAGCTGCGCTTGCTTTTCAGTGAAATCATTACTTTGCTGAAAAAGTGTGTGCATGTGCTCTGCCAATGGCCCAGCAGAGTCTCTGGCTGCTGTACCTGACAAACCATGATCAACTGAAAGAATCTGCTGAGACTCATGTATCCACATTGAATCTGTACTTTTATATTTATTTGCTCACTGCCCTAATCCTACTGGCAGATCAAATTTGCTGCAAACTGTCTTTCTGCTAAATTCAAACTATGTCAATTGACATTTAGACTGACAAACAAAAAGGAGACCGATGGACACACCACAGACAACCAGATAAGACAGACTTGGGAGTTTCAAACAGATATCCCATTCCTGTTTTGTGGCAGGAAGCTGCTGCTGTCCATAGAGTGGTGATGTAAACCATCTGCAGTGCTCCACCAGGATCCTACAATACTGCAGGTACAGAATAAGAGCTCCATTTGCAAATGTTGATTTAGGATATCATAAAAATAAGTCTCTAAGATGCACATCGCCTTTCAGTCTCCAGACTAAAGGGAGCTGAGGAGGAAGCTTGAAACAGGTCAAGTATTGAGTGTTTTCCAGCTAAAACCTTCTTTGAAATATGTCATCACATATTTTAAAACATTAAAAAGGAAGTAGTTCAGTTTTAACCATACCATAAAAAAGATTAGTGTTCAAGTAGGTACAAAGATGGAGAGAGACTTTTTACAAGGGCAAGTAGTGATAAGACAAGGGTCAATGGCTTCAAACTGAAAGAGAATAGGTCTAGAGGAGGTAAGAGGAAGAATTTCTTTACTGCAAGGTTGATGAGGCCAAAACCCACCAAACATGTTGCTGAGAGAAATTGTTGATTCCCCATCCCTGCAAGTGTTCAAGGCCATGCTGGATGGGATTTAGAGAAACCAGGTTTAGTGAAAAGTATCCCTGCTTATGGCAGAGGGGTTAGAACCAGATCTTTAAGGTCTCAACATAAATAATTCGATGATGATGATGATGATTCAGTTACAGGAAGAAAGACTAAAGAAATGCAATAAGCAACCAGAGGAAATGGAATCATATTGTTCCCTGGGACAGTGTCTTACTACTCAACTGAGATACAAAAAGCCATCACCAATAAATGACTTTTTACTTTGCAGTATTTTGAGGACCTGTAATTGAAAGTACCTATTTTGCAGAAAATCTAAAATGGATGATACAACACATGTTTCAATGTGTAACAAAACTGGAAAGAGCTCCCTTATGTTATAAAAGAATAGAAACTGCAGGCTCTGTGTACTGGAAAAAACACTGAGTCACATACTTGTCCTCATTATTTAAACTACTATTACTTAAAGTAAGGATACTCTAAATGCATAAATAATCAACAACTAATGAGTGAAAACTGATAATCAGATAAATCAATTTCTTCCCCATTCAAATCAGTTCATCTAGTGTTTCAATTTGCTATTCAGTTATGAATTTATTTTTCTTCTTGACAGTCTATGTCCCTTTTTACACTGCCCTACTCCTAGATCAGATGATTATTTGAAACATACAACTTTTATTTAAAAGAAACAGTGTCTTTTAAACCTTTCTGGTTTTGAAGACTCTCTCAGAGATTTACTCAAAGCACATCTCTAAGAAAACAAGAATAAACAGATGAAGGAATCATCAGTTCTTTATTTATAAAACCCTTGGGATTTTGTATCATAAATTTTGAACTTTCGCCATGTAATCAATTTGAGTCTGAAGGAAGCCAAAATTTTTCAAAACTTTTGTGTTGATAACTTTCTTATAAATACTTCTAAAACAGAAATAACCAGTCTAAAATAGCAACCACTATGCTAGTCTCGTTTGGGTATTTGTAACATTGCTCAGTGGATCTTGAAGAAACTTGTGCTGGGTTCAAAGAACTTCATGCTACCTGAAATATACTGTCCAAAGACTTCATATCCTCCTAGGATTTAAAGCTGGTGATAGAAGGTGAGTTCTGGTTCAGATGTAATATATGGAGAGTCAAGCCAGGAGGGCAAGTGAGACCAGGCAGAGCACTAATTACGCACTGTTTTTTGGATTTGGTATGATACATACATCGCTGGAGGGGAGCTCTGTTTCCAAATTATATTTCTGTGTTGTTTACATATTACACGTGTTGAAAGAAGCCTGTCCAAGTCTCTTGAAATAGGGAGGAAGCAAAAGAGAATGATGACATACACTTGATGCTCTACAAGAGCAATGCAGCAGACATGATACCAATGAGATACATCTGAGATATACAGCAAACAGAGAATCAGACTCTTGAAAATATAATTCTTGATATCATGGCAGTAGGTGAATGCAAAAGCCTCTTCAGCTTATGAAACGCAGCAGTTCTTCAATGTGAACATGGAAAGAGAAATGTGAATTTTCTTTTCACCTTCTGTGAATACAAAAACAATTAGAATAATGTACTTGTCGGGTTTTCTGTGCCGCAGAAATGTTTCCCAAGATGTTAAAAGTCCTTTTTTCCCCCAGCAGTGAGATCAAAGAAGAAGTCAAGAGTCAAGAGCTCTAGTTTCAAGGTTGTTTATTTTTCCTTATCTATAACATTCTTACTCTGACCTGCAGAGGTCTGTCTGGCAGGTCAGTCCAAGGCACACTCCCCGCCCTCAGGGAGGTGCTAGTTTTTTATACTAAAAACTATGTGTATATTATTTACAATTTTCCAATACCTATCACCTATGTTAGACAGTCAGTTTCTACTCTAATCCAATCAACAGTGCCATCATCACAGCAGAAACATGGAGCAGGTGAAGAAGAAGGAAGAAGCCTTAAAACCACAAGGATCCTCCATCTTGTCCTCACTGACACCATTCTAACAAACCCCAAAATCTACTTTTTCACCCTGTGACAAACTAACTATTACTCTCTTCCAACTCTTGCGACACGTAATTCCTCACATAAAGTTGGTAATCATTTTCATGGGCTAGAATCCAAACGACAGGTGTCTTTGACTCTGTGCCAAGGTCTCCAAGCCTCCTGCCTGGGTCTCGGGTGCTCCAGGGCAGTCAGAGACATGCCCTGGGTTCCCACATGTACTTTCCACTGAGTTGACAAGAATGTAGGCACCCTTGGACATTGCAGTGAAGACTAAAGAAACTGTGTGTAATTAGGCCTTTGTTCCTGCAAAGTGGTGAGGGAGCAACTGCTGCAAAGAGCCAGGCAGATGCTCTCAGCTGAATTGATTTTCAGCAACGGTTTTTATCAGCTGACATGAGCTCTGACCCCATGCTCTGTGTTTGCTTATGGCTGCTCCAGCTGCTGGATGCAAGGGTAACTGCAGAATAGGCAACAACAAAATTCAAGGCCCAAGTCAGCATCTGCAGCTGAAAACTGCACTTTAAGAGGACTTTGGAAATACCTTTTGTATTTGTTAGACATATTAGCTTGGGCTCAGTGCCGTGACTCATCTCTGACAACATTATGCTTCTCAAGTAAAACACACTTCAGTACTTGGGATTTGATTGTCAAAAACAAGAAAGGAGAACATGTGAGACGGCTCTGAAACATACCATAACATGATAAAAATCACTGAATTGAATCACTCAATTGACATCATTGACAGGATGACTCAATTGAGATCCATTGACAGGAAGATCTTTCAAAAGTCATAGTGTTCAGAAAACAAATCACAGTGAATGCTTGTACAGTCCCTTGAACAAACAGCATACAATATTAAACAGGGACACAGTACTAGATAGTCCTGTTTATCCATGGGACAGGTTTTATATGTTCTTAAATGTCAGGAGAACATGAATTAAAATGGCTGCTGCATTCAAGAATAATTTTAATTCCCTTTAATAATACATATCACATGTCAATTGTTTAAAGAACCACCTAAGACAAGCTCCTGTTCCCTCAGCCGATTGAAGTGATTAATGCTCTAGTGACATCAAAGAAGTTTTGTCCATTTCCTTCAACAGAGCATTTGGCCTTAAATCCACATTCAATCTACTGTCATCAGTTAGCTCAAAACTATCCCTTGCAAATGATGGTATATAACATNTTTCTTTTCTTTTCTTTTCTTTTCTTTTCTTTTCTTTTCTTTTCTTTTCTTTTCTTTTCTTTTCTTTTCTTTTCTTTTCTTTTCTTTTCTTTTCTTTTCTTTTCTTTTCTTTTCTTTTCTTTTCTTTTCTTTTCTTTTCTTTTCTTTTCTTTTCTTTTCTTTTCTTTTCTTTTCTTTTCTTTTCTTTTCTTTTCTTTTCTTTTCTTTTCTTTTCTTTTCTTTTCTTTTCTTTTCTTTTCTTTTCTTTTCTTTTCTTTTCTTTTCTTTTCTTTTCTTTTCTTTTCTTTTCTTTTCTTTTCTTTTCTTTTCTTTTCTTTTCTTTTCTTTTCTTTTCTTTTCTTTTCTTTTCTTTTCTTTTCTTTTCTTTTCTACAAAGCTTTTCTCCTTGGAACAGATTTCATACATATATCACAGCAAGAAAACACCCATAAGAAATCTTTCAATAGTAGGAAATGTTTGAGACAATACAGTGACTTTAAAAAAAATCTTTTGGAAAGCTGCACACATTATGGTATGTATTGTTACTAGGGGAAACAGTCACTATAGATAATTTAAAGGTTTAATGATTGAAATATACTACTTGCATAATATGTCTTTAAGGAATACTGTTCAAGACCTATGTTTATTAGTAACTGGATCTGGTTACAGTTCACAAATCTCTGATATCAGACCTCAATTAAAATGCCATTTATTTAGAGAAGTGTTGAAGTCCATGACTGAGTGAACAAGACGGTCCCAAATTCACTTCCAGTCCAGCTGTGGTACATCAGTTGTGGTACACCCATAAGGAACAATTTCCCATTGCATGGGTATCAACACCTCTAGGAGCTTTCACACAGACATGTATGTAATGCTAAAAATAAACTTTAGCTATGAAGTTTCTTTTGCATTTCTCAGATTGGTAGGGTCTGCTAGCAGAGTAAAAGTACCTGAGCTAGAAGAAAAATCTCTTGTGCTCTCTGAAAAGTGATTTTCACATCCAATGCTACAGGAATGAAGTAAATATATCTGTATTTCTTGCCCCTGAGCAGCACCCAAAGACAGAATTTGTAATGTTCGCCAAATGTCATGCCATTTCTACACTACAGCTTGTACACATTTTTGCAGTAAAAAGGTTTGCTGTACATGTAAGCTCCCCTGTCTGCCTTTTTAAAGGAAAAACTCTTCTAATAAAAACACAAAGATCTCTATATTTAATATAGTAAACAGATGGCAGTCTCTCATGGCAAAGCACTTTTGTTCAGTAGTTTTCAAATATTACTTTTACAGAAAGTTCCCGTCTACAAAGGATTTGAGGGGGTGCACATTTGGGTTTGAGGGGGAGAACTTTTGTAGATGAAATAGTTACCCAAAAAGCTTTACAAGCCATTGGCTCCCATTAGAACCTTACTGCTAACTCATTTTCAAGGGTTGTTGCCACTTTAACATAACAATGGAATATATGTTAACATCTTCTTTTATTTTAAATTCTTTTTTAATGCATTTTAAGATGCACTTGCAGATTCCTGAACTGTGAAGTGTTTTTTTCCTACTTTCCAACATTACGTGCAAATGAGCATCTACTTCCTTCTTTTCCTCTACCCTGCCTAAAAAACACTACTTACAATAATATGTGTCTGCTCAATGTACTTCATGAAACTGGCAGCATGATTTCTCTACTCAGAAAACAGAGGAATTATTTTCTACTCCTGTAGCTCAATTCCCATTGTATATGTTTTGGGTTCTATGTGTAATTCAGATGTAACAAAATCAAAGAATTAACAACAGTAATGAAGACCTACTGCCTTTGGCTCAGTTTGTTGCAATGCTCAGCAGGTTGCAAAGTTACCCCACTATTAGGTCTTTTCCATGAAATATCTTAAGCAACAACTTTTGTTTTTCACATATTAAATATGCAGCTAGGCAGACTCACTTCCTAATCTAGTGCTAAGAGAGCTACTCCAGGAATGTCTACACTCCGGGTCAACATCCATGTAGCTCTGTACTTCAGGGACCTCCCAGAACCTGAGACTTGCTCCTGCAAAATGAGCAATTCTTCTGGAAAAAGGAGTTTGGGAAATTTCACACATCATCTGTAATTAATACCACGACTCACTCTTACGAATAGCCCTCAAATTAGAATGTAGATTGCATAATTTCTGGGTTGCTAGAGGAGCTGATGAGTTCTGCCATTAGGATCTGCTGAGAAAGGCTGCTTACACACCCCCTGATGAAAACGGATGGAAAGGCTTGAAAAATGGATCAGCTTTTGTGAGCAGCTGTTGTTGATTTCTCTGCTAGCCTCTTGCCTCCATCTTCAAACGTGTTGCTCAAAACGCCCTGAACCAGAGGCAGGACTAGTGAAGGGCTGCTCATGTGGGTAAATGAACAATGTCTGGAGGAAGCGAAAACCATTTATTCAAACTTCTCTAGACCATTTTGCTAGCAGCTGAGAATTCCATCTTTGGTTTTGTTCTCCAGCACTGAAGGATACAGGCAATTATTCAAATTGCTTGACAAATAAAAGGTATGAAAAATAGGTTTGGAGGCATTTTTCAAAAGTGACAAGGTCAGCTGTCCAACCATGCCCAGTTCAAAAACCAATATTAAGAAGTGCTAACTTTCTCTTTATTTTAATAAAGAAAAAAATCATTTGTATCTTACAGTGACCAACCTCAGAACCATTACCACTGCAGTTCTATTTGGGTAACTTGGGAACATTCTATATTTTCATTCCTTTCCTTTTTGTTTAAATAATAATGCTGCTAGTCATGGTGCACAGTCGCTGTTTTAATCAAGAACTGTGCATTTTAAATATTTGTGTTCATTGTAGCCAAGGAGTCTGCAAAGTCAATGTTTTGACCAATTAAGCTTTAATCAGGACAGAATGTTTCAATGTTAAAATATACAAATTGCATCTGATCCACTGGCATATGCTACCTCTCTTGTATTAGCATGTCTTTCTTCTTAATCTGAATGGCTCAGCTACAGGCTTTCCTTTCTAAGTAATGACATGAGCCTCCCATTGCCAACAGAGATGTTACAAGAGCTGCCTTTATAGTCCATCAGCTGTGTACTTAGCACATCTAGCAGGCAGCTTCGTGCTTCTTTACTTATTTACTCCCCATCTCTCTTCTTTACTCTGTATTTGAAATTTTCTGTCACTTATGTTCTGTAATGGAAGACACATGGGTATTGTTTTGATACTCTGGGGAGAAGCTGGGTTGTCATAGCTCGAGGCACATTGAAAGGACACAGGAATTATTGGCTGTTCCATTTGTCACAGGCTGAAAGGCAGAATTCTTCAAAACCATCCACCCACTTCATCCTCAGAAAGGTAAATTCACTGTATCTCTCCTGCCCCTTTGCTTATGAAAGGGGTTGGCAGTAAAGGTCAGAGGTAGCTGGTGAAGGGCAGCATAGAACCCCAATGAAGTGCAGTCATCTCAGGTGCCATTTGTTTCTCAAAACTCTGAATCCTTGCTAATCTCCCCGCTTATGCACATTTCAAACCCTGTACCAGAACCATAACCAGTGTCATGAGCTCCATGTTCACCTTGCTGGCTGCAGCAGTGGTGGAGCTCTCATTTCAGTTCTGTTTCTTGGCATTTCTGCTACCCAATTTTCTGCTGCTAACTATGTATTTCAGTTTACTTTCTCCTTTACTTTCATAGCATTCATATTCCAAAATCAGCACCTATTTTATCCTTTTAGACCCAGCTGCTAATTTCCCTAGACTTAGAGAAATTCTGCTTATCTTGGCCATATTTGTGAGCATTTTAAATTTGGTAGTGTCCTGAAATGTCTTTTTAAATGACCCTTGCTTTTATTTCTTTATCAATACAATACTGTACTACATCTGATCCTCAGATTATCCAATTAGAGAATTTCCCTTTATTTGATGTTTTGTCATTTAGGGTGATCCTAATATTACAGTGTATCTTCAGCCCACTTGACAGTTTTCCTTTTCAAGCTAATCTGCATTAATTTTGAGCTATATTATACAACTAAAAAAAAGGTCCCTTTGAAAACAGCAGAACTCTTCACATGAATGTGCAGGGTCTATCCCTCAGAGGTGGCGCTTTTTTTTTTTTTTTGCATTTCGTTCATTAAATAAATAATATATATTGTTGCCAAAAATTCTAACTAACCTACTTGTTTGATTATAAAAAATCAAATCGAGGTTCTAATTTTTCTTACTACTTTTTTCCACCCTTCTGGCATCCATCCACAACTACAAAGAAAGTGTCAAAATCACACAAGGATGACTTATCTGGCCCTTAGGTTTCAGAATTGCTTGAATAATCTTTTTAAGGGACATATCAAAATATTTCTTGGGATGTACCTTTCATTTCTTGTAGGCAGGTTAGAAGTCTCTATTCTTCTGTATTACCCAGTTCTCAGTAGATTACACATTATAGATATTGTTACTTTTAAGGAGAGAGAAAAATAATTTATTACTTTCACTGAAAAATTGAGGCACTGTTCATAAGACCCTAGCCTAAAAATGGAAGTATAAAACACCCTCCTATAAATCATATTTTGTGCATTTGAAGTTGTTGTGGTGAAATGGACCAGAGGGAAACACAGAACAAAACTTTGATCACTTTGATCAAGCACAGACCACCTCTTGGGCTCCTGAGTGCCACTGTGCATCATGCACATTTTCAAATTTTTGTCATAATAGCTACCAGTCATTGCAGCTGAGCTAAAATAGTGGATGGTGATTAAACATGTGATTGAATCCAGACATTTTAATCATAGCCCTTCTATCTATTTTTGCAAAGCAGGCTGCCTGCTTTCCCAGCAGTCCTCATGAATAGCCCAGGGATGATAATTTGCATGCTAACTGAATTCATGTACCACACTGATTGTATGGAACATCTGTTGTTGATTGTTTTGGTCCTCTGCTTTTCAAACTAATATATGAAAATGCAGGAGGTAAAAGGCAAATTATCATGCCAAGGGCAGAGAGCAATTTGTTCCTTCTCTTTTTGTTGGAACTCTATGTTGTAGCTATTGATAAATATCACTACACTCCTGCTGTCCCCCTGGACTTGCACTAAAATACTATGCTTAAAGTTGCTGCAATTTTCCAGATGTTTTTTTTTTCTTCTCAATCTAATTTTGGCATAGCTTTGGCATAACCACATTAGATGTAGTTAGAGAAAACCCTTCCCCCATCATCTTTCCCAGCCCACATACCCACCACTGTGCATCTAGAACTGACATTCTTCTCCAGATAGATGTAAAGGAAGAAGGCTCCTCTTGTCCCTGAAGTCTCACTTTGCTCTAAAAGTAAACAATTAGTCTTCTCAGGAATGTGATTTTCCATCTTCATGGTAGAAAATTGAGACACTTCCTAATATTGTCTGAGGAAGCTGCTCCAGCATGGAGCAGGTTGCTGCCAGGATAGTTCTAAAATAAGAACAAGTCTCAATGCAGAGAAATAAATCTGTACTTCTAGATCCATGATACATCAGGTTTCAAAATAGTAAGTTGAATGGTATGTGAGTGAGAAAATTACACAGCTTCAGTGGTAAATTTACTTTCACCCTGCATGAACTTATGCTACTGTTTGGAGGGAGGCTTTTAAAACTGCCAGCAATGTTAGCTAGTTTTTCCTAGTGTTTTTGCCTAATATGCAAGATGTAGGGCACTTTTTTTGCCACAGAAAGAAGAGACAGTATGTCTGTGCATGATGCAGTTTAGTATGTGAGCAATCTGAATGTTTAAGTTTTCAGTCTGCACAGAAAGAAGATAAATGGCTTGAAATAACCATTGAGAAAATATTCCATTAATCCATCAGCAGCTGTTGATTCAGAGTGCAACTGGCTGCAAAGATTAGTTGCATATTCAAGGCTGCTATAGGAGCAGCTATGGATTACATCACTCCAACTCTCTTAAAGTCTGGCTGCACTGGATCTCACCTTCTGTACTCTGTGTGTGTGAATATTGCACTTGCCTTTGCAAATTTCCAATATAAAGGTTGATCCTGAGAAATACATCTGTGTCTAATTCCCGTGGTGATTCATTCTCATGATTATTGTATCGCATCTTGGATTTCATTTTTCTCTTTGTGCTCATTTCTCCTTCAGAAGGGTTTGTTGTGAAAGAGAAATTGCTATTGTAGCATATATGAACATGCATGGTCTTTGTGGGAAAGCAGGGTCAGACGTCTGTAGGGTCTTTCAAGCTGAATCTCCAGGTATCAGCCCACACAAAGAAGAGAAAAAAAACAAACAGGAAAAAGATCTAGTAAAAAAGTGCAGCTGGGTTGAAGGCAATTCAAGCAACAGTGACCTGCATGCAGTACCTCAGTCATGCCTTCACTTGCCAAAATGTGTTGATAGGCATCTTAACACTAATGAGAAACTCGGACAAAAACTCCACTGCTCCAGAGATTGTTGTACTTGATATACTTCACTAACTTTGGCATGGACTGAAAATTAATTTTCCATGGAATTTAGTGTTAACTAGCGTGGTTACAAGAGTGAATATGAAGAGTGAGTAGAAAAAAAATATTCAAGTGCTGCAAATCAAAATTCATTTCTAATTCACTGAAATTCACTTGTTGATATCCTGGCCATTCTTTTTATTATTGAACTGAAGGAAAAAGGATTTTTTTTATTTCAAGTATTTTTTTCTCTGATACAAATTATTAATTTATTAATTTAAAAATGCGAGTTTCATTTGTGTCACCTTTAAAAAAATACTCTATGGTTTCAGTTAATTCCATTGTTCAGGTCTGTTTAAATATGTCACAATGACTTTCAGGTTTCTTGCAGACTTTCAGGAAAAATAGAACTGGGTCTAAACTATTCATGGGAAAAATAATGGAGGAAAAAGTATTTCTGATGAAATCTTCAGGCCTCCTTTGCATATCACAAAGGAGGGACTCAAATCAATCTCTGTCTAAACATCATATTTAATTTCAGAAGTTTCTTATAGTTTGAATAATAATTTTTATTCTAAAGCTGATTAAATGAGTGCATAAAAGTGTAAGGAAATGAGAATAATAAAATTTATGCTCAGTAAGGAAAAGTATGTTCATTAAAATTCAAATAACAGGCGCAATCTCCTAGCACAAAGCTCAATATAAAATTAAAAATATAACATGGTAGAAATGAAAATAGAACTGCCAAGCCAACTGCTTCCTTGTATTCTCTCTTTTTTCTTTTGATATATATGACAGAGAAGAACAGCCAGACTAACGGGTTGGCAAACTTTAATCTTCTCAGTGTTTCATTCTTCTCCTGAACTAACTCTAAAATAATATGCAGATCCCGCAATCTTCAGTTTTTGTTGGGATTATCCCACAAATCAAGGCCTCTGCTTTCCAGACAGTACCACAAGATTTAGGATTTCTGCAACTTAAATGTCTGCTCTCTATAATCAGAAGTGACTGGTGGTTGTTGGCCACGGTTTGCACCAACTTGTTCATAGTGTAGAGGCAGAGCCACAGCAAGAGCTGGAATCCCTGTTAATTTTCCATTAAGCTAGTTTGGTAACTCAAATACATTATACTGTAAATATGCAAACAAAAGAACTAGATTCATGTGCTCTTGTGGTTATTAGATAATTTAGTAAGGATAGGAAAAATAACTGTGCTTCTATTGTCACAAACTGTGCATGCACAGCCAAAACTTTTTTGTCTTCAGCCTGGATCAAAAGGATGCCCCTCGGCAACATCCCATCTTTTTATTCTGCTGGTGGTGTGGAATGTCAGTGGTGGAATGTCAGTGTCAGACACTGATGAGGGGTGTGTTTGTTAACCAGCAGTGCTTCAGAGCTCCAAGCAGGATTTTGCACCCAGAAAAGCAAACTTGACGTGGCAGGTGAGCTGACTATACAAAGCTCTGAAACTCCTGCCTTAACCCAGATATGTGAGACTCCCCTTTCATAAAAACCAGTTCTGTTCCAGAATCATCATTCATGATACTCAAGATGAGTGGCTTCAGTGCTTGCGAAAAATATTTGTCCATATTTCTGCTTTCTCTATTCTTAAGAAAAGGAAAAAAAAAAAGTATTAGAAGAATTATCAGATATTACTGGGAGGTTTAAGCCACCTAAAATTAAGCATCAAAATGTAAACTTGGTTGCCCATAGAGTGAATAGTGAGTAGACATTGGAAACCTTTCCCCGGTGCAAGAGTTAGGCAAACAGCACACTAATTTAGATTTACCAGTTAAATTATTCAGTTTAGACAAAGAAAAAATATTCCTGGACATACATGAGGATTGCTACTCTGGCTACTTGTGAGCTCCTTGTGATGGGCTTTCCTCTCAGTGTATAAGACTTTCGACAACCCAGTCACCCCTGTTAAGGTGATGTGGTGAAAGATGCTAAGAAGGGACACTTTCTCTTGGGTATCTAGCATACCTAGAATTCTAGAAAAGGAATGCCCATGTGGAATTTTCTAGTTATGCGGATGACAGCAGCTACAGAGTGTTAGTCACATCTGATCAAATGTTCCTAAGCAAAGATGAGGTACAAAGTTCAATGATAAATTTTATCAGCTGTTTTGATCATTGATCAGGAAAAGTCAAGAGTCATTATGCCTGAATTCACCAAATCAGTCTGATTTGTGTTTGATTATAACGTGCCAAAGTCCATGGGGTCATGTGGGTTAACCCTGGAGTGAAGTTCAACCCCAGTTGGGTTGGGGGAGAGAATTGAAAGGAGGAAAGTGCAAAAAATCGTGGGTTCAGATAAAGACGGTTAAATTGGCAAAACAAAACCTGTGTGTGTAAGCAAAGCAAAACAAGGAATTTGCTATTTCCCATGAGCAAACAGGCATTTAGTAATTTTTAAAGAAGCGGGGCTCACTCCATCACTTGTAATGTTGTATTGGGAAGACCATAACCAAGTTTTCACCTCTTCCTCATCTTTTCCCACCTTTCACTGATGAGCACAACCTCTTATGGTGTGGGATATGCCTGTGGACAGTGGGGTCAGCTGTCCCATTTGTGTCCCCTCCTGACTTCTTGCCCACCTCCAGCATACCCACTGACAGGGCTGTGTGAGGAGAAGGAAAGGCTTTAATTCTCTATGACAACCCATGCTCAGCAATAGCTAAAACATCTCTGTATAATTGCCACTGTTTCCAGCACACAACATAGGACCATACAAACTACTGATAAAAAATTATTTATCACTTCTTAGATTTTTATGTTAATATTTTATTACTTATTACTTTATTTACTATTAATTTAGGACTTTTGTCCTAGCCAAAACCAATATATGGTGATGATCAGCACAGACTGAGGGCAGCATCTCTGGAGCCTCTCACAGCCACCGCCACAAAATTTCCACTACAGACTCATCTGAATTCTTGCACTCTGCTCCTGCAAACTCTGAGCTCTTATGTTAGATATGAACCATTTAGGTATTTTTAGCACTAAACTACTCTCTGGACAGTCCTGCTGAAGATAAACATCCTATCTTTTTTATGTGGATCAAACACTGCAGCTGATACAGAATAGGTCCTGCATGTACTGAAGGCAGATATGGCATAAAGTTGATTCAAGTTATATGAATATTGGACTCTTCCAATATTTCTCATTTCTTCACATAGCTTTTTGAATTGACTTGGCACTGTCATAGCATGGCCCTCTGAATTTACTCATGTGTAGGACAAACTCATTTTCTCACACTATATCCTGTTTTGTGGCTCTTTGCTTCCCACTCTCCTTGTGGAAGGGGTTATGGAACACCCCAAGACAAAAAAATCCATTTCTCTGGAGACTACAAAGTGTTTCCTGCACAGAAACAATTCCAGATCTCAATAGGAAGTAATTAAAGTTTGGATGCTGGGACAGCAGAACTGCCTATGTCAAATTTTTCAGATACCATCACTGCAGCTGAAAAGGGAAAAAACTATAGAAACCATTCACCCTTCTCTCATTTGTACTGTCTGTGAGAGATCACCTCTCAGTTATGTTGTAACTGCATTTTTTATCTATGTTTCCTTTTCAGCCATAATTCTACCCATTTTTTAACTTGTTTGTAAGCAAGCAATGGATTAGTCTGGTCTTATAATAATTAATGAGTGAACCCTGTACTGAAATGGTTTGCATGTGCTGTGCTGCATCAGGACCCTTTGAACATAACAACCTTCCCTCTCTCTCATTTCTTATATAGCAATAATTAGTTGTATGCAAAATTCAAAAAACAGGAAAAAGTAGCAGAAAAAAATATATTACTTTGCCAGAGAAATTTATTCTTATTGTCAAAAAGAGGGACTACCTTGTAATCTCCTACTCACACAGAGATTCCTTTTTCAAAACCAAGCGAAAATATTACTGAAAATTTCTTTCCATTTCAGTAATGATGAGTAACTAAAGTTCTGGTTGTTTTTCAAAATCTACACTGTAGGAAGAGACTCCTAATGAATAACAGAAGCCAGGTAACATTACTTAAAATACTCAAATTCTAGTGTTTTTCAGGGAAGAATGCAGTTTTATACACACCAGTAAAACATCACCTGTTTAGAAGTACAATAATGTATTTTAGTCTAAGACTTGAGTTTTGGTGGAATGGTGCTGTGAGACTAAGCACACAACAGCATGGCTTGTATGACAAGCAGAAGGAGGATACATTAATTACTGAACATTTTGTAAAGGGCATGCCTAAAAGCAGCTCCAGTATAGCTCATCATCTGGTACCAAGGCTTAGAGTTTAGGACATCTGTGCTTTGCTTTCTCTTGTAAGGCCTTTTCCACAGAAGCAGCACATAACACTCTCTGTGAACAAAGCACAGTCAGCTGATTAACATCTGTTGGTTTGATTAAAGTCATATAGACTGCAAAATTTCAGGTTCCAGTAATACAAGCTGGCTCTTGTAACAAAGCCAGGCATTGTGTAACAGGCTGCCTTTGCTATACCTGCTCATATGATTGAGAATCATGTTTCACACCTGAAAAGGGGGACCCAGGCTGCCTGAACTGGTTGTGTAAATTCCCTTTTATGTTCAAACACTAAAAGATGTTAGTAAGCATGCCAGCTACTGTCCTTACTACACGATATTGCAATAGAAGTTTTAGGCTTTGGTTTATTTTGGGCGAGTGAGATTTAGGCAATGAGTACATTGGGATTTCCTTGCTGGTACTCGAGTTGCTCATAATGTGATATAATTGTGCTGGTAATTGCATCACAAATGACTGCAGCCACCTTAAAGCAAATTTCGTATTAAAGTAGGTCTTAAAATGCAGATGTCAGAGAATGCAGGGGTACATTTATAGATAACCTCTGCACACTTCAAATGTTGTCAGGGAGGGGTCTAGAAATTTGAAGGAGTAAAACAATATTCTTGTCAGCAAGACTCTTGTCTGTGGTAGATGCTTTTTCCCCCACACCTTACTACCAGTTAGGTTTAGTTTCATCACTGGTGGTTATCTTGTACCACCACGGTTCAGGTTTAGAAAAAAAGAGAACTCCAGAGAAGGTCAAGTGTTTTACCTGAGCAGTGCAGGATGTCTAAAAGCATAGCACATGACTGGAAGGACCACAATTTACTCCATGAACTATTTCTGTCACCAAGAGAAACTTTTTTCTGGAAGGATATTGGTAATCTGTGAATAAAAAATTAGGTTGGCTGATGCATCTGCTCAGAAGTCTTGTCACCATACCTTCTGTAGGGGTCTGCAGGATACAGTGGGTAAAATAAGCTATCCACACTTCAATGTTAGCACAGTGCCATAATCAGCTGCATGTGGGACATACTAGGAGAGCAAAATAGCCCATCAACTTTGAATCAGCATTAGATCATGTCTGCCTTCAGTTCAGTGTAAGGACATATGCTATATCAGCTCCAGTGTTTCAGTATAGCCCCAGTGCTGCAGCCACATTTCAAACATCTGCACATACTCAGTCTCTGCTGTGCACTGCATGGTTATTAAAGTAAACAGCACCATCTTAATACTTAAGGCTCTGGTGGGAGTCCAGGTGTTGGGAACAATTGGCCCTTGAGAAACAGTCTCTTCTAGTTGCCATGTAGAGAAGCAGTCATCGCTGGTAAATAAGAATTTCCAGACCCATCATCTTCTACCCAAGTGACAAAGGCTGAAATGAATATGCTAAATCCCTGACACAGCATCAGAGATTTTACTGATCCTTCTCTTTGCACTAGAAGAAAAGCCAAATCAAAAACAGACACTTCTTGCTGAGCAAAGGACAGTGTCAGTGATGCAGACTGGTTTACTGGTTTTTCAACTAAAAAAAAAATATTTACAGGATAATTAATTTTCCTTCAAAACAGTGCAGGAGGGAACTGGGCTGACATCTAACCAATGTGAGTGAAAGGATGCCATCTCCATTGTGAAGATACAAAGGTATTTTAGTAGTGTTCCCTAGCTGCTGAAAATAACCCTCTTAAAATTTGCTCTGTGTGCGAACACAGAATGTCATGTAGCCTGTGTAACCAGAAGGACTCTGCCGGTAGGCATCAGAGTCCAAAAAAAAAACCAACATGGTTCCAAGTTAATTTTCTGAAGCATCCTAAAGACACTTAAAGTCTTTTGCCTTTAATAACCCTCAGTGTAGCTAAGGTGAAATTTCCACTGCAGTTCCATTTACTGAAGGCACTGGGTGATGGTGGCAAGAAATAACATCAGCTAATAAATGTGTTTCTCAGATAACTTGAAATCTTTCAAAAATCCACCACTCCCTGTGAAGCACATTATCATCACCAGGCTAATTATAGTCAAAGCTGATATTCTAAAGGAGTTTAGGGATTTCCTTTTATATAAGAAAGTGAGATGATTAAATGCCCATGCAGTGTCTATTTCTTTCAACAAGTAGATTTTTGCAGAGCTGTTACAGTCTGAAACGTCCCAGATGGTGCTTTCCAGTTGCACTGGAGCATGTATTTTCTGGTAATTGCACAGCTTACCTAATTCCCTTGATCCTGAAGTCTATTCTCTTTTTTAAAGGGAAGCATCTGTTTTATGCAAAACCACACTTACCATTTTGAAGGGATTGGGATGTGGAGTACGTAAGAAGCATGATTTTGAAGACTTGAAGTGACTGTAGAGACCCATCTGGAAATTATAAATAAAATGTAAAACTTGAAAAAATCACATGTAAATGGTAAAACTTCAAAAATTGTAAGTAAAAGGTAAGTCTGATAGACACTGAAAGCCAAGATTAGCCTAGGACAAAGAAAAATTATTTGTAAATCAGGCCTCTGTGTACTGTGGCCCCTTGTCTCCCCCAGGTTACACATAACTTTGTCTACAGATCTTTGTTGCTTTTTATCTTTTTTATCACAGTAAATTTCAATGTGCCATAGAAAACTATTTAATACTTCACTAAGGATTCTGCCTAGTGCACCAATATGAACATTTACTGCATATGCTAAATGTTTGGTTAAATGCTTTATCAGGTATATGGAGTGAAAATAAGACTTAAAGATACATCTGTGATAGCACAATGCTGATAAAAGCAATCACTAATAACAGAGGCATTTTGTTCAGTACTTGAACACAAAATCTTTGGAAAAGGACCAGGTTAGGCCCCTTTTTTCCCAAAAAAGATTAGTAGAAGCTACTGAGGATTATGCAGGGGAAAGAAAGTTTGCAGTTCCCTGGGAATGGGGGGCAGCTCTGAGGAATTATCCTTAGAAATGAACTTCACAGATAACTTCATGGAACAAATTCCTTTCCAATAAGAACAGCATTGACAAAACCCTCAGCAAGTCTTGATGTCTTCCAAGAGTGCATGGTAGTTTTAAAGCTTTTAAAGCTCTAGGATTGTTTTGTACTAGAGGCTTTGTATTCTCTGTTGAGCGTGGTTGGACTGTGTGTGGGAGAGAAGGGATTTGTGCCAGAGACATGTAGACAGCAGGGTGAGTGTAAGCCAGATATGTCTGCAATGAACAGCTATTTCTGGCTGCTCAGGACAAGGACACCTGGACTTCAGCACAAAAAAAAAACAAATTAATAAAGTTAAAGGGATGAAAACCCTCTAAGATATTGCAAACAACCTGATATATCCCATTTGCACTCTACAGTGACTCATGAAAAACACAAGATCATACTGGTAGCTGACATTACAACAAGCTATAAGTTAATGAACTGATGTTGCAAATTTTAGTTATGAAAAAAAATTAGTTGAGTGGCAAATAGCCAGCACAATTTTTTCTCCATATATTTTTTTACGTACCTCTGAGTAAGGTAGAGGGGAGGCATAAAGTCTTATTTGAAAATATATATGCATTGTCTGGCAATAAATTATTCAATTAATACTTTGATCTCAATACAGATGTAGCAAGTACTGGTATTTTCATTGTTAGTGAAATTACTAACTTCAATGGAAAATACAGCGCCACTAAAGTAACATGTCACATGCTTATTTTTATCTAGTTGATGTTCTAATATATTTTTTTAATTAAAAAAAAGATATCAAGCTAACTAAAATAAGAAATCAAAGCCTAGTTTTCCTTCAACCACACAAATGCCATATTGTACATTTCCTTTAGCAGAACCGAACTGGACAAGGCTGCTTTTGTCAATCCATCAAGATACTCTGTGACAACAGACACAGAGATCAGTTGGAGAATCAGGTCACAGTTCTGTGTTTCTTTTGTGTCATTCGCCCTGTGTTCTCCACCATCACAAATGAGGTATTAAGGAGTTATATGGTCTTCATCACAAAAACCATAACTCAGAAAAGTTTCTTCCAAAACTGCCCTGAGGACTCCAAGCCAAATGTCAGATCCAGGACACAACAAATACCTTCCTTCATTCTCAAAAAAATCAGGTTCATTGTACAAGTCCATATGTATGAGCACAGAGAAACAGCAAGCCAGCACCACACTGGAATTCTGTGATTTCTGCAGTTCCCTTATCTTATGGGCACTTTGGACCTGACACACTTAATGTGGCCCATGACTTGTCCACCTGCCTGGTAGCCCACAGCACAGTGTCACCACATCTACACAGTAGCCACATTTCCAGTATCTGCAGAAATTGAAAGTGGACATCTCAGTCCATCCCTTTGTAATTCCACAGGAATAAAGATGATTCTGGCAACAACTTGACTTACGGCTGGACTCTCTACATGGGGCTGTTCACAGAGAATGATGTTCTCATGTCTTAAAAGTGTGCCAAAACCTGCAGCAACATGAGCAAGGTAACACCTTCAGCACCAAATTCACTGATATATGGATAAATAACAGTCCTAGCTTGTGGCTTTCACATGCTGGGGAAGATCTGGCTGCTTTCATGGTACACAGACATGCATCCAAATTCCCTTAGCACCACTGAGGGAGGCCCTTTTTCTGATTTCATCTGGTTTTGAATACCTCAAGTGCAAAGACATTGTTCCTTATGTAAACATCCATTAACTCTAATGCATGCCTGGACCTGCCCCAGCTTCCTGAATCACCAGTTCAGAAAGCATGAAAAAGGAAAACATGACAAATGCCACTGCAAAGTGAACAGAGTCCATCTCCAAAACCACATAACACAGAAATAGAGGGGTCTCAAAATATCATCAAGCTTTTACTCTAAGGCAGGTTCAATTTTATGTCTAGGCCATCCCCAGCGGGACGTTCATAGATATAGTTAATTTTTTCCTATCTCTCTGATGACTCTTTACTAACTACCTTAATGTCTCCTGTGGATTTTACTTCATAAAGCTCTTTTGCTGTTGCCATTTTGGACTAATTGATCTGCACCTTTTCTGAAAGGAGCTATGCCAACACAGAAGTGCTGGTCCAGATAAAGCCCAATAAACACAAATAAAGTATTTTTCCTTGAATTCTAGATAGAATGTTTTTGACTAAAAACCAGAATCATGTTCCTCTTAGGCTCTTATTTCTTCACTCCTTTATTGTTACCTTGTTTTTTTAACTTGTTTATTACTACTTCAACCAACTTTCCTATACATTGAAAAGGGTTTTTTTCTTTCTTTTGAATTTTTGTCTATTGAATTTAATTAATTCAATTAATTGATTTCTGACTTCTCAATTTTTTAAAGGTATTATAAATGCTGATCCTTTCTTCTAATCTGTAAGTAACCCTTTCACAGACTTTTGCTATTTGCTTATTTTGCAAACATGTTCTCCAGCCTCTAATCAGCCAAGTCAATACTGAAAATGTTGAGTGATACTAGCTGAAGTCATCCTTTCAGGATCCTGCTTACATGAATAACAGAAGATAGGAAATAACTACTGTTTGAGTGCAGGTTTTCAAGCAATTCTGCATCTACTGATCTTGACCTAACTCTGACCTAGGAAAGCCAAAATACTCTTTTCCCATTCTTTATGGACACGGCACATGGAGCATGCATTTTAAAAAAAACGTTCCTAGAGGCAAAATATGTCACTATTATTGTTTCCTGCCTATCCATCACACTACTTATTCAGAAAGAAAGAAAATTGGATTTGGAACTAGCTGTTTTTGGCAGTCCATTCTGACTGTTTCTCATCATATTATTACTTATATTTTTATTAATGTTTCTCATTTCTTTATTGCCTACAATTTTGTATTATGTAGGAAAATGTTTCTGTATCTTCCTGGAGCCCTAAGATTGAACTTGACTGATTCGTAGTTCTTCAGAATGTTACACAGAAAGGTCCATTTAGTCCAGTGGAATATTTCTGATGAACAACACTGATAGGCACAACCAGTAAATTATTTCTTTCATTTATGTTATGTGAGTGAGTTATAGTAAAAGGCAGTCCAATATATGATGGGAATCCATGCTGATATTCAAACAGGTACACATTTCAGGACATAGAAGAAAATAAGGATTTCTACCCCAAGACTGATAACCTCTCTCAAATTGAGAGTACTCAATTCCATATTCTTATAACAGGTTTTCTGACACCCTTTAGTTGCAAAAGGTAAACTTGCTCAGATATGCAAAATATCCCTTTACTTTCCCAGCTGTAGTCCTGCTTTTCTCTTTGAAACTTCTGTTATAGTTGCACATGCACAGAGCTGTGGACAGCTTCTACACTTCAGTTCCCAAGACCCATCATACTTCTTAAGTGATTTATACAAAGCTTCTACAGACTATTAAGGTAAAGTTTACACACAAGAGTACCATCTGAAACTATAATCACACATCTTCAAATATCCTAGCATTTAACATCACCCATCCTCTCGCTCTGCTTTTCTAAATATATCTGTGGAAACAGATAGCCTTGAAGGAACTGTATGGCAATATCTAGATTATGAGGAACCCCCTGGAAAAAAGAATCTTCCCAATTATGTATTCTTTTTTTTTCTTTTTACTTCTGAAGGCAACCATTTTCAGAAAGGGTTTTAAGGCAGATCAGAAAGCACAGTCTTGCTATGGATTCCTCATTCATACTAGCACTAAATTAGCCATCTTTTTCACCAGAAAAGCTGTGTATACTCCAACACATCATTAATTAAAGGAGGAATGAGGAAGCAGCTCAATGTCCAGGATACTTTAGGAAGAAGAAAAACAGAAACATGAAAAAATGGTTGCATAAAAGTCCCAAGCAAATAAACCAAATATAAGCGAGCAACCAGATTTTTTTTCAACTATATATGTAATACATAGGGAAGTCTATTTTCTTCAGTGAACTGCACATCTGAAATGGACTGCAGACTTGCCAATTGGACAAACTTTCCACAGAAATTATATGGAGCAGGGCAAAATCCTGGTTCTTGGATTTTTCTCTGTGCGTGTAGTTTCTTCTATGGTGATTCACCTGAAAAAATTAAGACCTGCAGCAGAAGGTGTGAATATCACTTGTACAGAAGCCATGTGTCATCCATGTTAAACTTTTGAGCTGACAAGAATCCTGAGAAGCAAGAGAGAAATTGAAAATCATTAAAATAATTTCTAGAATGATGAGCTCTTATTTACAACATTAGGAAAGGGCTTTTTTCTCTTTGAAAGCAGGCTGAATTTCTTAAAATAAAAAGATTCATTACTACCTAGACTGAGGGAATTCTTGAAGGGGACATAAGGATACAACCAAGGGAAATCCCAAGGACCAGGGACACACTGAAAAGGTCAGTGGTGTGAGTGAGAGAGACTCAGAGGTTCTGAAAGGAAATGTGGTCCTAGATCAAACAGGAACCAGATGGGAACAGAAGACTTGGATCATAGCAAGGAAGGATGTGAAAAGAAGCAGCAGAGCCTAAAGGAAAATTGATAGGTTACGGGAGTTGCATTTCTCATCTCAGAGCCTTGGAGTACAAAAATTAACTCTTCTATTGAATGAGAAGAGCACACTTTTATACATGCACCAAAGTCTGAATTTTTCGGACTCAGAAACAGAAAATCAATAATAAGACCATATAGGAAAGCTCAAATCTGAATGTTTTTAATAATTTTCATATATTGGCTTGGGAATAACATCCTTGATTTTTTTTAACAATTGCCATTAAAAACAACAGTGCACTGTAGAACAGAAATTATTAACGCTGTAAAGTGTTTTCAACAGTCTGACTCAAGCAGAGGTCACGTTGAAAATGTAAACTTTTAATCAGGAGATCAATCTGTAGGGATATATGGAATTAACTACGTTTTTTTCTTGATTACTACATTCTGGCAAAGGCCCTTCAGTAGAAGGAATGTAAATGAACAGGACAAGTAGATTAATTACAACATATGACTTCCAGACACATTATTATTTAATCTTTGCACTTTTCAGTTGGCTTTCATCATCAGTCAACAAAAAAAAATTTCTTCATCATCATCTGTTTGCTATTTACAAATCTAACTCAGTTATCATCTCAGACTCCAGAATTCCAGGTCTCCCTGTAGTTCTTTTTCTGCTGACAATCTTTATGGAACATAGGAAAAATTAGAAACTTTGGCTGGTGAAAAGAGCATAGCCATAATATTTTCTCTTTCTATATACAATTGAACATCCCACGCTACGCCTATGGAGATTTGCATGATGACATCTTCAGGGATGATGGCTCTTCTTATGCTGAGGTTCAGCATATTATTCCTCTCTTACACAGGGAATCTGGAGTCACTGATGGCTCCAGATTCCCTGTGTAAAAGAGGCATTGTATCCACAGGAAAACCACTGAAGATTGATTAGAAAAACATATTTTCATATATTCAAATTTATTATTTATCATAAGGAAAAACAAAAGTATTTGTGCCTAGAATGGATTTTCATTCTTCCACTGCAAGACACATTTTGGTTTCCCAGACAGCACCAAAGAAGAATAAGGCAGGCATCAGCTTTCCTTTTTCCTCTCTCCTTTGTATGGAATTCTTTAGAAATGTTACTTTGATGTCATTTCAGCACCTGTGATGAGACCATCTCTTCCATGGAGAGTGGGAAAAGTATGTAAAGCACAAGCAGGAGCTACAAGACAATGTACTTCATCCAAATAGCTAAAATTCCTTGAAACAATAGATGCACAGACCTCTTGATTTCCTTGTGTATCACATTCAAGCAAGGAAGTTAATGAGTGTAGAACCAGACAATGTAGATCTATACTATTAACTTAGTCCCTAATCTATTTGCTTGAATGCAGCCCACATTTTCTAATGAGATTACTTGTATCCCACATTTTCTAATGAGATTACCTTATTAGAAACAAACCACGTTGATTTCTATGCAGCAGACTTTTGCCTTTAATCATTGGAAAAAATTATTACAGTGATCTGGTACATGGTGAGAGCATGATGAATTTTGTTGCAGTCTTATTGTACAAATAAAAGTGTTCTCAAGTGTACGATATTTTCTTCAGTGACTCCATATGATCTATTTTACCTAATTTTAAATTACTTATATAAAGCAGAAAATAAATTCCCATTTATATTTTTATATGCAAAAGCACATCATATCAAGAAAAATGAATTATTAATCACTGCATAAACTGAAAATTAATAGAAAGTAAACTAAAGTAATAACTTTATCATCTCAGCCTAACATGGTTCTTTTTGGTGAACCGGATAATGAAGCAAAAAGACTTCAACTTTACTTATACTTCTGAAGTCACTGAAAAACTTTTCAGGAAATTCTTAGTGCTGAAGTCCTACTGCTTTCATATTCAGCATTTCACAGGATATACTTAATATGTGAAAAAACTGGACCCAAAATACTAAAAATGGAACTACTTAAGAGGAAATTTTGTTGACTATGAAACATTTTGTTTTGAGAGATATAGAGAGGAAATTGTAGGTTTTTTTCCTTCTCAGTTCAACCACCTCTATACATGACTGAGTACCCCAGGGAGCATTTTCAGGTCACCATATGCAGATTTCTGTACATATTCAGTTAAAGTATCTGTTTCTATGAAGTGATTAGGTGGGGTTTTTCCCTAATTTGTTCAGTCCTTCCATGTGTGGCTGTCAGCACACTCACAGTTTGGAAATACACTCTTCTATGAATAGCAAATGAATATTCTTTGTGCTTTTCTTAGGAGCTGAACCTGGGGAGGAAAGAATGAGTAGAAATAATGAAACACAAGGTCCAATGAAACTGAAATAGTGAAGGAAAAAAAAAGCCTAACAGCCTTATCCAAGAGTAATGTAAAAAAAGAGAGTAGAGAGTTTTGTGAGCTTGCTGTTGAAAAGTCTGTCAAGAGCAGATGAAGCTAAGTAGGTCAAGTACAGGTCAGAAACTGTTCAGCTTGCACTGCTTTTAAGTTTTATAGAAGGCAGCTTTCATTTGTCAGAAAGTCAATGGGACAAAAATATCCTCTGTAAGTAGCTAAGGATCACTCAGTCTTCTTTCAGTATACAGATAGTCTCACAAACAAAAGCAAAGACAAAATTCTCCACTATTGTGAAAGAGGATAATGTAAGTAAAACAGAGGTATGGAATGAAAATGTCCTGTTATATGATCTGGAAAGCCAGTCATTTTTGTCTTGTACCTAATGCACCCATGCAATTAAAAGTTCCTGAGTTCAGTTAAAAACCTCAGGTGCAAGCGAGCCAATTTCTTCGAGTCACTTCAGCCAAGACACACAAGCAGTGCCCCACTCTCCTCACTGAAACACAGCCTGCCTCACCCATGAACCAGAGAATTCCAGTTTCTCTCAAAAGTCTTCTGTCTGAGCTTGCAGACCGAGCTGGGGAAGCTAACTACCACTTCAACATCAGTAAACTTTGAACAAGAGTCTAAAAGAAGACTGAAAATTATTTTTTTGCTTCTCACTTGATCCCTGTGAAAAAACATTTTTGTAAATCTCTGGAAAGGAATCCTTCATATGAGAGCTGATGAAAAACCGAAAACCCAAAGGGAAAGTGTGAACAAAAATAATAGGATGCAAAACTTTAGATAAAATGGGTTCAGTCATTTTGTGTAAGCACCACATACAACCAGCACTTTTTATGGATTCAGAGATTATGGGGTGTTTTAACACCAATAGCATACACAGGCATAGGCTTAAGTACTAATCTAAGGCAACAGGCTTCTCTTGTACAGGCTCATGTAGATATAAATTGGGGCACACACAACTGATAATTAAGTGTCATTAGCAACTCTGGAGAGACTGACTACCCAGAAGCTCCCTGAGGCTGTGAATGTGATGTCTGGGATTTGTGGAAGCTGTGAGCTGGGGGATTGTGGTCAAAATCTTTCTCAACTCTTTCTCTTCTACTTGTGTCTTGCACCTAAGTGATTTTAGACTTTTAACATGATTCATGGGTTCCATTGTCCTTTCTTCCTCCACAAGGTGTTCATGCCCCTTTTAATTTAGAATGTATGAAGAGTGCACATGCTTTCACACAAGGAAGTCATAGATTCCTTGTGTGGGGTGAGTTGCTTCGCTTTCTACAGCACCTACACCCAGAGAGGCCCTGAGGAACATACCAGTGTGATGTACAGAATGGAGATATTAGGGAACATTTTGTGTAGGAGAAGTCATGTCATGCCAAAAAGCTTGGCAAGCCTGCTGGCTGATGTGGTGACAGACAGGCAGCTGCAGGTCCACTGGAATCTACAGAATTACAACTGCATTGTTAATTTTAATGAGATTACTCTCAGAATGAAAGTCAAATTTGAAGAGCTTTGGTGACATTTACTGAGAGCACTGCTTAAGTTAGTAGGTCTACAGCATGCCAACAAAGCTTAAATATGGGTGCTGCACAGTCAATCATACCGACCTTAAGTCCTCTGAGTATTTACAGAGCACTTACTTTATAAACACAATGTTCTTAAAGGCACTTGAGGCTGTGAAGTGTCAACAAATATTTATACTGCTGTGAAAAGAGGTTCTTTACACAAGTGTAAGGGGAAGCTTTGGAGTGCAAAGTAAATTAAAAACCAACTGTGTGTGTGTTGTGTTGTGTTGCTTCTGTGCTCTACAGTCTCTTTGCTTTGGCTCCAATCCAGACTGAAATCCCAACACTCTCCACAAAGGTAGGAAAAAGCTGTCTACAGGACTTAATCTTTTACCTCCCAGACCTAGAGCTGCAGATAAAACAGGAATGTTTTTTCCATTTTTTAATGGAAAACTGTTTTGCAAACAAAGTCATATAAATAAACATCTCTGTTTGCTGCTCAGAGAAAAGAATTATGAAGAATGGCTCTTTGCCACCTGGGTGGAAATCCCATTAGCTGCAACAATTCACCGGATATGGTGAAAATGATAATTTCACACAGTGCTTGCTATTGATCCATGATTGTCCACCAAAATAAAAGACAAAGGAGGGTTGCACTTAGTGTGGAAAACAAAGGAAAACATGATCCAAAAATGCTCAAATAACTCTGAATAGCTGTGCCTCCCAGGAAATCGGCTAAAACTAGAACAAATAAAACAAAACAAAGCAATAAAGCAAACCAAAATCCCCACCTCAAGAAAATTAGAATGAAAATCTGAAAAAAATGGAGGCTGATGGTTTCTGAAACACTATCATGGTGCTCTGTAGACTGGACAACATGTGCAAAGCATGGACACAACACATTGGCTAGACAGACTGTGCTGCAATCTCCATGAGAGGATGAACCATGACCATGTCATGATCCTTTTGAGAGCTGCCTTTTTCCCTGCAGTGCACAGCCCACTAAGACAAATAAAACAACGGAAATATAATCCCCATGAGTCTCTGAGGCAATATAAACAAATAAATAAGTCTTGGTTTTCAGAGATTCCATTTTTCGACCCCAAGAAACAAAAATTTCTGTGAAAAAAAGAAGTTTTTTGATGAAAAATCACGTTTCATCCACAATCCAACATTTTGTCTACAGAGTTAATATGAAAAAATTGCTCTGCATGGTGAATTTCAGGTCCATTTTCTTAAGAGGCCAGATCCAGTCATGATATAAATCATTACAGTCCTATTGAGCTCATCACTGTGTTTACACCAGCTCTGGCCTCACACTGATTATAACTGAAAAGACACAAACATTATTTTTTATTGTCTGTGATACAAAAGAGATCTCTGCTGCTGAAGCACAGCTCTTTAGCAATACTTTGCTTCATAGGGGTTTAAAAAAAGAGTAAAAGGACTAAAATGACAGTTTAGGATGAGTATTTATTAATTTTATCAGCAAACTTCTGAAATCTCAAAGTGTTGCTTCTTCAGGTGCTTTCAAGGGAGAAGAAAAATAAAGAGCAGATTAAAAGGAAATACTAAAACCACCTCAGAGAGTGCAGCCTGAGGCTGTAATTCTGCTTTCAAGGAGAGACACTAAAAAGAAACCTCAGTAAAGCCTTGAAATATCAGGTAAAAGAGTATAAAAGTCATTTATACTGTGTTTGATGTGGTGCCCTGACGTGGATCCTGGAATGGGTTTTATCAGCTGCAGTTGAATTGAGATGAAGGAGATGATTCACAAACCCTCCCCATCCCAGGCTGAGCCCATGAGCACAGGGCAGCCCACAGTGAGTGGCTGGTCTTCCAGGGACAGGGGACAAGCCTGATTCAGAGCCCCTGGCCTGTGCAGTTTTGCAGCTCTCGTAGAGTGCCCATAAACATATGTATCTCTGGAAAACTATCATGTGTTTTCAACTTCCTGAAGAATTCTTGTAAAATATAACTGAACCACATTACCCTTTGTCCTGTGCTTTTATTCCACTAATGGACAAATTGGGAGGAGGCTGAGAACAAATGTGCTATTAATTACCCAGATGGCTTTTTAATAGAACCTTGGATGATTGCGCAGCCACTAAACATTGTCCAGAAATTTCTTAATAACGCTGGTGAACGAAGCATTCCTTGGGAGAGAATAAAGATGCCATTGACTGAGAGGCTAAGTTATGTCAGGTTAGTTTAGGAGATAGGGGACAAAGGGTGTGTATTGTGTGGAAGGAATGACAGGCTGTATCCTCGCTGTCCGGCTCCTCCAGCAATGACAGATTTTCTAATTCACTGCAGATTCTCATAAAAGTGGGTGGTCAGTTCTGGTGAACCAAACAGTGGACCTATTGATAGTGGGTGGGAGAGATGTAATTTTGAATTAACCTGGGTTGATTTAATACAGCAGAGAGTCTTAGTATCAGCATAAAATTAGGATTAATACATTAAATGTTAGGTCAGAATGTTAAATCCCATTGTTGAAAGACCTCCATGCAGTCAGTCAAGGCTCGATATGAGGATTTCAGTCAATCAGGGCTACAGGCTGGAGAGTGCCACGCTTCCACAGCAGGAGCAATGCATGTAGAAATCAGAAACTGAAGACACTTCCCTGTTTCTTTTTAAACACTAACTTTTTTAATAGATAGATTTTTAATGTATCTATGTCCATATTAGTCTTCCTTTCACCTGACATTATAATGAATAAGAAAATAACTGGCTCAAGCTGTCCAAGAATTCAGGAGATGATCTCACATAAAAAGGAGCAGTTCATTGTGTTTGCCTTCCACTTGTGCATTCACTATCACGGAAGATGTTTTATACATCAAAAGTTGTATGGAAAATTATTCTATCCAGTATCGTTATAGTTCCTCAGGCAATAGGACTTGAACTCAGGAAGAAAAGAACTGATCTGGCTTGGAGTTTTTCCTGCCAGTAACATTTAAAACAAACAAAACAAACAACAAAACCCCAACCTAACAGTTGGGTAAATTATGATAAATGCACTGAGGAACATGTAGCATTTGAAAAAACAGAGTTGGTACTGGCAAAAAAAATACAATAAGTGAATTATCTGGAATTCAGAATAAGACAGAAGCCAGTAAGATCACATATAATAAAAGCATTATATAAAAACAGATAATTTGTGAGCATTTAGTAATGTTTGCTTTTTTGCTTCAAAATTAGGATTAGTGGGAACTGCATCCATGGATATTTTACAAAGACATGATAAGAAGTCAGCAAAATTTCTCTTAGCAGCACTCCCACTCTTTCAGGCCAGCTGACAGTCCCTGAGCTCTCAGCACATTTCAGAGACCACCAAGGGAAGGCTAGAGACCAACAACTGCAAATCCAGCATGCTGAAGTCAATCTACTCTTGCAAAAGGTTGAATTCTCTGAGCTATTCAAGGTCCTGCAATTGCTTTCCCACCTGAATATTTGACAGCTTGGGTTGCCTCTGCCTTGACTACACTATCCTCTGCTTACCTCCATTAATTTTGTAGTCTCCTGTGTTTACATTTGTGGGCAATGATTGTGTCATTTCATTATAAGGAAAAAGTTTCTTATTCGCATAATTTCCTTGTAGGAAACTGGCAGTGAAAAAGGTTACTAATCCAGACAGGGGCAATGGCAGGGGTTTATAAGGCCATCCTATGTACAAATCATTAGTGGTTAAAATAATTGACCCAAAACTAGGGTCAAAATTGTGGTTTAATTTTCACATATTTGAGCCTTTATAAATGCTTTTCCCTGTATTTTATTTGTCATTAAGTCTTTTTGCCTCATTTAGGTCTGTCACTATCAGTACTATACAACTAACCTAGTTATTAGGCAGGTTTAATAGTGTAAATTAAGGTGTCACTTGCAAAAATAGATTTATTTTTTCTTTATTTCTTCCTCGTTTTATTCTTTTATCATGTAGTGAACCCATCCAGTATAGCCTTTAGAGGTCAGGAGAAAATGTCCTAAATTTTGTGACCATAGCAGAAAAGCTATTACTTCTTTTGCATTTAAGAAGCTAATATATCCCCACAAGCTTGCTTTATTTCAGAGGTTTGTAACCTTCACTCTCAGATTTTAGAAGTGCCACTGCAAGGCAAGTGTCTGAAACAAAAAAACTCACCCCTTGAAACTAAAGATGATTTCACTACCAATGATCCTTGTTTCTCTAGAGTACATCAAGTGCAGACTATGCTTTAACTTAAGGAACTCCCATTGAATAAAAATATTTAATGCACCTTTCTTTGTTGTGTTTTTTGCTCATCCTGGTTCATTATGCTGTTACAAACAATATTGCAATACACCTTTACTTTCCATTGAGTTACAGCCTTTCTGCATTTGTTCCACTCACCACAAAAACTGCTTTGATGCCAAAATGCACTGTGCTATCCTGGTCCAATATGAACAGCATTTTCCTACACCTCTACAACTGGCTGTATTACACCCATCTCTGGGCACAGAACAGCACCTCCTCCAAAGGAGATACTCTTTAGCACAGTTCAATGAAGAATCCCAGACTTCATGAAAATGAGTCTCTAAGGAAAATGCTTACACAGGTTCCCAGGTGAGTTCTCAAAATCAGTAAATCCCCATTTGGTTATTGGGAAAATGACAAAATTCAGCAATTTTACATGGATTAGGCATCTAAGCTAAAATGATCATAATACTAAGGAACTGGACAGGGAATTCAAGTGTATCATGGCTAATTCCAGTCAAATCCCATATTTTTAAGCAAGCTGTAGGATCACCCTTTAACTTTTGGAAACAGATCCAATGTCATTATAAGCTAACCCACTGGTGGGGATTTCACAGGAGCCTCTATAGTTCCAACAAAGCCAGAGGCAAAGGCTGTGCCTGTCAAAAGTTTTACCTGACAGTCACAGAGGTGATCCCATCTGCACTGCCCTTTCTGAGACGATATGTCAAGGTCAGAACTGTGGTCAAGAGTCTCCACTCTGATGGATTTTATAGGTTTAAACTCAGATTCCCCACAATATTTTGCCATCAGTATTTCCATTTCATTCCAACGTATAATGGGATAAATGGAAAACAATCAGTCCACACTGAATTATCAGTGCACTTATTAGAGGAACAGGTTGGTTTGCATCCTCTCTAAAGACTGCAACAAACAAAATGGTGAATGGTGAATGCTTCCTTCAGTATTTCAAATGGTGAATGCTTCCTTCAGTATTTAGAGTATTAGAGACTAGTTAAGATTTAGGCAATTTTACAGATTTTTTTGTTAAGTCTCTTAGTGAGCCCAAAATAAGCACAGTGAAAATTTCCTCCATGAAAAAAAAAAAAAAAAAATAGTAAAGAAAACAAGAAGTGGTAAACGTAAAATAGTTTCCAGACATATATACATCTATTGTTTTCAGTCCTTAAGTGTTACATTTGAATCCAACTACCTCCTGAAAAAAGGAGCAAGAACAGAAATGGCAACTTAAGTACAATGAAGCATCAAGGAAAATGTCTATAAAGTTTGTCTTGAAAAGTCAACATTGCTACTAATGTACAAAACAAAACAAAATGTGATACATGGGGTCAAGACACAAGTTGCCTTAGCTCTAAGTATCCTGGCAGTGTAACAAGCTAAGCTTGCTGTCTGCCAAGAAATACCTGGCCAATACTGTCTAATATCCTTTCTTGTTTTCTTTTGGACATATTTTTGTAATTGCTTGTCCTCAGGTACAAAGATGCTTACAGGAAGTCATTAATCTTTCATGAGACTATTCTACCATTTCTTAATTCAGAACAATAAAAGCTTGGAAAGGCATGCATTCTCATGTCACTGTCTACTTCAAGGGAAAGGAAGTTTTAATGGAAGATAAATCTGATCAAACGATAGCAAGAGATAATGAAATAACTGTGCTAAAAAGAGTAGTGTAACAGCAAAAGAAAAAGCTCTTGAACTTCACTCTTTTTTTCTCTGGTACGAGACCAGATGGGCTTCACAAAATATTATAACTGGAAAAGATGTGATTAGCCCAGAATTTCTTATTTTCTTCTTCCTCTTGCCCCCTCCCCCATCTCATCTCAACACCCCCTCTCCCCCCCTTCCTCAAGATACAGGAGATAGAAACATTTTTTGTTTTCTGTCTGAAGCAGGTGTGGTTGAGCTAAATGTAGAGAAGATGTCCAGCTGGAGGGACCCATCAGCCAGCTGCCCACTGCAGGCTGCTTAGATAAATACCACCTGTTTCTAAAGAGCAGGGGGAGAGAGGGGAAGAAAAGCAAAACGAACCTAATGGTCGCAGAGCTGAAACCTGCTGATCCTCTGGTCATTGTGTAGGTGCTTTTGTAGCTGGTTAGTTCCCAAACTCAGCACGGGACTCACAGAAATGAGAATATGCAATGTGCTTAATTTGAGTCTGGACCATGATGAGACAGTTTCAGACAATTAGGGGAAATCTTTAAACTGATGCTCATAGCACATGTGCAGAATGTCAAACACCATCCAGGAGGAACAGAAGAGGATCCACAAAATGCAGTTTCACAGGTACTTTCTAAATCAAGACCATGTTGAAGCAAAACTTAGCTAATAATATTAAAATAATGAGAGCACTGAGATTATTTATATTCCTCTTGTGCTAAAAATATAGATTCTGCTTCACTGTGCATCAATAATAAAGTAGAAAAAGTTGCCATCCCTAAAAATAGCAGCCTGTCTTTCTAAACCAGTCGGTACACAATGTCCTGTTCTTTTATTCAGAGGACCTTACAGATGTGGTAATCTCTTGAACACTATTTGATCTGAAAGCAATTATTAAGCAGTGATTACAACACATCTGTACTGCTTATGGCCATATATGATTCATTTGACTAAGATAGACTGTTTCCTAACACTGTGAGACATTTCTCTTTCTGCTCAAATTGCCCCAAGGCAAACAACATTTTTTTTTCTTAGCAGCAGTGAAGCCTTGTGAATGTTCACAATCACTAGATTGTGCTCACAAAGCTAGTTTGAATAGGACTGGAGAGGAATAATTACCCTTTTGAAATGTCTTTGTCTCCTTTGTTACCAATATTGTAGATGAAATTAGCCCTAACTTAGGAGAGTAGCACAGTCCTGTGCTTAGCATTAACCTGAGCCTGAAAACGTGAACCCTCTTCCACGCCTGCTGCTCTGCATGGCCTGCGTGACCCTCAGTAATTCATTTGCTCTTTTTCTGCCTCAGTTCCCCACGTATGAAACAGATATCCAGCTATAGCAAAGGGAACTTCATTCATAGAGCCTGGATCTCATCTTAGAAAACTGACAGAAAATAAATGAGAACAAATACCAAGTCCAAGGGTTTGAAGGTTCAAAAGGAAAGTATAGATTTTGCAGGACCATGGTTTCAACTGCACTCCCTCAACTATTTGTAACACAGAGGTTTCATAGAAGTGCTTGACTTTTTTATATATATTGTTTATAAAGTGAGCATATATAAATATATGATTTTGCGTGTAACAACAGCTACATATCTAGAGTGTAATTTATTTAAATTAAATGTCTTTATACTTTCTTTGGTAAATTTTGCAAAAGCCAATTTTTTGGAAGTTTATCTTTTTACACTCTTTCAAGTATTACCTTCTGTGAAGAGTAAAAACTCTTCTCCACCTTTGGCTGTGTATGATGTAAATATTCCACTTCTGTGCAAGACACTTTTGGGCACATTCCTGGTGCATGTCCCCTGTAGATTTCTCTGCTCAGTCAGCATCAGAAAATCATGGAATGAAAGGTGCCAGAGAAGAGTGAGCAGTTTTTGTAAAGGGATGTCATACATTTAAAAAAAAAAAAACTATTGCAGCATTTCAAATGAGTGCCTTAACATTTGTACAAGCCAGAGTAATAGAAGCAGAAATTAGTACTAAAAAGCAATTTTCACAGCAAAGAAGGTCACCAGGGATGTTCCCAGGGCTCTGTTCAAAGACAGGTGTCACTCAGTGTCACTCCTAGACAGGAGAGGCGAGGTGTGCTCGCCATCATACAGCTGCACAAACAGTTTGCCCACATCTTTCCTCTACTCAGACAGGATATTATAGAATGGAAAAAGATTCAGAGAAAAGCAACAAAGACACTCTGAGGGAGAGGACAGTGCCCAGGCAGGAATCAGTAAGGACTTTTATGCCTGCAAAAGGCATCTGAGGCAGACTGTGATCAAGGTCTGCAAAACAAAAAGTGGCGTGGCAGATACAGATCAACTGCTCCTTGTCTCTTCCTAACCACAGTCTAAAAGGCAAATGAAACCAGTAGGTGGCAGGTTTAAAGCAGACAAAAGACACATAGGTGTACACACTCAACAAAGAGCTAAACTTTGGAAGTTCCTTCTACCACATGTAGTGAAAGGTAAGAGTTTGCTTAGGATATAAGTGAAGACTTTGGACCCCAGGGTCTCTTGACCAAATCTCACAAAATATTTGTAACAGTTTCTTGGTTTTCTTTTCCCTTTTTTCTAGGTTTTATGTAATTACATTAAATTATGCTTTAGCTATTAGCTTCTCTGCTAAGCCATGCCAGTTTGCCTTTTCTTCTACCTCAAAAATTGAGTTAATGGGTAAGATCTTGATTCTGCAAATTATTATTAATAATAATTGCAATAATAGTGAACAACATGTCATTTCTGAATATAAAAGAAAATTTTTTCTGCATTGCAAATACCTTGCCCTGCTAAACTGTCTATGTCAAATTTCTAAAAAAATGAGCTATTTATTTCCCCTGTCACTGTAAGAAAATATTCTGTAAGACACATTTGCAAGGGACACTATTAATATTTTCATTTTTCTGTGAGGACAGTCATCCATTTCCCATTATTCATTATGTGTATGTGCGCGTGTGTGTATATGTGTGTGTATACAGTAAAAATAAACCTTTTACTCTCCTAGCTCCCTTCAAAGTCATTGCCTTAACCACTAATTTTGACTGTATGAAAGCTAGTGACCATGATTTTAATCTAATTCTTAACATCCAAATAAATAATCTAATTCCACTTGGATAGTGCATTTTCCTTTCTGTTTTACCTGTGGCATTGCATAAAGGGAATTCTTTATGCACTAATAGTGGCTTCATCTTTCTGACTGGTAAAAAAAATATTTCCTAGAACTATGGCCCAATAGTCTGAGGCCTTCTTGCATGTCACTTTATCTCTGTAATCTGACCATGTACTTCAGTTAATGTCTGTCCCATTTCTGTGACCCACTTACTTTACTAATGTTTGTAAAATAATGACTTTAGGTAACAATCAGCAGCAGTTGCATATAAATGACTTTTTTTTAAAAAAAAAGAAGAAAACCCTACAGAAGTTTACTATTGGCTTATTTTTCTACTAAGGGCCAAGGGCTAGATGTTGTGATACTATATATGCTGAAGGAATTTGTTTTGTATTTGAGAGATCTTTAAATTACATCCTTTGTCCTGCCCTTTAAAATACAGTTTTTGTTTTAATACACGCAAAAATTAAAGAGATCAAAAATGCACACAAAGGGCTATTTTATTTTATTAGAAAACACAGAAATGTAAAATATATGCTATACTATTATGCTGCTTTCTAATTACTGTTATTCTGATGTTTTCATTCACTTTTCCATGTGGCACCCCTGGTTCCTCTTAATCATATGTGCACAGAACAAAAAAGCCCCTAAATCTGATCATCCACTTTCTTGACCATCTCCACTGTAGTCCAGTTGTTGTCCATCTTTCAGTCAACTCTGGGTCTGCCTAGAGTTGCCCAATATCTTACAGGTTAAATAGAAATAAAAACAATGGCAAAATAATATTATTTTTAATTACTATTGTTGTTGTTTATTGTTGTTGGTTTTGTTGTTACATTTAATATTGATCTATTCAAAATCATTGACTTAAGTTGGTCTGTTATGTTATTTTTAGACATGCCAGAGAATCTCATAAAGTACTTGCTCACTCAGACATAGTAGCTGATTACACAACATGGTATGTGCCAACTTCTGCATTTGAAGTGTACATATGACATTAGAATTAAAACTTTCCACTTCAGAGACAGCTTTTGACACAAGTTAAATGGATTGGAGGTTTTTTTGTTGTTGTTCCTTAAGGTACCACTCCCCAATAAAAGAAATACATGGACATAATGGAGAAAGTCCAACACAAGGCCACAAAAATGATGAAGGGGTTATGAGGAGACAGAGAGCTGGGACTGTTCAGCCTGGAGAAGAGAAAGGCTCAGAGAATCTCATTGATGTACATAAATACCTGACAGGAGGGTGCAAAGAGGACTCTTTCCAGTCCAGCAGAGGCAACGGGCACAAACCAAAACCACTCTGACCTTCAGGAAACACACCTTCAGAGTGAGGATGACAAAGCACTGGCACAGGTTGCCCAAGGAGATTGTGGAGTCTCCATCCTTAGAGGTATTCCAAAGCCTTCTGGACACAGTGCTGGGCTACTGTGCAACACTAAGTGACCTTGATTGAGCAGGGGGTAGGACCAGGTGACCTCCAGAGGCCCCTTTCCACATCAGCCATTCTGCAACTCTGTAAAAGTTGACTGAATTACAGGCCTTTGCAAGGATTTTCATCAATTCTTCCCCTATTATGTAGCAAATTAATTATTTTCCCTTTAATTTCTAGGTTGGAAAACAGTGATCTATAATGATAAAATACCAGCCAACTTGCAGCAAAGTTGGAAATGGCATCCATCTCCTCTGAGTCCAAGGGCCATGCCTTGTCCATCTGGTCAAACTGGTGAGAATACCAGCCAGAGCAATGGAGGATGGTGCTTGCTAACCATGCATATCTATTGCAGGGATGATGTAAAAAGCCTCAGTCTAACAAGAGATGAAGCTCAGTCTAAGGAGAGCTGACCTGTTTTCAAAGAGGACATTGTGTTCCTTATGTGTTCAAAGAATGACTGTGCTGATATTTATGAACTGGAAAGCCACAAGAGCATGAGTGAAAAGTAGTTTGGTTTTCAGTTTAAGATCATGTCATTTAAATGTCCCATTCCATTCCTGTGGGATCTACCAAATTAAGACAAAACACCACAAAGTGAAGAAATAGGACAGAAATGCATGTTAATCAAAGTAAGCTATATGTGTTGAAATATCCTAAGGTTGGAATCTTTAAAAATTTTTTGCAGGTAAATCACTTCCTAAAATGAAGCAGTAGTTAACTATAAATATGTAGAAGTCTGTGACTGGTATCACCATCATGTAACAGAAAAAATTAAAATTATTAGAAATTCCATTAAGTTATTTTCTTTGATGTTTCTCAAGAAAATAATGAAACACTTATGATCCATTCATTCTGAAGTTCTTTGTGCTTGGTTTATGTCTTTTCATTGCTGACTTCATGGAAAAGTCGTGTTACTAACTGGCATGTCAGCCCCTACATTTGGTATATGACACACAGATGGACTATTTGTTCTGAATGTTCTTTGTAAATTTAGCCTGTTTTCATAGAAAACCATTTCTTAATTGCCACTGACTTTCTCAAAGAGATCTTCCTGATTTCTGAATGGTTATAATCAAGACCCCCAAACCAAATCTTCTCACCAGCCCCCTACTAGAACCAGATTTTTGATAAGAGCTTCTGGACAAATGAGCCATAATTCCTGAGTCATAATTCTTCACTATAATCACTGAAAAAAATCTGTGCATGCATCCAGCTGCCTAATCCTAGCAGCTTGCTCCCATCTGATATGGAAATTGTGCCTATATTGCAAGAGGGGGCAGATGGCAGCATGACCAGACATACCTGGTGCAGTATAAATTTCACTAGTTTGGGTAACCTGGAAGCCAAGTCCAAGAAAATTGTGCTGCTCTGAGATTTATGGGCTCCCCTTCAGGATCTGAGCTGCTGCATCTTTACTTCTGTTAGTATTGGATTGGTTAGATCAAAAGCAGTTGATCAGAAAGCCCTCTGTGCTACATATCTGACCACAAAGTGTTCAGATATGTAGCACATATGTGTTCAGATATTCTTTACAAATACTATGGTAAGCAGAAGAGGTAACTCTAATTCATGGGAGGCCTAGTTCAGGCCTGTTTCTGGATTTAAGTGGTCAGGTCTGATTGTATGGCTTGCAGTCAGTACCTGATTTCTGCAGAGAAGAAGCAATAAGTTCTTGTTTAAGCCAATATGTCCTTTTTAAATCACCGTAGCAATTGAAATCTTTCACCAGGGAGAAAACAGGTAACAAATTGTCCCATTCTTTTTCCTGGTCCTTATGGTAAAGTGAGTTGCCTGATCTTTAGCAGAGATGTTGCTGGAGTATATCATGGTGTGGAAAGGTGAAATGTGTCCAGCACAAGGCAGGGTAATCCATTCCAGACTCATGTGTAATGCAGGGGAAACAGGTGCAAACAATTGAGCCCGCTGTCAGTAAGCCACGGTGATCGCTTTTGATATCTTAATCGTTAGTTGATCCATGTGCAACATTGGCAACATCACTGTCATGGCTGACTGCCTCCTGCACATCTGTAAACCTTTTCTGGGTGCTTCTTGATGTGTGTGTGAGTCCATGAAGTCCTGACATCATGAGAAACTAAATTGAGCATGATTGCTGTCATTTCCGTTTTCCTGCTAGAAAACCAGAAAGTTGACAAATGTCAATAACTGCTAATAGCTCACTACTGTTTGTCAGATGCCACACAGGACAGGTGTGAAGAGAAAGCACTGTGTTTCACTGAGCACCACTCAGCAACCAAGTAATTTGTAAGACTGCTATCTAATTGCTTTTGCAGATAAAGAACTTGCTGTTCCTTCACTTCATGACCCCCTGGTAAAACTCAGCATTAAACGTGTTCCCACTGCATCTACTGACCTCCAGCAAATCTGATTTGCTGCAGATTTCCTTACAAGTAATAACAATAGTTTGAAAATATGTTTAGCCCACAGAAGAGCTTTAGGTGTAATGCTATGAGCCAACAAATTAGCCACTTCCTCTCTATTCTCCTGCAGAAAACATTAATACAATTATATATACCTAATTTATGATCTTCTCACAAAACATGACACTGAAACTCCTGACACAGGCTGCTGTGGTGGGTGCTCCTGTTTCTACCTCCATGGGGTTATGCTAGATTGAGGACAGAAGGTTTTTACAGAGTTCAGTAAGATCTGTGTATTCCGCCTATTTTAAACTTCAATTTATTTTGAAACAATATTGTATCTCTACACAGGGATTTTTAATCGCTTGTTTGTGTTCACAGAAGGTTTTCATGTGAAAATTATGTTGCCTCAGAAGGAAGGCTTGTTCATGCAAAAATATCAACCAATGCTGTATTTGTTTCATTAATTTCATCAAGAATTGTTTTGGATCTCTATTTTACGTTAGGAGAGTGAATATTTTGCCTGGATATGAGATATATTTCTGTCACCATTCAGGTAATTAGATATTAAATTATTTTGAATAATTTCTTGAGAATAATGCCATTTCAGGTCTGACATGCAACCTTTTATTTCATACTACTGTATGACTGCAACATGTTTAGCCAAGCTTCTCCTACATTCACTGCATATTTCTTCTGACATACTTATTAACTCTTCCAAGAAACTAGACTAAAGAAGTTACTGGAGGCATTTGATTTTCCCCACTGTTTGATCCTCTATGACTCTATGATTTATCTGTGGCACCTATCTTCTAAACATTGCAGTGATGACTTCCATGAAGATTTTTTATTTCCATAAAATATCTAGAGAGTTTATGTATCCTAGATAATAAAGTTATGGGGAAGATGATTGGTAGATTAGTTTAGACTAAAAAAAAAAAAATCCTTCTCTATCTATTCTATCTATTCACCAAGAAAAGAAGCAGATGGACAGATAAAATCTACAATGATTTTCCCCTATCATCAAAAGTAATCAGAAAATACAGAGAAATGGTCCAGTCCAATTCCTTGCTAAAACTGTCAAAATCAAAAAAGGATTCATTTCACATTGCCAGGCCTTTGTTCATCTCCATACCCACTGCATCCTTATTTCAAAGGTGTCATGCAAGTTGGTTCTGTTTATGAATACATAGGATATTTAATTTCAATTGTTTCAAGAACCAATGCACCACTTATCAGTGATGATAAGGAACACGTTTGCTTCACATAGGAATTAATAACAGAACAAACTTAATTCTAGTAATGTTGAAGATGAGAAAGAGCCTGTGTGTATTGGTGCCTCACCTTCTCTGTCCATGTAATACCATAGCAAAGAATGACAAAAATTCCTATGGCCCTACATAACCTATTTATTGCATTCTCCATACTGTTACATCAGTTTTGGGGAGGAGCAGCCAGACTTTATGAAAGAATATCCAACACAGTACTGGTGTTCTTCTCGTAGAGTTTGAAATCAGAGCTGAATATAAGCCATTATTTAGTCTACCCACTTTCTCCTGCTCTAAGGAGGATCATCTAAACAAGGATTGTACCTTGTTTTCTAGATTGCCCTGAAACCTTCCCACGAGGAAGATGTTTCCCCTTTCACTTCCTGCCAGAGACTGATTAGAAAGAAACTTACCTCATGATAGTACTCAGATTCAAATAGAAGGTTAATTATAGCCCCTCATTACACTATCTGTCTTCCCAACTTATAAAACTAGATGGGATACCTTTGAGTTTTAGAATTGATAACCCTTAGAATTTTAGGTTGCAAGAGGTGAGTATTTAAGTTTCTATTTGTTATTAGACACTTATTTTTATACATATGTATATGTAGACATAATATATATATTCATTTAATATTTGGATGTTTACAGGTATATATATAGTCAAATTCACATGTGATCAGAAGTAGCATCCAACACCTTTCTAACTTCTCTCTTCCTCTAAATACCTACAGTTAGTGCTTCTACTTCCTTCATCTTATCTTAAAGAGATAACTTTCCAGGACTGAGGATAGATGTAATGTTTATGACTGATAAGTGACAATCTCCTTTCATATGCCAAAAACAAGCAAGTCATATCTCTGGGATAAGGAATTACAGCACTTTCTTTCATCTAGATTTCACTACAAACCAAATGTGGGAATGTTATAGGAGAGAGTGGCTGCACCCTCACTAATACTCACAATGATCAAATGACCTCAATAATGAATTTAATTTTACTACTTTCCTTCAAAAATATGCTCTTCCATTTCCAATTTTTCCTACTTTCTATTCAGGAATTTTTCAGAGATGCTCTGTCTTGACTAGGAATTTGCAAAGTGACCTCTGTGCTCCCAGGAACCTCACAGCTTAGAGTTTGAATGAAAAGCATTAACGCTGGTTTTGTTTGACAAGTTTTCAAAGGCACAAAGCTTGACACACGCTCTCTTTTTACAAGTTATATGTTTTTATGTACTGCTATTTTTTCCCATTGGAAAGATTTAACTCCTAGTGGTAACCCTTTGGAGCACCTGGCTCAGGAGAGTAAAAGAAAGAAAAGCTTGATTTATAGAGGATGCCAGTGATTTTCATCTTGCTGTGAAACTTGGCTCAGTTCATCTGATGCCTTTTAAAGCACAACCATGTGTGAAAAATAATGAATCTTTATAACTTCCTTTACCTTTTAAAACAAAAAGTAAAGTATTTCTTTCAAAAGTTGATTGTTTTTCTTAGTCTTATATTTCCTTTCAAAATATATTGCTGTATACAGTATGGATCATTTCGGATGGATGTTGATAGGTAATCCAGTAGTACATCCTTCATGGTTCTATAATACCATAATTAAATACTAAAGCATTATAAAAACATATCTGGACAGCATGATTGACCTTTAAAAGAAAAGCCTTGTAGGACCAGAAAGAACTTCGGTAATTATATGCAAAATTATGACCGTGTAGTCAAGCCCAGCTGTTCCCAGTGACATAATGCCACGTGTGTATTCCACCTATCCAGTCACATCCGCCCTCTCCAAACCGTGCTGCAGTTTGCACCTAATCACATCTGCACTTTAGATTACCCACAGCCCCACAGCCTGCATCTGCCAGTAGCCCACTGGCTCTCACAGATTCAGGAGGAGCCCCAAGGCAGCACAACTGAGGGACCCTCAGCACAATAGGGAGTTTCTCCCCCTAGACACCCAGAATGGATATTAATGGATTTCTCCCAAGCATGTGGCCAGGGTGTCCTGGGTTGATGCTAAATTGTATCCCCATTCATCTGTTTAGCTCAGAAATAAGTTTTGTACCTTTAAAACTGGATCTGAGAGTGAAGAAGAAGTGATGGAATGTCTGAGGTGGTTGTTTTCTAACAGCGAGAGAGAGCTCTCCTTTGCTTTTTGTTAGTTTCTGGCTGGCTGAGGCAGAGAAGTTCACCAGACTGTGTTTTCTTTTCCTTTTTCTTGGAACTGTTGAACCTGCTCTGGACTAAACACCCAAAGGGCCCCAGGAGCTCCCACCTGTGTCCCACCGGGCCTGGCCTGGGCCCGGCCTTTCCCAGCCCTGAGGGACCGACAGCAACTGAGCCGAGCTACAGCCACGGGAGAGACTTTCTGAATTTGGCATCTCTGTGGGGCACACAGAGGTTTTGTTGTTCAGTGTTGATCATTTGTTGTGCTGGGGAGTGCTTTGACTGTAAAATAAACAACTTTTTTCCACTTTCCTCCAAGGAAATTTTTTTCTGTCCCAAACCAGCTGGGAGGAGGGGCGGTTCAGATTCGCTTTCTAGAGGGACTCCATCCAGAGGTTTTTTCCCAAATTTGCCCTAAACCAGGACACAGGGAAATGTTCCTGGAGCCTGTTTTCTGCCAGCCTAAGGCCTATTGGGGAAGGGCAGGAGAAAATTTGCATTTGCAAAAGAAGACTGAGGGGTGACCTTATCACTCTCTACAACTCCCTGAAGGGTGGCTGTAGTCAGGTGGGGGCTGATCTCTTTCTCCAGGTAGCAGCTGACAGAACAAGAGGACACAGTCTCAAGCTGCACCAAGGGAAATATGGGTTGGATATTTGGAACAAGCTTTTCACAGAAAGAATAATAAAGTACTAGAATTGTCTGCCTGGGAAGGTGGTAGAGTCACCATCCATGGATGTGTTTAAAAAAAGACTGAATGTGGCACTCAGTGCCATGGTCTAGTTGAGGTGTTAGGACATGGGTTGGACTCGATGATATTAGAGATCTCTTCCAACCTTGTGATTCTGTGTGATTCTGCAGACAGGCAGATGCAAAGTTCATTCATATTTTGGCTGAAACTCTGTAGTAGAGCATATGAAGAGACTGCCAGCACAATACATGTGACCATTAAGAGCCCGGTACAGAGGGATCCAGCATGGGGTGCATTGTGTGATAGATTGAATCAGAGAATCACCTCTATTACACACTGTACTACTCTGCTGCTGTGAAGAGGCTGGGAGCATTGCAGGCTTGAAGATCCACAGTCAGATCTATAAATCTGACAAATAAATTTTTGGTTTGGCAGCCAGCTTTATCAGATAAACCAAATAAGTCAAACTTACAGAGTAACATTTTTTGGCACATTCAGCTTCATATACCAGTAATGAGACATAATGTCTATATTAGAAGTTGAGATGGAAAGATATGAATGATAGCTCAGATGTCTTCAACATAGATTAAAATGCTTAGTCTGAAAAAGAGGCAATCAAGGCAGCAAAATGGCAATCTGCAAAATTTTGCGTGGTATGACATTGAATCGAAAGCAAATGTTTGCTGTTACACATGATAGTAAAATTCTGTGGCATCAAATAAAATATCTGAAATTATACTCAAAATTAATAAAAGAAGCTTAGCCCTATCCCTAGTAAATCCCTAGAACATAATGAATGGATGCTGAGAGGTTACGTGGGATTAAATGCTCACTGTACAACTCAGGGGGAAAAGCTTTGTTGAGTGGTATCAGAAAACCAGTTTGTCTAAGTGAGTAGGACTGTGAGCTGCAAACAGGCACTGAACTATCTATTTGCCCTATTGTCTTACATCTCTGTAAGCATCTGCCATTTGACGCTACTGAAAACAGAATAGAGGAATAAATTAGCCTCTAATCTTCTTGATACCTATATATTGATAGATATTCTTAATTGTACTGCAGGGAAAATAGGGAGGACCAAGCAGTTTAGCAGTTACATGACATTTCCACCATTCTACAGTGATACCTCTCATGAACTTAGAACAACAAAAGATTTTTCAACATAGCCATATGTGGAGAAATTAATTTCCAATTCTCTTTGGGTCAAATTCAATCCTTTGGCTAACTTCTTGATCACAGCCTCAGCATTTAGTCTATATATATAAAGAACTTCCTCTCTACTTTATCAGCTTGCTCCACCAGGATCACCAGAACTCTCCAGAAACTTCTGTGTAGACAGAAAATGCCAAATACATCAAAACTGAGGAAGCTCCACAACTGAACCAATAGTAAATGTACTCTTGAAATTTATCTGCAGGCCAGGTTACCACAGCCAGCTAGGCTTCTGCAAGCACATGAGGAATAAGAAATCATCCAAAACCTGCTAAAAGGTTGTCCTTGACTGTTATAGTCAGACTAGCCTTTATATCTGTAACTCACATTGAGGAGACTCTGGAAAGAATTAATTGTTCTGGAAGAAGCTGGATAAATCATGTTTTAAATTATTTTTGTGGGAAGGGAGCCCTTTAGTTATTAACAAATGGCTTGCAAAGTGACCCTGCATTCTATTTATGTATTAACTGAATAGTTTAATGCATTTCAGCTTTTTGTGAGTTGCTCCAAAACAGTCTGTCAATAGTTACATGAGTCATAGGTCATTGTCTCTGAGAGCTGATTGGCTGATGGTAGATTCTAATAAGAGGAAAAAATGTGGAAAAGAGCACCCAGAGAATAAAGCACTTTAAAAGTGCCAAAAGATTAATCAGTTATGGTGAACTGCTTTAGTTTTGAGAGTTACAGCCTTTTATGCCATCTGAGCACTCAAAACACATGGGTGCCATGACCTGCAAATAACAGTTAACTGGATTCACCACTTCAGCTTGGACTGTTTCATACTCTACAGACACATCTATTTTATGTGATTTGGGTCAACACATAAAGCGTGTTTCTTACAAAATGAAGTTTTCATTTGCTCTAAGCTGTTAAAGGCAGACAGTAAATGCATGGCCTTGACTGCAGTTGATCTGAGCTGTTTCTTCTTGCTTCTCATTCAATGAAGAGCAGCTGGACAAGCAAACTACATTTAAGAAACACAGAAGATCTGTTGCAGAATCGCACTCCTGCATCCACTGCCATGCCTCGGATTTCCCTCTGGCAAGCCCCAGAGGTACTCACACAAGCACAACAGGTGACTCAGCTCAGGAATCTCTCTCTCAGGGCCTGCTTTATGAAATCAGTGCAAACCAAACTATTCCTTTTTATCCCAGCAGGGACAAAATGGCTCTTCAAGAGCCTCATCTCCTTTGCATTACCACATTGAGTTCTTGCCATACTTTCCCCATCCTGGTTAGCTTTGGTTCTTCCTGCCCTTGACATAGGATATGGTTTTGCAATTTTAAAAGAGATTGTTCCTTGGAGCAGTTGTGATGTCAGGGCAAGCAGTGAATTCCCTAGCCCATCTGCAAGCCCTGCCATGGGCTGTCCTTGGGACTACAGCCTCCCCAAACACACACTTGCCACAGTTTGCCCCCAGGATTCCCATGAGCCATGTGCCCACCTTGGATGTTTGCAGCCCATGGTACCCAAGCCATTCTTCCTGTCAGCCGCTTTGACCCTATTCCTTCAGCATCCTACCTTAAATGCTTTCTGTCCCTGTGCCAGGACTTCAGCTTGCAGGTGGTTGTTATAAACCTTTTCCTCTTGTACATGATGAGAACACTTTTCCAAAAAGTCTTTCTCATCCTGCAGAAGGCTGCAGTCACTCAATACTTATTCAGGTGGACAACTATAAGGGAGACATCTGCGTTACACATAGACATCTATCTAACCACCAAAGTCACATGAGATGAAACCCCTGTGAGTCTCTAAACTCTGGAGTAAAACTGTGTTTCCTGAAGGCTAAAGCAAGCACAGAGGATATACAGCCTCAGGGCCCAGGGCTTTGTTCAGCAAGACCAAAGCAATCCTTCATAAATCATTATCTTAAAAGCACCAGCGATGGGTTTTAAATCCTCTTTCAAATGCTAAACATTCAGCTCCTTGGCTTAAATATTTGGTTCTCTGGCTTCTAAGCCATTAAAAAGCCTCTCTTTTAATGTTTCCTCCACAATTTTTGAGGACCTATAAATTTGTTGGGGTTCAGTTTAAATTTAAAGTAACTGGATTCTCATGAAACTCTCCCTGGGACTTTTAAGGAAAACACCAAACATCGCAACAGCAATCAGTCTTAAGAAGCAGTTGCTCTGCCTTTCAGAGGCATTTAACTCTCACATAAATCATGGCATTTGAACTGATTCCTTGAGTCACTATTAGTGATTCCAGAACAAAAACCAGAAATGTAGTTGAAATTTAGGCCAAATCCACCACAGACTGAAGGAAATGGTTGTGAGATCACTTGCACCACAGTGAGGATCCCTGGGGCAGGCGGTGGGAAGGATGCTTGTAAGTGCAGTTAGAAACCACGTCAGTTATACTGACTCTCAAATTTATCACTTAATTCATAACCATACCTAGACTAAATAGACTTTTTGTCTTTTAGTTGATTTTTAGTACCTGTGCTGTCAGGAGTTGATTTTGAACATAGGGAAAGAAAATTGTCAGCACTTTCTGAAATAAGACTATTTATGTAAAAAAGCACAAGTAAACAACTTCATTGACTGTTCAGACCTTTCATCTAGAACAAAACCATAGAATCATAGAATGATTTGAATTGGAAGGGACTTTAAAGATCATCTAGTTCCAAACCCCTTTCCATGGGCAGTGATACCTTTCACTAGACTGGGCTGCCCAGAGTCCATATAACCAGGCCTTGAAGGGACGTGGCAGCAATAAATTCTCAGAGTAACTTGTTCCAGTGCCTCATCACCATCCCAGTAAAGAATTTTTTCCTAATTTCTAATCTAAACCTATTGTCCTTTAGTCTGAATTCCCTCTTGTCCTCTCACTATATGTTCTTGTAAAATGATGAATCTCTCTGTATTTTCTTGAAAGCTCCCTTTAGGTACTAGAAGGCCACAGTTAGGTCACACCTAAGCTATCTTTTCCAGGCTGAAAAATCCAATTCTCTTAGCCTTTCCTCAAGGGAGAGGTGATCCATCCCTGTAATAATTTTGGTGGCCCTCCTTTTCGACTCCAACAGGTCAATGTCCTTCCCATGCTGGGAGCCCCAGAACTGAACACTTCAAGATCCTAGGCTCTTGCCTGATATTCGCCAGTTGTACATAAAACCCTTGGGACTAACCTCACCTTTTGACATGGAAAAGAAAACAAACATTGAGGAGGACTCTCCTCCAATCTCTTCCCATTCCATTTCACACAGAAATACTTCATTTTTTTTATATTAGCTGGGATGTGTGTGAGACAGGTAATGCTGCGTGATTTTTTGTGTTCATGGCTTTTAGAATATTGAGTGAGTCTATGAAACACCGCAGTGAAGTGATTTTAACTTCTAAAGGGCCTTTTACATACAGTCATTAAGTCACCCAGAGTCTGAATGAAAGAGCAGACAACCTAGCCCCTCAAACAGTTGATATTTAATTAGACAGCAGTTGTCTACACCCATTAGATCGAGGGGCAGTGGATCTCCATTTGCTGTGAAAGCATCTGATCGGTGCAAGAGCTGAAAGCAGGGGCTGACCTGACCTCCTGCTCTTCAGATCAAGAGTTACCAACAGGTCAAAAAGACAAAACTTCAGAGCAAATTATTTGAGGGAATCTGTAGCTGCTCCTTGGAACAGTTTGCCAGTGGTTTTCCATTGGCACAGAAGGATAAGGAAGCTGCAGCTGACATCAGTGCAGATGCAGTATTCAGGTGAGTAGGCATAGTAGGCACGCCTGAGGAAAATATCACAGGGAAATTATACTACTCAGAGGATTCCTAGATCAAATATATGGCAGATCAGTGCTCCTTGGGATGGATGGGACACAGACCAAAAGAGCTGAGGGTTATGCTTTTAAAGCCACTTTGGACAACCAGAGTGGCTTTACAAGGACTTGTGATCACATCACTGTCTACTTCATCCTTTTACTTACATTTATTTCTATTTAAGTAGAATAAATGTGTGACTAAGTTTAGTTATCTTTGTAGGGATGCTTGGAAATTTCCACATTTTCTTCTTAAATCTATTTTCCTATTGTAGCTTTGTACTCACTTTTATTTAGATTTTTGGGGGTTTTTTTGAGTCAACAGATCATATCCCTGGAGGTAGATTGCATAATTGTGAAATCTCAGAGACCAGAGAAACAATCCCATAAATACTCCTCAGGGCATAACCAACATGGAAATGGAAAAAAATGTTCTCCCAAGGCTGGTGCCTCCCAGACAGTTATAGTCTTTAATGTTCTGTCAGCTTCTGTCTTGTACATAAACCATAAGACACATGGCCTCATTGCATCATTATTTTGCAGCTGCTTTTATTACTCCGTCATTGACACTAGAACTCAAAAAGCAGGTTGGAAGTAAAATCATTCACAGTTGCTGGAAACATGATGGTTTACCTGCTTTTTTCAGGTTCATAATTTTCTTTATTTTGTAACCAGTCTTCAACCTGTTCAGAACTATAAAGAATTAAAAACTTCTCCGCCATGATGCAAGGAGGGCAGCAACAACTTGAACCAAGTGCCAAGGAGTTGGGTAATCTTATGTTTTCATAGGGATTTTACCTTTTTTGTAGTGTAGTCCAAACACAGGCCAAAAAATGGGAGGGGGACATCTGCTTAAAAAGATGACTGTACCTCACCTATGTCTGTTCCTCCCCCTCAAGGCATTCTGTTTATTGTAAGATTTTCCACGTACATAACAGAAACCAGCAGAACGACTCTGTTGAGACTTCTTTGTCCTAAGCCTGTTGGTGGAGAACATACAGGGGGCAGTAAAAAGGCTCAGGTGATGCAGTTCAAGTCAGGTCAGGTGAGACATTAGAAATAAGTTTGTAGGTAAGGAGAGCTTCTCCAGGTCCAAACAATGCTGAGACCTTGCCAGCCTTCTTCACAGCAGCATCTTTCTGCCATGCCTTGGGCTGAGGAGGGATGTGAGGTCTGGTCAGTGCAGTGGGTGGCAGCCACCTCAGCAAGGAGGCACATTGTGAGAATTACCCTGGCTGCTGTGTAAAAATCCCTGAGACATGAACTCCTTTCTCCCAGCAGCAAAGCACCTTTCCAAAAGAAGAAAAAAAAAAAAAAGCTGTTTGCATAATTTTTGACAAGCTAATTTTTTTAAATATTTCTACAAAGCATGATTTATTTCTTGTACTCCAGCTTTGGACTGGAATTGCACTTTTAGTTCATGTTTCTCTATGCCTCTAATGGCTTTTGGCCATGTACTCCACAGCTGAAGTTGTAATGGTGACTATAAATACTTTTACTAAAGAATAATTTGGCTTCTCATGCCAGAAGCCAGAGCCTGCCCCTGAGGTACCTTAGCTAAGGTAAAACCTCTGCTCCCTTCCCACCCTGGACTGATTGATTTCAAAACCTGCCCAAACACAAGGAGGGGGAGTTCTTTGATACATCACATCTATTTGCCACAGCGATCTGTCTTGTGACAAAGTAAACACAAGAAGATGTCAAAATGTCCTGCTTTCTCTGGTTAACATTATTCACAGTAGATATAGTGTTTATGTGAGGGGGTGAAGAGACTTTAAAGCAAAAGGTAAAATATAATCAAGAAAGGTTGGAAGGTTATTTAGATATATATCAGTTTAAGGCTTTTGATATAACATCATGATGTCAGCTTGGGTTAAACCCTTAAGATTGAGACTGGCTATAAGAGGGATAGTCCATCATGGAGAATGGGGTTTCCAGAGATCTGTAAGGTTAATCTAAATTATCCTGGAGATTAGCCCTGAGACAGCGAATGGTTCCACAAACATCACCACTGCTGTCCCAGGAAGCCATGTGATACCTTCAAACCTCAGTTAGCATTTTCAAGGGGACTAATCCTGAGCTCACTAGTGAGGAGAGGACATAATTTTATAGGTGAGGCTGTCACTCTCTCTCGGGGTGAGTTATGGGGCTGGGCTGGCAGCAGAACAGGAGCATACAAGTTACAGGTCAAGCTCTTCAAAGGCTGTCAGCTCACGCAAATCCACTCTGCAAATTTAAAGCTCTTCATCCTGAAGCGTCAAGCAATTTATTCTGTTTTAGAAGAGAAATAAGCTGTGACCCTGTTCCTAATATTTCTAGCTACTATCTTTGACTTACTACAGTCATCATTCAACTACTTTGTGAGAGGGATGTAGCATCAGTAACATGGAAAAGTTCCCAGAAAGCTTTTGAATACTTACTTTGCATGTTGAAGAGAAAGATGCTAAACTACCTGCACTTCTGACACCAGAAAGTGCAGATTGCTATCTGCAGAGATTTGCTACACGGATCTAATTCCAGGATGCTTTCTTAAAATTAACTTTGCATGCAGCTGCTGAACACAGGTATCAAAAAAGTGTCATGACTATAAGTGACATCTGTATATGTCATTGCCACCCCCGGCATGTGTCTATAGTCCACCTGATACATACGGTTTTCTTAGTACAATATAAACACTGAGTTTTCACTTTTCTTCCCTAACTTATTTTATAAATGCAAGAAAACCTTCACAGACTTCAGATTCCAGTTGTGCAAATATTTGCTTCAGTGCTATTTTAAGTGAACACAGAGGATTCTCATTGTTAAAAGTAGATTTAAATGGAGCTGTGGACACAAATAGACTTATAATAAATAAGGAAAATTTGGAGTACATAGGAAGTGAAATGACATGGGCAATGTGAAATCATACAATTACTATAGCTAGATTTTAATTAAACATTCATATAATATCAGACTACCAGGTAATTTCAAAATCATGTTGCATTGATTATGAGAACTATCCTGGTAAGAATAATAATACAGAGTAAGAATTCAAATAAAAATAATGTGCAGTTATGAAAGGATTATGAAAATATGGACCAGTGTATATGCTCTGATTATTTTTACTTAATTGCACTTTTATGTACAATTAATTTAAATTGATTAAAATTAATTATTATTAATTACAATTAATTGCAATTTAGTTAAATGTACTTTTAAGTGGTGGAAGAGGAATGAACAATGCATTAAAATTCTGGTCATTTTAAATTTAAAAAAAAATATTTTATACTGTTCTGAAGCCAGTGGGAGTTTGTTTTAAATACCTAGAAGTGCAGAAAACTAGAGGCACATGTAACAGTTTTCTGTTTCATTTAACTTTCTTGTTCAAAATGAAATTATGTGGGAATCAAGGAATAAGGAAGTCTGTTTCTGACTGAAGCATCCATGGAGGTGTTCTATCTTAACACTGTCCCCTCTAAAATATTTTTTCCTATAAGAACATTTCCGAGTCTAGGAAAGAAGGGAGATGCCACCCATGACCATTCAGGCAGGCTCAAATTTGCACCTCTTTGTCCTTGTTACCAACCAATTCTAATTGTCAGGTGAAGTGCCCAAAGTTTTGAAACATGCAGACTTCATTTCTGGTTTCTGTTGAGAACTGAATTGTCAAAAACCACAAAAGAGACAGCTGGTTATATTTTCAGTTTTCCAGATTCAAAAAATGTGGACAAGTTGGACAATCTTCAAGTAGACACACAAACAGTTCAAAGCACAGAGGTAGATCCAAACCAAACCAAGAGCCTGGATCTTAAAGCTCCCGCATTTCAGTGACGCTTGGGTCCAGATCCAAAAATCTCAGTGGGCCTCACTGTGTACAAAGGGATGAACCAAACCCATGCCCCAATCATCTTTCTTTTCTTCTTCCTCCTCAGGCTGTGAAGGTGTTTGACTCTGAAACCAAGCACTGAGCATCATTTCTCATGTTGCTCTCCAGTTGGGTGGTTGCTAACAGTTGAAGGAAAACACAGATCCTTTGAGGCTCGGCCAGTGAAAAACCAAAGGTTTGAATAAATACTGTTGACTTAGCCATGATCTCATGAGACAGCAGGTCTATGTCAGCTCCAAAGGCCAAAATATTTCAGATGGCAACGTGAACTACTTTATTTTTATCAGTGAATAGAGAGGCAATAAGAGTTCAGCACTTATAGGCTTAGTTTTTTAGAAGCAACCAGTAATTTGGGGCTCTCAGTATGAAACATCATATGCTTGATTTTTCAGAAAATGCTGAATATTTTAATTCTGAAAACTGAAATGTCTTAGTATTGCCAGTTTCGGTTTGGTTTGGTTTTTTGTTTTGTTTTGTTTTCTCTAAAATGTCAAGTAACAATTTCCAGAAATATGAAAATGTTGCTGCAGTAGACATAATTTCTGTAAAAAATAGACAGTCTTCTGCTTTCTCACGTCTGTGTAGTAAGCATTTTTGTAAGAGAAGACTACATGGTCCTTGAAAAACTCTTTGTGGATCAATATTGTTAGATTCCGTCTGATGGGTGAGCATCTGCATCAGCTGCTAAGGTATCAAATATATTTAAAAAAAAAATAATCTGCTTCATAGAATCACAGACTGGTTTGGGTCGGAAGGGACATTAAAGATCACCGCGTTCAAACCCTCTGCCGTGGGCAGGGACACCTTCCGGTACACCAGGCTGTCCAGAGTCCGTCCAAGCAGTCCTTGAACACTGCAAGGGATGGGGCATCCAGATCTTCTCCCGACAACTCGTTCCCGTGCCGCCCCAGGCCCAGAGTGCGGAATGTTTTCCCAAAGTTCGGGTTTATCCCGCCCGGATTCCCCGGGAAGCGCCCGCGAAGGCGGCGGTTCCGCGGGGACACAGCGCCATCTGCCGGCCGCGCCGGCCCGGCGGCGGAGCGGGAGCGCTCGGAGCCCGCGGCGTCCCCGGCCTTCCCTGGGGAAATGTCCCCAGCCTTCCCTGGGGAAATGTGCAGGACCTTGCCTGGGGAAATGTCCCCAGCCTTCCCTGGGGAAATGTGCAGGACCTTGCCTGGGGAAATGTCCCCAGCCTTCCCTGGGGAAATGTGCAGGACCTTGCCTGGGGAAATGTCCCCAGCCTTCCCTGGGGAAATGTGCAGGACCTTGCCTGGGGAAATGTCCCCAGCCTTCCCTGGGGAAATGTGCAGGACCTTGCCTGGGGAAATGTCCCCAGCCTTCCCTGGGGAAATGTGCAGGACCTTGCCTGGGGAAATGTCCCCAGCCTTCCCTGGGGAAATGTGCAGGACCTTGCCTGGGGAAATGTCCCCAGCCTTCCCTGGGGAAATGTGCAGGACCTTGCCTGGGGAAATGTCCCCGTCCTTCCCTGGGGAAATGTCCCCAGCCTTCCCTGGGGAAATGTGCAGGACCTTGCCTGGGGAAATGTCCCTGGCCTTCCCTGGGGAAATGTCCCCGGCCTTCCCTTGGGAAATGTCCCCGGCGTTCCCTGGGGACACAGCAGCACCGTGGGTCTCGGCGCGATCCCGGCGCTTCTGCCGGGAATGCCGGCAGCCCCCTCGTCGCTGGATCGGTGTAAAGCGAGCCAGGGATGTCTCTGGCCTCCGAGAGCAGAGTAAGAACAAATCGGCTGGGCCAGGAAAGAAGTTAAGATAGTGCTGGTTTATGAGGTGAGGGTCCCACTGACCAACAGGGTTTAATTTACAGATTGTAACCACAAAATGAGGTCAATACCTGGGTTTATAGGCTTTTGTCAATTATATGCTCTGTGTAAAGTACTGAGGAAATGTCTTTAACTTCAGTGTTGGTCAATTTACAGTTTTCATCTTTGTTATTTTATTCTTCCCTTGTTTCAGTGCTGCAAGCAGTTAGCCTGCCCTTTCTTATCAGTACTCCAAAAGGCCAGACAGTACCTTCAGAAATACAGAATAACCAAAAAAACAAGTGAGTATTGCCCAAAGAAAAAAGAAAACAAAAAACTTCTATTTCTTCTGATATATTATTCCCCAGCAAAAACAATGCTGTGAGAAAGACTTTCTGGTGCTTGAACTGATGATCAACTGACTTGGATTTTAGTATGTAGGAATCATAAACACTTTGGGTTAAAAGGGACCATAGACATCATCTAGTTCCAAACCCCATGCCATGGGCAGAAACACCTCCCACTAACAAGTTGCCCAGGGCCCCATCCAACCCGGTCTTGAATTCCAAGAATGAGGCATCATTCACAGCAACCTGAGTTCCAGTGCCTCAGCACTCTCACAGTAAATAATGTTTTTCTAACACCTAATCTAAACCTGCCCTCTTCCAGTTTGAAGCCATTCACCATTTGTCTTTCACTACATGCTCTAGTAAATAGCCTCTCTCAGAAATAAGAAGACACTTAGTGAAGACAATATTTAGTGATGCTCAGAACTAATGGTCACTGTATATTCATGAGAAAGAAATGTTTGGCCTCAACCACATATTTACCTGCAGTGGAGTCCTGTTGTCTATATCCATGTCACTCCTTTGGCAGCAGTGAACTACACCTTTCTTCTGAAGGTGTTCATTTCAAGTGTGGGAACAAACTGAATGCAGGGACTGACTCAGTCCTTGACATTATGTGAGGATATTATAGATCTCAGTTAAACAGTTCATAAAGAATCAGATTTTTTTTTACAGTTAACCATTGCAACCTTCTCTTGGAATGCTTGCCTGAAATAAAGTCCTTCAAAAGAAAAAGATAAGTGAATCTCAATAAGATTTTTTAATTCTTTTTACTTTTTTATTTTCTTTTATGGTTACATATTCTTAGCCACAATTATCTGTGCTGGTTATAAATACATATGATCACCTATCCATGGACTAAGCCAATCAGGAAATACTTTTGTGGATTCCTTCCAGCACCAGAAATGTACCATATCATACCTAAAATAAATTCTGTGCAAAAAGCTTGTTTAAAAAGTTAGTTAGGGCTTTAAATATAATCTGGATTTGGCGTAAAATCTAAAATTGTTTTGTGTTTTCTTCTGTCTTTCCAGTTATAGCTGGCCTCATGGACTCTCCAGAGGAAAACCACTGGGATCTGCTCTGCTAACAGTTACAGAGGGATGAGAAAAATGGTTAGCATGCTCATTTGTGTTCTCACTTGAGACAATGGAATATAGCATTGATCTTTTTTTGTTACTTCATATGTTGATGATATTGCACTATCAGTCTATATTAAGTAAGTCAGGCACAGTTTAAAGAGAGATTAATGATTTTCATTGGTTGACTGGTTGACAGAATTGTTAAGTACACCAGAGCACTGGCAGGTGACCAGACTTTCTTTGTGTTCCTTTGCTGAAGAGTAGCTTTGGGACACTGATCACAGAGAATTTCAGCAATAAAATTATGTTTGTCATACTTTTTAGGTGAGAAAGATTTTCCAGAAGTCCTTCTCCTTTCTTCCTTGCAGCACTTTATCTCTTCCCCGGTAAATTTCCCTGCTCTCTTGGACTCCTTCCAGCCAATTTAAGCCACCACCATCATAACAGCCTTTTTCTGTGGCAGCACGAGCCGTGACAGCAGATGCAGTGTCTGGGATGTATTTATTCCTATTTGACATGTTCCTCTTACCTCCTCCTTTCTGTCTCTGCTGGACAACCTCAGATGCTGGTGTAAGGCAGGAACCTAAATTGTCCTCAATCTATTCATTCCCAGTTTCTCTCCCCAGCCCATCTCATCCTGCTGGGGAATTGCAATGCTGTGGCAGTGACCACAAGCACTCCCTCCACAGCTCTGTGCAGGGCACCTTCCAAGCCACTGTCATAAATCTGGGGTCACGCCTGAAGGATTGCCATTTGCTGCATGTGGAATGTTAGGAAGATGCATAACATTTTGTAAGGCAGAAGCCTAGGAAGGAATTTGAAAGAAAAGAATGTGGGCAAGGGATCAGGAATTTCTATTTGAGATATTTTACAACTTGAAAACAAAGAAGCTCAGATAATAACCAGTGACAAGCTGAATGCCCTTTCTAAATTACAAGGATAGTGTAAGTCCCAGCTACTGATACTGTCCTTTCAACTCTGTTCCTCCCCCCTCCACATATGCACATATACATACTTCATATAAAATCATATACATACACCTAAAATCTCACCTGATTTCAGCTATGGCCTCTGCTAAGAAGGAGCTTCTGCAAAAATGCTGAAGACCTGGTGCTCCGTATTTATGAAAAAGCACAAGCTCCAAAGCACTATGTGACAAAAGCAAGTCACTTTGCCCTGGAGTAATGTTAGGAACTTGATAGCCCATCCAGAAATGAGACCACAGTGAAATGAGGTGATGCTTTGTTTATGTGAAAGAATATTTGTACTAGAGACCAAATTTTTACATGTATATAATCAGCCCTAATAGATCATTATCAAACTAAAGTAAACCTCTTAAATGCTCGATTTGTGCGTGTGTAAATGAAGCTCTGCAGAAAGGCTTCAGGAGGGAAAGAAGTTTATGAGATTGTAAATGAGCCCTATTTATAAAACTGTTTGGAAATGAAACAAAGAGTTGTTTATCACTTGTTGTACACAAACCATCATCCCTAGCAAGCATCCTGGGACACCACACATTTGGGATTTTTTAGTTCAGAAGGATGAATATATGCAATTTCTGTGTTTCAATACAAACAGACCCTCTGCTAGCAAATAGCAATTAGTCTTATTTTGAAATATACAGGAATAGAATATGCTGGAAGTGTAAAAAACAGTGAATCAAGTTCAGTTTGTGTCAGGAAGTAAAATGTTGGTGAAAAAATTCATATTTTGTTTTAACAATATGATTTGTGCCCCCTTTTTTTTAAGGTTATAATGTTTCATGGCGATCCAAAACCACCGGGACTACTTTGCTGTGTCCTTAGGATTTCCAGCCTTGACTCCACCGTAGTTAACCTGCACTAAAATATTATATATTTATTGCACTTTGTCTTTGTGCATGTGTGTAATTGCTTTATAGAGAATTTGTGTCAAAAATTAACTCTCTGAAGACCAAAGATTCGTTTTACAATCATAATAGGTGTGTGCTCTGGTCACTGTTACCTTTGGGATTTTTGTACAGAGTGAATCACACAATACTCAAAAGAAAGTAATTGTACTGGACCCTTATTTGTGGTCTTGAGGAGCAGTGTGCCAACCCTTACAGGCACTCATCTTCCTTTTTGTGACCCATTTTTTCAAGCCTAGGAAATTGCTTTTTGCCTTTCTTCATAATCACAAGCTAAGCCTATCTACAGCGCCTCTATTACAGCAGGATCTGTTGATGAAAACTATCAAAATAAGCCATTTGAGTGATTTGTGATTAGAGTTTGCACCTGTTGAGCTGTTGGCAAAAATTCAGTTAGGATTCAAAATAGAAAAAAAGTGTGGCACAGATGTAGGTTGTTGGGGTTGGAACAAAGAAAACTGATCTTTACACTCCAGAAATCTTACCCCAGACTAGATGAAGTATTCTTTAGCCTCCTATTTAATTTTCACAGATCTGTTTTTATAAGAATCATGGTGTATGGAAAGAGCCTTAAAATATAAGTATATATCTATCCGTATTAAAACACATATATGTATATACAACAATGAAGAGCTTGAATCAGAGGTCACAATGGTTGAAAATATCTGTTTTTCTTTCTCCTCAATGAACAGAGCACACTTATGGAGGGGAAATATATTTATCTATATTTAGTACAAGGGGATCAACCAAAAATGTTTAACCAGTTTTAAATTCAGGAACTTTTTTCACAGAAATGCAGATTTAACAGCAAGTGTTCAGCAAAAGTCATTGCAGCAGGCTATCCCACAGCCAGAGATTAAAGCCTCGTTTGTTAACATTGCCAGTGCTCAGGACTTCCCCTTCTGCCCCAACCAAAGTGGCAGGACTTTTCAGCTGGGATTTCTCCCACAAGTGCTCAATAGCTGCCTGGATCCAAAAGCAAATCAGTTTAAGGCAAGATCTTGCAGGCAGGAACAGTGTCCTGATAGTTTCTTGTGCATATGGTCTAAAATGTTTTCTCTGTCCAAAAATGCAGACAAACTAAACATGAAGAAAGAGACTTGTTGCAGGACAAATTCAGATTTCCATGTATCCTAAAATGATAATTTTTCCTCACTTTAGCGAACAAAATGAAAAGCTGAATTCATTTTTCTTTTAGAAAATTAAAAGCTTTTCAGATGGGTTGGTACATTAGATCTCATGTCTGAAAAATACATATTCTGCCTTAGGAAAGTAATTTTTTTTTCCTTTCAATAGCTGCCATGTTCTGACAGCCAAACAGCTTGAGCTAATATTTAATTAGGTAAATAGCACATTAGTGTTGGAGCAAGAGAGGCTGGTCAAGCATTCCTGATTCAATCTCTTAGACACTCTGACCAGAAATTAAATACTTCTAAATATGGGCAAATGCAATATGAGATGTTACATATGCAATAATAATATTGTTCTATTTAGAGTTTGGATAACAATTGTAAAACGTGTGTGTATGTACACATGTACTTAAAATAAACAGTTAATGAAATCAGGATACAAATGCTGCTGCTGATCTCCATATATGTGTATATATATATATATAAAAATAAAATGGGACAAGCCAAAGCACAGTCCTCAGGTTTTCCCAACCTGGATGGAGATCCAAATGCTATGGCTCGTGCCCACTCCTACTTCTTTTCAAGGAACTCATTCATCAGTAGTGTGGACATTTCCCTGGACTTTATTTTAACTGCCAGAGATTTTTTGGCATTTTGTAATAAGACTAACTGCAGTGCATGCAAGCCCCAAGGAATGAAGACACTTCTCTGCTTTAAAATTAGTATCTGTGTCTGCCAAAGTGCCATGCAGAAATATTCCAGAGGGCAGATAGGAAGCTCAATGAGAATTTCCAAGGCCACACAACAGAGTACTGACTTTTTCAACTTAGTACACCCTGTTTTCCAAAATGCTTGTCTTCTTTTTATTCCTATGGGGTGCTGCAAAAAAAAGAATTAGCGTGAGCAATTCTTGGACTTAAGCACTTGATTTCTTAGGACTCTGATGAGCTTTCATCTCTCTCTTACTGAACAGCACGTCTTTTCTTCATTGTTTTGAATATTGGCTCCTTGGCTAATAAAATTTTACAAGTGATTTTTGAAAACAAACAATACTATATTATCCCTTTTTTCCAACTCATGAAATAAATATTCCATCAAAGAGACTTTTATGTTTCACAGTGGCAGTTCTCAAATGACCAGCATGGTATCATGTTCAAAACAGGGCATGGTCCATTTTTACAGTAGATTTACTCAATCACAGTTACTAATCGGATTAGTACTGCTTTTATGTCTGACAAATTTTTAAAAGTTGGGGGTCATTAAAGCTCTTGCTCTTATACAGAGAGCCTGTGGTGCTGGGCTGTGTTTTTCCTGTTAACCATTTCTGCTTTGAAAAAAATCAAACCCTTTTTTTTTAAAATGCATATAGAAGCTAAGTTGCTCTTTTAGACTACAATGCCACTGAGCATTTAAATCCATTGCTCGACTTAGCAAAGCACATGCTTATGTATGGAGTTAAGAAAGAACATCAGTTTGAAAGGAAGAAGAGGCTGAGTGCTAGGGAGGGACTTACCCGTGCTGCCACCCAAAAGAAAAACTTTTCTTTGTGCTTTGCAAAACCATATGCAAGAACGAGCCCTCCCCATCTTAATCACAGCTTTTGATATTCCTTCTTCACAGTGCCTGTCAAAAATTCTAATAAAAAATATTAGGGTTAGAATTTGCTGTCATGAGCTTGAAAGTGAATTCTCTATGAAGTTAAGAAACTATAGGTACCACCAAAGGTTCTGCCCAAGAGGCTGAACTTTGTTGGCCTCATCATCAGAAGGATATTCCAGTTCTTGCAGGAGGAATAAGACAAGCCTGGCTTGGATGCTACATGTGCATCTCCCACTCACTCCAGCTGGTCCTACAAATTGCATAGGAAAACAACTACAAAACTTCTACTCACAAAACTGTAGCAAAGTCTAATATCCTCTATCAGACAGTTGGCATAAAGCTCAAATAGGATTAGACCTATGTCAAAAAAGGAGGCAGAGAAAACAGACAAAAACAGGAAGAAAATGAAACCTGAACTTTCTTCTGGAAATTCCTCCCTGGAGCTCGAGACAGGAGCAGAGAGCATGCAATACCCTTTCCAATAGTTACTGCAGCATTAAAATGGTTGGAGTAGTTCTGACCGGCTCATTGCTGTACAGGCAGAAATACAATGCTAAATTGGTAAAAAACATACTAAATATTCCAGGTGTCCTGCAGCACCAACAGCAATGAACAGTGCCTGTCTTTACTTGGAAGTCAAATGGATTTCAGTTTTAAAAGACTGCCAAAGGGCTACTGCAGGAGCTGATATCTGCAAATGCTCCCACTGCCACCTCCCCCAAATGCACACAAACAAGCACCTTTCATACAGTTATTGGAATAGCTTAGTAAGCCTTCAGGGTGTAAGCAAAGATTAGATTTCTTAATGGAATTTTTTTCTTAAGTAAAATAAGCTATTTAATTTTTTTTTAACATTAATCAATTATGACACAATGATTCCAGTAGAAACAGATGCACTAGAATACAAAATAACTAAAACAAAAATTGAATGAAATATAGTCTATTCTTACACATGCTCTCTATAAATATTAACATTATGAGAAAGTAAATGGATTAGCATCAGCCAAGTTAAGTCAGGAAATGATCAAATTAAGTTTACACACCATAGCTTAGACTCTGTCCCCTGGGTACATGCATTGCTGTGAGATCTTTGATATGATATCATATGTCATTTTCCAAACCATGAAGTGCAGTAGCATGCATTTTTTTAAAAAAATATATAATTTTCATATCAAATACAAATACAATGGAGCCTTGCTGCCTGTATGTCAACTCTTCTTTGTAAGGGAGAAACAAAATAAAGATAAAAACCTAAAAGCTCAGGTCTCCTTTGCAAGATTGCAAAGCTCTGTTGATCTGTTGAGTAACAATAGCATATAAATATAAATCTAGTTTGCTATTCATTAACTGAGCTATTAGGTAGTCTGTGGAAGAGATTATTAATATAATTATGTGTCACTTTTATGATCATAATTCATTTCTTCTCAGTGGAAAGCAGGAGAGGAATTTTTCATTTGTTCTCTCTCAAAGAGTTAATTCCTCAAGAGTTCAGAGCTGAACACCATATGATACCTACAGAAATTGCACAACTATTATTAATTCCTCAGCACTTCACACATCAGTACAAATAAACTATACAGAGCAACACACTGACAGGGTTCTACCTTCAAAGGAGTAATAATATCTATTAACATGAGGCTGCTACTATGAAGACATTGCAAAATACTTTATAAATTTTGCATAATATACATCAGAAGGTCATATCATAAGGCTTTTCAACAAAATTAAGGCTCAATGACATTTTGCTATTTTTATAAGCAAAGGTAATGATTGAATTAACAGATAATCCCAATTAGAAAAAAAAAAAATTCTGGCAGTGACACAACAGGTCTTTCAAAGGCTACTATTGAGCAAGTTGCCAAACACATGAACAAAACTTCCTGGATAAGTGAGTTTGTTTTAAAGGAAAACTCACAAAATATTAAATTGATCTCTGTTGTGTTTTGTTGGTACAAGTTCTTTCCACATCTTAAATCCCATTTAAGGCTTCAAGTGAGAACACCAGCACTACTGCATACTGTGATTAAAGGGCAAGCTGACCCAAATAAATAATAATTCCTTAACCCAGGGTATGTTGAGAAATACTGATTGTAATCCTGAAGATTCGGGAGCTTTTATTTAGGGGCACAAGGAGTAGGTTTCAGACAGAAAGTCACCAGAATTTAACTGTTTACTCTGAGCCAAGGTCATCTTAAACTTTCAAGAGTAATCAATGGAGACCTAGTCAATACAGTCAATGAAGCCAGGAGAGAATTTCACCTTATCCTAAGATAAATAAACAAAAGAGGCATTCAGTCTCCCAAAGACAGATGCTGAGAGTTGTTTGAGATGCTCTTGGATACTTGCGACAGAACCACGGGAGGCTGGGCCCAAGACCTACAGACAACCTTTGCCCTTCAAGACCAGCAAATGGTAACCAGGTGAAATATCCTGGAGCATCAAAAATGTCAGTAGATGTACATGATTAGGCAAGGGAATCCCATCTGTACTGGACAATGAGTTGAGAAGCTCTCTATGGAGTTAAAAGTTTGGGGACTAAACAGCTGGTGTACATATGCATTCACTGGTAAGTTTAGGTAGATGCCTAAATCCCATGTATTGTGTCATTTCCATAGTCCTAGCTAAAAGATGGATGTACACATATTTCTGACTGCTTTAGTAAACTCATTGAGACCAGAGAAGAATACAATCTTAGGAAAAGTTATTTGCCAAACACTGAACAATGAGGATCCTCAGAGAAAAAAAAACACTGAAAGCATTAACTTAAGCATTTCATGTGTTTAAACTCTTGGCATGTTACTAGTCACACTGAGTCAGTTTATTTATTCTTCTCAAGCAAAAATAAACAAACAGAAATCCCTGAGTCTATGACAAGAAGACATTATTCATCTATTACCAGAAACATGTAAGGTAAAAGTATTGGCAGTAAAAATTTACTATGAAAATCGTCAAACCTTTTGGGCATAAAGAATTACCCTGGGAAGGACTTCACTTCTGGTTCATCTGTTAGGTTGTCTCTAACTCAGAGCAGCAAGCCCTACAGTAGCACAACACTTCCATCAGCAGGTCAGGAGGAAAGGCATATTTCATGCACACTTCATTGACCCAGACCTCTGGCCAAAAGGGAGTGATATTGATGCACTCTGGAGCAGGTTTATCTGACTCTTAATCAGAACGGCATTAGCCTGACACAAGGGTCAAAGAAGAGAGTATAAAATACACTCGTATAGGAGGGCTGACCATGACTTCCAGAAAAGGCTTGAAAAAAGAGAGTCTGTGGCATTTCCTCTAATTATTTTTATTACCATGGTGGACTTCAAAACAGCAGTTCAGGAAAAGAAACAGTGAGGTAAAGTCTTGACCCAACTGAAATCAATTGGAATTTTATTACTGACCTCAGCAGGACAAAACTTGACCTTTTTTTTAAGTTTAAAAGAGTGCTTGTTTTGAGCGTACAAATATATGAGATGGGCAGGGATTAGTCAGTGAGACTAAGAAAGCTCCCTCTGCCTTCCTGTACAAAGCAGAGGTTGTCAAACCAAACCCATTGGCTTAGCACGCTCCTGCTGGATGTTTCCCTAGGCTCTGTCAGGGCCCTAGCTGCCCCAGCTGGCTTCCATTGTCCTGAGCAGCCTCACCTGGGACACACACACACCTTCTGCCCATGGCCTCAGGAGCCCATTTAAGTTTGACTGTGGGTTTTTCTGCATAGATACCAGGTTGGCATGGTAGCAATCTTTCTCTCCAACTCTATTTCATGTTGTTCCTGCATGGACATCAGACTTGGGCAATAGCCTAGGTTTTACTCCTGACTGGTGTTGCTGGCTGGACTTTGGCCCTAATTCATTATTTTAGCTTGTCAGAGACTGTCAGTTGAAAATCAGAAGTAGGGCTCTGTTCATGGCCTGTTTTCTAAGGAGGGCAAAAGTATTCATCATTTTTCATCTGCTCCTCTCTTTAATTTCTGTCTCCCTAGTAAGATACCAAGAAAGTTAGATTCAGTGATTGGAACTGAAACTTTCAAATCGCTGTTTCCCATTTGGTTTATGGTGATCCTGCTCCTCTGCTCAGCCCTGGAGAGGCTGCATGTGGAATGCTGTATCCAGTTCTGAGCTTCCCAATCCTAGAGTGACATGGAGCTCTTGGAGCTGGTCCAGTGAAGGGCTACAAAGACAATTAAGGGAGCATCTCTCTTATGAGGAAAGGCTGCAAGGGATGGACCTGTTCAGTCTCAAGAGGAGAAGACTGAGAGGGAACTCCATCAATGTACACAAGTGTCTGAAGGGAGAGTGTCAAGAAGCCAGATCCAGGCTCCTCTTGGTGACACCAAGCAATAGGACAGGAGGTAACAGGAAGAAATTGATGTACAGGAAGTTCACTGGAACAGATTGCCCAGAAAGATTGTGGAGTCTCCCTCACTGGAGATACTCAAAAAATATCTGGACATGATCCTGTAGACTGTGTTTTAGGGTGACCCTGCTTGAGCAAGGGGGGGTGGTTGGACCAGACAACCAACTGTGGTCCCTTCCAACCTTATGCATTCTGGGATTCTGTAATGACAAATTTCACTAGCCTCATTATGTGGAAAATTCTCTACCAGTGCAAGAACTTCACCTCCAGGTCCTATTCCTGCATGCCCAGTACATGCAATGGACTGGAGAGAAGCATCTTTAGACACGTGGTGAAGAATTGGGACAAGCTTGTGATAAAAATGTACCTACATTTAATAGCCCTCAGGAAATTTATATTCTCTGTGTTTTTGTTTGTTCCCCACCCCTCATCCCCATCCCCACCATGACTGAATAAACTCATACAATCTCTTAACACCTGTTATATCTATAGCAAGAGCTTTCATAGCATATGTATATTTCCTTTCGTTTTAGAAGTGTTGCATCCCTAATTTTACTTACTGCTCCCTTCTTATATCACTACAGGTAAGTAAATAGGGAATAATTATTGCCTTTTCTTTTCTAATTTTGTAGACATGTAATATATCACCTTTCAGTTCCTTCTAGTCAGAAAAATTTTGATACAATTTTTTCTTTTCTGTGAAAGTTGTGAAATAGCTTTGATCATCCTTGTCTGTCTATAGAATCTTTTGTAATCATTCTTTTTCTGAGATGGAGAAATAAGAACTGCATTCAGTATTTGAGGTCAGCACATTGTGAAATTGTAGAATGGCACAGTACTGCTGCAAAAACAAGCCCTCCATGAAAGCATTGAGAAACAAAATTTTATCTCAGTTTGGGGTTCAACTGCAGCTTTTCTAGCTCAAAGAGAGGTCAGGCTACTTAAATTATTATCCCATTCAATCAAACATCTGTTCAACCCTTGATCTGTTAGACCAAGTCTTGGGTAATAGGGGATTGAAAGGTTTCTCTAATAATCCAGAGACTGCTGAATAATCCTAGGATAATTATAATTCTTCAGGTAAATCCAAACCCTCAACCTGTGTTTATGTAGCTAACCTTCACTTCTTAGCTGCAGATGTGTTTAAGCCCATCAGTTAAATACCTCACTAGAATTTCTGTGGTAGTTTGCAAGGTCCACTGAAGTTCTTCTCTAGGGGAATTGAAAAAGTTTAACTATGGGATCAAAACATTAAAGCTAATAATTCTTTGTCCCACACTGTAACTGACATAAGTGATGCTGATGCCAGTTTTTCTATATGGCAACTTTTCTTTAAAAATTTCATGTTCAAGTTTCTGCTGCCTGACCTTTTTTGGGCAGACACCGCTTGAATGAACAGCCTGACTTGATAGGACAGGGTGGGTTGAAAACATGCCATTACCTGTGTTGTAAATCTCTGTGGACAGAAATTCTACTGCTGGCACTGTTAACCTCCCATCTTTGTAAGCCAAGAGAAAAAAAAACCCTGACAGTTAGAGGGGGAGTAGAGAGAGAATGGAGTCATACAAAAAGTTGCTAAAAAATTTATTTTTATTACCATGAAATGGTAAATAAATTATCTGAAATTATTTTTGTCCCTCTGTTGCATTCCTTTCTTTATTAAGCACTTATAGAATTAATCTCAGAAATGGAGAATGCTTTCTTCACAAACCTAACTTCTGACATTATTACCATGCAAGGAAATCACCATACCAATGTCCTGATGCAAATTTGAAAAGCTACAAAGACTTTTTTAGCAATTCTGCTAAGAATGTGGTTCTAATGTAAACTGTTTTCAGATTAAAATAGTGCCTAGATAAAGACAATCAACTGCACAATTAATGCTAGAACTGCTAGTTAATAGTTTATGCATAAGGGAGATTAGTTGGCAGGCAACAGACCAAGGATGTCAAGGAAGGATTAGGCAACTGAAAAGCAGCCCCCGCACTTATGGTTGCTTATACAATAATGCCCCTCCCAGCAGAGCAACAATCATCTGTTTTCATTATATATTTATATATGTGTGTGAATATTTTGTGTTGCTCTGTGCTATTTTTGTTGGTGTCATGTTTGCTCTGTTTGTTATACTAGAAGACATCATTGGCAGAGGTGCTCTTTTTGCAGTCCATTACATTGCCTAGAGTACAAAAGGTAAAACATTTAGGACAAAATAAATTGTACAGATTGTACAGACATATATAAACCAGGCTATAGGAACACAGAGTTAAGTAAAAAAGAAGAGAGTGGCTCTGGAGTCCTGGACTTACTGACCAAAACCAGACCATGCACATGGATCAGTGAAACATTGTGTGAATACTCTGGCTGAAGCCCAGAGGCCTTTATTCACTCTTAGACAGCACCACATCCACATTAAAATCTCTCTGGATCCAAGGTGCCCACTAAGCAGCTTGCTGGAGTACACTAATGCCTCCTTTCAGAGGGGTTTAGAGGTGGTCCCCAGGTGCCTGCCCTTGCAGCATGGTCAGTCTGCAGCTCCTGTGGACACCTGCAATCATGGAATGTGTGACTAGCCAACCTCACTCTGTGGGAAGTTAGGGGAATAGCAATATCAGGAAAGGTGATGTGATGGAGCAACAATATGTAGGCTGAGATTTCTCACAAACCATTTAAATGAGGATGACTACATCAGGCTTTTCTAGTAATACTTACCTGTTGAAAGCCTTGGAGAAACTACAGCTCTTTGTGGAAATTGGGTTCATTTTTATGTTTCCCAATTTTCAAGTTATCACAGCCCAAAAACTCCAAGCCAGGAACACTGCTGAATGCTGTAACTGTAACATGACTGCATGTAGGGAATTTTCACAATCCCCCCAGGTGCCTCTGTGTTTCCCTGCTTCAGTAGGAGGATTGGATTATAGGATTTTCAGACCAACCTCACTGTTCTGTGGTTGTCACAGAGCTGGATAGAAAAAGAAGTAATAAGTGAGTGACAAAATTATGTCAAGGGCAGAAGTACAGCAGTGGCTTTGGCGTAGGCATTGGAGGATTGAGAAAAGCATGATGGGGCAGGAAAAGATGTAGCAAAATGAAGATGGGTGCACAGAAGCAGTAAAGTGGATGAAATGGGAGATTAGCAGACTGGCATAGGAAGGATGAATGGAAAAAAGTTCACGAAAAAGGTATTATAGAACCTCTGGTGTAGAGAGAGATGTGCTGTCCAGTGTTTCTTAACCAAAACAAGAGACGAAGCTGCATGGCATCATAGCATGTGGCTGGGACACTGACACAGAAACAAAAAGATGGAGAAAGTAGGCCATGAATGTGCAATTATCAGTCCTGCAGAAGCAAGGGAGACATGCACCACTCAAGTTCTCTTCAGATAAGCAGCAGGAGTGAGGTGCAGTACAAGAGCTGCACTTTGGGGCATTTCTCTTGTTGCACAGCCAGGCTGCGCCCCTCTCCTCCTATGCAGGAGATGGGTTCCTGCTCTCTCCACAGGCACAAGCTGGGGACTAGTGGAGGGCTGAAACAGGGACTTTATGCTGGAAGAGAGCGGGGACTAACCTGCCTTGTCTTCCTCCCTCTCTCCTACGCCTCAGTTCCACTCAGGTGGCAAACAAAATCCTGCTGCCATATTATCCTACCCATGCATAGACTGCCTGTTTCTCAATGAACAGCAGCAGGAGAGCTAACTCCTGAAAAAGCCCCAGGTGAGCCTTCACAGAAAATGAAAGACTGAGAGGGACAAGGTACAGGCAAGTCTTCTCTGAAATTATTTCTTAATGGCTTGGGATGTTGTATGTTTTGATTTCTGAAGCTGTGCTGTGCCTGCCAGAGGATTAAGCAATGGTGAATTGCACTCACTAAAAACTTGCATCTTGCATCTGGAGCTCAGTAAGCAGTAAATTCTAAAATTTATGAAACAGGCTTTTTTTTTTTTTGGCTTTTTTTTTTTTAATATGTTGCTATATTGAATGGATCAATTTATTCCCCTTGGCAACACTGATCGATTTTCTGAGATTATCTACAGCAAGCTGTATCAGAATCTCTCCAACCTACTGCTGAGAAAGCCCTTTTTTTACACAGAAATTCAGATTGCGGTCTTAAATCACGTAGAATTCTTGGCTTGGTATATGGCTGTCAGACTCATATGTAAGATACCACCAACTTGTTGCAACTTTTCTAAGCAGCAGATTAATCATTGCCTTGACAGTCACCCATTTGAAAATCTAACTGATAAACAGAAGCTGGAAGACCAAGTATTTTAGCAGGATTCAGTTGTTTTCTTCCCAAGTGGTTGAGCTGAGTACCTTTCTCAAAGCACAGAAGGGTAAGAGCCACTAACCAGCAGACAAGGGGCCACCCACCTCACCTGTACAGTTTGGTGACTGCTCAGAGGTCCAGCCCACTTTGGTGGGGGAAAAACAATTATTACCCATAACAAGGCCTGCAAGTTATTAGTTTTTATTCTCCCATGAACAATCCCTCATTATCAAGAAAAACCCAAACCAAAAAAAAAGCACCCTTGTGGATTTGTGTTTTGTTTTTCTTTCTGATTGAGGAAGGCCACACCCAGCTGCTTTAATTATACTTCTAAATACATTCATGTAAACATTTTTTTTTTGGCTGTGAGAACATAAGGGAGAAAAGGCTTTTTAGGGTTTCATTTCTCTCTTCAAAGAAAGGAGTAAATTATTTACTGATAGCTACAATTGTCATCCACATCTGATTATAATTATATATGTCAAATCACTATAATTTTATATTCATTTTTTCTACACAATAGTCCTTCTTGTTTGAAATCACTGAGACTATTTCTTTTATAAAAATCCTCTGTTTAACACATCATAGTAGAAATGGACATTCAACTTGAAACATAATTTTGCTTATACTATGCTTTTTTAAAATGCTGTTGATTACAATAACTGATTGCCAAAGCACACACTCATTAGCTTATGCAAGTTCTGGTAGTGTCATTTAAGAAGTTGTTTGCAAGGAATTAAGCCATACTGTGTGTCCTAGCTGGTTTTCCTTGTGTTTATGTCACTGTGCCGTTCAGCTCTGCAGACTATGAGTTAAGATCATGTAGTCAAAGGCATGGTAGAGCACCCAGGGAGAACTCAGCAGGAGTAAGTTACTGCCTCTTCTCAAGTGAGAAAATAGGATCATATTAACAATTTTCACCAAAGAAATGCATAATACTGTGCAAAATTATGTTCAGCAGTTTACCTACTGCCCACAGATCAAAATAGTTAACTGTGTCTTTTGTAGGCTCCCATTTAAAAATACCTGTGCGAAATCAGGGACACTTAAGATCACTTGTCAGTGCTGGGCAGACAAAGCAGCACAGAACTTTACCATTAACTTTTTGTTGCACTCCAGTTGCAACAGAGATATTCTTCTAAGCGATGTCATCCTGTTCCCTTTGACAAGGTGCCACAAGTAGTAATGATAATGGTAATGATATTGACATATTTGTATTGAGATTAGCAAAATCACACAAGAGTTTCTGAGACATGAACGGGCACTTGGAAATCTTCCTATTTTTTCTCATTCTACTCTGTTATTTACATCTGTGTCCACTGTCAGAAATAAAAAGTATGCTAAAAATATGGAAACCAGAATACACTCATGGGAAGGCTAGTGTGGCTTGTATTTTCAACATTTTTCAACAGGTACTAGCAAGCTACATTAATTTTGGAGCAACATTCCCTATTACACCAAGGTCTACATTTTATTAAGCTAATAAATGTAAGACTTGCATAGTGGGAACTTTCAGTGACTTGTATTTGTTTTATGTTAGCCAGCTGGATGTGAAAGAAGAATATTTTTTGTTGAAGGTGGACTCCAAGGGGTTAGCTGCACTCCATTCAAATATCAATTGTACAGCCCATCTACTTTGCTATTCTTCTACTAGAATTCTGTAAAATTAAACTGAAGTGCTAAGGAAAGAGAGAAGAGTGCAAAGAGGTAGAACAGGAAAATTCTTCAGCTGGACTGAATGACAAGTACATGTATTACCTCAGGTTCAGACAAGATACATTGTTTAACCTCTCAAAGCTTACCCTTTTTTGGAAGAAAGTACACAGAGTGAAACTTGTGGGCAGAATGTAGGTAAGCCTAAAGAACTTTGAGCTGTGTGCATGCTTCTAGACTATAATAAAAATAAGAGATGTTAGTTTTGAAACAGTCTTTGATATATAAGACTCAATGGTAGAAAAAAAGAGATTTTTATTTACTTTCATGCGTAAATATATGATGCTTAATGTTTGGGCTTGAGGCTTTTAGTGAGAAATACGTACAGTACCAGTACCAAGCAAGAGGTGGATCTCAGCTCTTCAAAGGGTTAAAGTGAACTTTAGTCTTCCACCGATCACCCTCTGGTACTGTATCTTCATAAATTTCCCCTGTTTATGGAGTGTTTTTGATGGCAGGCAATTCTTTGCTGAAAGTTAAGTGCTCTTTTATATGAATAAATAAAGAAGGCTTTGGTTTGAATGAATACATTATTTTGACAAATGTTTATTGAAAACCCAATTATGGCTTCATAAATCAGTGCTATCTGTGGTACATCAGGTGAGCTCACCCCTTGCCATCAAATGGCACGTTGAATATTAGTAGGATAATTAAAACAATTCTGTTGGATGTTGTTCTTCTTACCCAGGTCTGACAGTAGTCAAAACAGGAAGAAATTGTTTATTAATTTTATTTAACTTATTAAAATACTTTTTGTAAGATGTAATGGGCATACTTAACACACAAAAAAAAAGGAAAGAAAAAACCCCATTTGTTTTCAATTTGCTGTTAGATTAAAATGACAAGGTCAAGCACAATGCATGAATTGAGTGGCAGCTGAATTTTAAGGGTAGTTGGGAAGCAGAAAGGATATATATAAAATCTATTGTTTGAACTTTACACTGAGGTGACGTGGGGCTTTGTTTGTTTTGTCTGAAGTGGTCAATGGTGATATGAAATGTGTCTGGAGTCAATTCATGTGCTTCCTTATCCTCCCTCCTACCATGATTCTGAGTTAGAACAACCAGATGAATGAGAAGCCATTTTTATAACTGTGAAAATGAAGGGAATCAAGTAAAAATCTTAAACTCAAGGTCAAGAAGAAAGGGAGGAATTTAATTTCTTTTTATTCTCATAAAATTCCCCTGTAGATAAAAATTTACTAGGAGCAGGCCACCAGGAATTCCCATCTCTGGAGGCCCCCTGACTGATGACAGCAAAATGGAGACATATTGGTGGAAGGACACTGAAGATCTTTAAGATTTATGAAAAGAATCTAAATGATTTTCCAAAGAATCATTTCCAGATTTAGGATATGGCTAAATTTATATCCACTAGGACTTATAAGGATAAAATGAGGATTGAAACTGAAGTAATTTGGTTTGGTGTGCATTTGGATTAGAATGATAGAAATAGCCACCAAGAGGTCTTTCTACCAACTCAACTTCAGCGTGATAGTCTTCTTAGGGGCACAGAATAGGGACAGAGACTTAAGGAGAAAACAGAAGGCAGCACAATGTTCAGCTTTTTCCCCCTGAGAGAAAATGGGTGTTAGGAGTTGGCCAGAGAGATGGCAATGAAAGACTTCTCTTTGGAATTTGTCAGTTCATTGAAAGGAGGAAAAAAAATCACCAAGACAAATTATTTTGTTACACCGGAAACTAATTTTCCTCGGGAGCAACTCAAGCTCCAGATTTCTGGTAGTAGGCAGAGAACTTGGAGGCCCCAGGGCTGAATTGCCCACACTAGGACTTCTTAGGATCTCATATTTCCACAGATATCTCCTTCTCAGATCACGTATAAAGTCTGAGGTCATCTTCTAAAAAATAGCTAGCAACATTTTGTCATTTTCTGCAAGATAGAGATAATATTTTCCATCATCCCTTACCCTAATCCCTTCTCAAGATTTTAGACTGATAAACAGTAAAAGTGTGGGAAGCCATATAGAGATTGTCTTCACTATTTAGGATTCTGTTTTTTCCGTAGCAAAATTGTACATTCAGCCTAAAATCAGGCATGCACTTTTCTGCCAAGGATACCATCACCAGTATAAATATTCTGCAACAAAGGCAGAACTTAGGACAATCATGGTGCATGAAACCCTTGGGTTTTTTCTTCTTACCTAAGATGTTCCAGGGCTAACAAATCTGGACATCTCTTCCAGAGTAAAAGTGAAGGTCTTGTTTTTTATACCAATTTAAAAAAAACTATTGCTTTGTCTTATGGACTGTGCTTTTCTGTCTTAACTTCTGGACCACATTTTATTACCTCTAAGCAGAAATGAGGGATTTGAGAAGCAAACTCTTCCTCACCACACCAATTTCTCATATGCAGCCTCAGAAAGGCAGACTGTTCACTCCAAGCTATGCACATAGAAATTATTTTCCTTGAAGAGGATCAAGGAGATGTATGTGGTTGGCCTGGAAAAGAGAAGTGTGGACATGGAACAGGAAACTTCCCCTGAGTTCTGGTAAGGCTGGAAGAGCAACAAAAAAAAAGCAGTCTGCAGTCCATGAACCTGACACAAAACACAAAAGACACAGCTCTTCGGCACCCTAATTATCAACCAGAGCATCAGCCCTTCCCCCCAAGTTTCACAGAAGTTTGTTGTCAATAAATAATATTAGCAGATTTGGTTCCTGGCAAAGTTTATCAGTTTTTCTTATCTCTAGCCCCTTTTCTCAAACCTAGTCCCTACCTTTGCTTGTGGCCAATCTAACTGCAAATATGACTTAATGGAAGGAGAAAACAGGGGAGACAAAGAGCCCCAGGTTTTCATAATAAAAATTTAAAACACAGAAGCTCTGAAATACTCCCCATTAGATTTTATTTCTGAAGAAACTGTAGCTATCAACCTTATTTCATTATTGTTGATTTAGTATTCAAGCACAGAACTGAAATGTTGTCTAGTTTCACTCTGCCTTCTGCCAAAAATTCTTGATGGACAAGCCATCTTTTGCCAGCCCTTATGAGTGCAAGTTTTCAGAACAGTTGCTCCTCTTTTCCCCAGTGATAAAGACAGAAGATGGTGCACCACTGCCTGCCCTGCATAGCTTCATATTTCAGTGAAAATCAGCATTTAAACATCTTAGAGCCCAAAGGAGAAGATAGCTTCATGGAAGACACTTCTTCATTTGTATGCAGAACTCCTATTGCCATCCATAAATCACTCAGGCTGCTATTATAACCCAGAACAAGCTAGAATCACCCCTAAATACAGAAGATTGTGTGAAAGATTAACAGAATAAAAACAACAAAGTCATTAAAACATCTAGATGATAAAATGCTTGAAAATATCTCCCCAAAATTTCCTTGTGGCAAGACAGTGACTGAGCCATAAATCAAAGCTATTCTTCTTCAGGGAGAAGACAGTACAGGGTGTTAACATGAAAGACTGAAGCTCTTACAGTCATGGGGAGAAGCAGAAAACTGATCACTGCCCCCAGTTATTTTAAATGCAGTCTTCTATCCTTCCAGCAAGTAAAAAAAAAACACAAACTTTGTTTTTAGCAGAATCAACATAAGTTAATAGAAGGCGAGTTTAATGCTAGATTTCATTTAATTAACTCATAGCTTTTCCAATGTTACATTTGCATTGCTAAAAAACTAAAACTGTGAATTGTGTTGCATGAATAGATTAAATAATTTCTTTGTCAAAAGTAACTTTGACCAGCACATAAATATTAATGTTACACAGTCTTTGTATCGTAGAAAACAAACAGTTATTCAAAACATCTCTGGTCCACTATGTACTCCTCAGTGATGATACACAAGTAACAATGACAGAGAAACACACTGTCCAGCAAGAATTTCCTTTTAAGGCCACAAAAAATAACCAAAACAAAGCAAAACAACAACAACAAACATCAAAACAAAAAAACCTGTAATGTTCATTGCATTAAGAAATTCTGAAATCTACCAGTTTTCGTTCTATCTGTTTGCCCTGACACTCCATCAACTTCATCTGAACATGCCTGAGGTCTGCAATAAATAGTGGGATGAAAATGTCTGTAATAAACAAGAAGAAAAATAATACCTAACACCAGACTCAAAATAGTTAAGATGCTTATGATTGTAAAACATATTTTTTTGATAATTGAAGGTTTCCAGAACATATATACAAACAAAATACCCAGAGTCACTACAGTGTGAGTAGCATAATAAATAGAAATGCAAACTTTTGTTCTTCTCCCTTTTATGTTAAAAAATGAAAAAATTAAAATTATTCCAACTACAGTTCTGTACAGATATTCCATCTTCTTAGACTTACAAAATGTTGTATGCTGTTTCAAAGTCCAAGTAAAGCCACAGATCCAAAGAAATATCAGCAGAATTACAGAAATTCTGACACTTAGTCGAGTGATCAATGAAATACTGAGTATCCAAGAAGTGATGGTAAGCAATTTATAGAGGAGATACATGAACTTGGAAAGCACACGAAACTCATCTTTGTCAGGCAGAGATTTTCGTAGTGATATCTGATAATCAGTCATTGATAAGGAGATACCACAAAAAGACATAAAAATGGCAGCATCTAAACAAAACACAAGGGAAAATGTTAAATCAGAGGAAAAGGCACGTGTTTTACACTGTGATTTCTGAATGAAGTTTTAGGAAATGTCATGCTTTCCTAACACTTTCTTTAAAAAAGCTTTATATTTACTCTCTGCTCCAAAGCAAGTCAGCCTAATTTTTAGGCTCACTTTAGTTGCTTAAATCCAGGGACCTGATGTTATTTGTTACCCTTATGTTATCCTGCCCAGCCCCTAGTTCTTAATGGCCTTGCTTAAGTTGCATGTCGAATTTGCCATCTCCATACACAGGTGACTTAGAAATTCCCAAAGTATTGCAAACAGACCATAAAAATTTAAGTTTCAGCAACTGATATATGTGAGTCTGCTGTGTCTAAAATGTAGAAATCTATAACTAAGACTTGGTCCTTCACATAGTCATATCCAAGAGGAGACTTGCCTGATCCTTTCCTGTGAGTAAATTTTGACTCCATGGACTTTGAAAGAACACTAGACATCAATGCAGGTATTCCCATTGAGTAGATAAATTTCAACTCTGAATAAGTCTGTGTCCTGCCAATAATTCTGCTAGTTTTAGAGCTGGAAATGGTACAGCTCCTGCCTTGCTTCTGAGACTTGAAACAGTTGCCTTCCACAATACTGACATATCCTTAGATTTAGTTTTGACTCTGTCCCTCACATGTAACATGGGTGAGGGTAGTGACAGCTCGCAGGACTGCTTTAATTATGTTACTGATTTCCAAATGCCTAGCTAGCAGTTTTAAAAGAATCTGTAAACCACACATACCAAATTGCTCTACAAATTACATGCTAATTGAATTTAAGAGCTTATTTTCAAGTGATGCATCATTATGTTTCTATTAGGTATTTTGACTTTTTATATTAATGATGTACAGTGTTTATATATGACTTTTCATTTTTATAGTGAAATCTTCCTTCTCATTGATTTAGCAGAATGGACCATCTACTAGACAGAAATTCTAATTAAATGCAGAGTAATAATACAGTGGAATGTATGCTTTCCAAGGTATGTGTAAAATGTTATTCACTCATGAGTTATATTTTTAGGTAAGATACTCAAGTTGCAAGAGAAAGCAAAAGATAGACTTACATTGGTAGAAATGACTTTTGCCATGTTCCATGAGGATGTAAATCTGGAGAAAAAGCTGTGGTGTGGTCTCAAGAAAAGTCTTGAACACTCTGAGCATGTTAATATCAGTCACTGCATCAATAGCTTGTTTTTGTATGAAGTTGGAAGGATCTGCTTCTGATGCACCTCTGCTACTTGTTTGTTTAAATGCAACTTGACAGCCATATTTCAAAGCAAACCAATACCTATTTAAAAAAGGACACTTGATTAGACAGCACTTTTTAGAAGACCAACTCAATAAATATGACACAGTCTTACAACAACTTTTTCCATCGTCTACTCAGGTAAAATTTTGTCTGATCTCTGTCTAGTATCAGGGATATCAGAGAATCATTTAAGCCCAACAATACCATACAATAAGAAAACTAATAAAATGGAATGAGACTTGTCTGAATAAAGATTACAAGCTTTTTTTGTTAGGTTCTTCTTTCTCTAAATTACTGCATTTCTGAAAATTTCTTTAGCATCTCTCCTTAGTCTCTCTTTGAGATACTCATTTACTTTTTTTGTATCCTTTTCAGAGTATTAATGAATATCCAGCTATGAACATCCACATATATGTAAGCAGAATATAGCTCCAAAGGCCCCAAGTATAATACCTGATGAATTACAAACATAAAACAGACTTTTAAAAAAAACTACTACATTGTTACTTTCTAAATAATCAGGAAGATTTATATTTCAGAAAATGGTTTTCAAGACACATGGACTCCTGGGTTGAAAGTTCTGTTAATAATCTGATTGGTTTTACATGAAGAAGCCATTTGCCTTGGCAAATGAGTGCACATGAATAACTTTTAGAACAGTTCTGGTTCATTTTTAATTAAGCTGAAATTAACACTTTCTTTTAAAGAGCAGTAAATGCAAAGATACATGGAATTGGTCAGTTACAAGCAGTGTAGATTCTGTGTTTTGGGGATATCCTGTTCTATTCAGGATATCCTTAATGCATTGTTGGAGATAAACCTAGATCTTAGTCCCATTTTCAGGAGCTTTGCTTCAGGCTTGGAAGTGCAAGAGGGAAAAGAACACTTAAATTTTAATCAAGAACTCATTTGATAATTAAGGGATGAACTAGCTCTTGTACACAGTAATCTTTACATCTGAGTTTGGGAAAACAGGATGGTGACTATAACTTGATGTAGGACCAGAACTCCAGATGCTAGAAATTACAGTATTCCTGCAGCCTCTAATGGACTCATACAGAGCCACACTGCCCTGGTGAGTGACCAGACTCACTGCATTATTGCTTTGGAAGTTAAGAAAGGCAGGAAAGGCTTTTTCTGTAATTAATTGCAGAAGTGGGTTTCATAGCTAAAGATTTCTTTCCAGTGAACTGTTCAGCAGCAAACAAAAACTCTTTTGGAACAAGTAAACAAATGAAAGCAGGGAGAAGTATCCTCGTTTATATTCATGTAAGTGATGCCTTGAAGCAAATCAATGCTTGCTCTCTTCTGCTGGTAACTTGACTTCAAGTGGTCATTAACAGTGACTGGGCAGATTGTAGCCTGCCTTTAACTCTGCAGCACTGCAATAGACACTGTCATTGCTGGTAGCCTGGTATGAGCCTTGCAAGGCCTCAGAACTGAGGCTTGCCAGGCCTGCTCTGTTTGAAATTTTCTTGCCCTGTCTGTGACTTTGTATTACTTGGTTTAGCTTGAGTTTTCTGCAGGAAAACTGGTGTTTTCTTCCAAATGACCAGGTTGCTGATTTCTTTTACTTTTTTTTTTTCATTTTTCTGCCACAGTCATAGTTTTATATAGATATGCATCAAATTAGATATTTATTATGTACATGATGTAGGATAGAGAAATCTAGTCTTGCTATGATAGCAGAGGTCCTGAGATGTAGAGAGATAAAATACAGTGTAAAAAAGCACCTGCACAGGATGATAAGGGATAGCTTGAGAAAAGGGATAGGAATGGAAAAAAAAAAAGTGTGCAACAATTTTAACGGTATTATTATTAAATATTTTTATGCATAAAAGTATTCTTTCTTTTTCTGTAATAAATAGATCTAGATCAATAATGATTCTTGGAATCAACTGTTAGAATTTCACTTATACTAAGTTCTTGGATTTATAGGTATATAAATACATGTGTTTTTCCATAAACAGGATTTTGATCATAGCAGCCTTCAGACATCACTTCCAAACTTATTTCTGTCTATTTAGTTCCCAGATATTTTGAGCTTCTAACATTCCCCTCCAATGAACCCATTTTATAACCAGCAGGCAAGGATAGCGTAAGTAGTCCCTTTTAAAGAAAATTCACTGTTATTCAGTCAATTTTTCTAGCCTTGCAGAGACTACTAAAGCCTTTCCTCATCAAAAAAAAGCTAATTTAGTGACTAAATTATGACAGTTGCATCATTCCTTTGGATCTATTTCCTAGGGAAATTAAGCAGCACAACACAGGTCGACACTTGGTTATCATAGACAGTTGTATAAGACTGCTAAAACACAGGCTGAGAAAGGCAAGGTCCTGTGCTTTAACTTGCCTCCTACTTCCATTCCCTAAGGCAGCACCTGAGATAACTTCCAGGTTCATGCTGGATTCCCTGACCATCCACAGGATCGCGCACAGCCCGGCCCCGCGGAGAGCAGCGCCGCTGCATTTACCGTGCGCAGAGAGCAGAGGGCAGCACATCATCAGCCAGCCAGGTCCCACAGGATCTCTTCGGCCCAGCGAAACCCCGGAGCACAGCGCTCTTCTTACCAAGGCAGCTAGGGAGAATCCCTGGCTCCTTCACAGGTTAAAACTTTAACACCTTTGCCGCCTTTAATGACCAAATCCTTTGACGGCAGGGAGGGCAGTGTAGGGGTCTCTTCTACAGCTACAAGCAAGACAGCCAGGATTGTCAGTTCCTGGGTTAGGGGCATGCTAGAGGATTCATGACTTATGCCCTGGTATGTTAAGGCATATTGACCATACAGGTGAGAATTACAACATGGAAGCAACAACAGGAGTAGGTGTGGAGTAGCTTTGTTACTACACAAGAGCCTCAGGGGATGAGCCTTTGCTTTTCTCCTTGCAGAGATTCATAGACTTCATCCCTCCTACTCAGTGCATGAGCTGGCTCTATTTTACTCCCAAAGGAAACTCATTTTTATTTTTATGGCTTTGTGTATTTATCTTACTTATTTATCCCCTGAAAAATCACTCATAAGCAAAGAACTGAACTCTTTGGCAAGGCATCTAAAGCTTTTTTTCTGTTTATGAAACAATTAGTATTCCAAAACATCTGGTTCTTGCATCTGTAAAAGTCTGGAAAGTTTGCAATGTTTTCAAGAAAAAAACGATAGGGTAGACTGATCTGCTAGTGGACTCATTCACCAGAGCCTGTGTTTGTCCGGGCAGCAAGAAGTGGAAATCAGCTGCACAAATTTTTGAGCTGCAGAGCTCACAGCTGAGATGGCAGGTGATATGCAAGGCAAGAAATGTCCTAAAAGGAATATTTCATCTGCAAACATACCTGAAACCACTTGTCAGTTTTCAAAACACATTTCTTCTGAGCATTGTGTATTATATTTACATTGTTATAAGATGGTATACTATCTATTTGTCACTAGTTGCAGCAGTTTTGGTTAGTCCACTTCTGACTTTGAGCCCTTTATAGAATACATTATTTTTTTTCTTGTAAAATCCAGATACTCCTACTGCTCTTTGATTATGAGCTAAGCAGGGTGGTGTTCTCTGAGCTCCACATACTTATGTCACTTACTTTAAGTTCACTGTGACAAATTTTCATATTTTAAGAGTATTTTGTACTTATACTCTCATTCTCATCTGTCCCTTTGGCATGTAATATGATCTTTTACAAAGGGCTCCTAGCCAACTTTTAGAGCTAGTGCTGAACTGCCTAGCCTAGGGCAAAGTTCAGCCCATGCTAAAGGACAGGTCAGGTTTAAATTTTCTCCTTTATCATGCCCACAGCTCAGTTAAACCCTGTGCCTGCTCTGAAACTATTACAGCTATACTCTTCTAATCTAGTTTCCTGTATCTATTGCTATAGAAGTTCTATGTTTCAATACTCATGAACTGTAAAAGGTCTTTTAAAAACGTACCACAACTGTAATAAAAATGCATAAATGAAAACTATTAGACTAGTTATGTATTTTAGGTAGAGTTACATCCAAAACAGTTATGACAATAATACAGAAAAATGCAAGTTTACCATTTACTTTTTCTCCCTATAAATTAATTAAAGAGAATATGGGTTTTTTCATTATTTCATGGCATACAAGATACTTTGAAGCCAACAGCGAAAAAACCCTACAATTTCTTTACAATTGGAATTGTCAGAATTACCAGTGTTCCTAAATATCATTCACTTTGACAGGAGGAAAAAAAAGTCTCTTCCTTTGTAGTGTTGCTTTGTGGAAAACACAGATGACAGGGCTCCTACTCGTTAAACACGCATGGAATCACAGCTCCACTGTCTCTCTGTTCTTGAGATGTTCCTAGATATTCATCATCATTTCACAAGTGATGAAGTTTGATCCTGTGAAATTAGGAAGGTTTTGTCTCTGGCTGGGAATTCACAGGGGTGACAGCTATTTTATTTTGTTGCTTCACAGCCTTCACATGTGACAAGCAAGGTGTCTTGCCAATGTTTCCAGCTCACATTCTTCCCCTCAGATTTCCATTGACTTTGCAACACAATCCCAGTATTATACTGCAGATCTCATCTCATCAAACGACACCAATAAATATTTGGGTGCCATTTAGAAATTCCTATAGGGAGGGTGTGAGTGGCCTGGCAATGATTGTCCTGTCAGAATTCTAGTCACGCAGTCACAGCTTTCAGTGTTGTATAAATCCTTATCAAAGGAAAATTACTCTCTGCTGCATGCTAAATTTCACCTTCTAAGTATCAAAATACTTGGATTAAACCCATTAAACTAATGCAAATAAGTCAATACTTAGGTCAGTAAATTTATATTAAGAAAATGTGATCAAATGCATAGAATCACAGAACCATTTAGTTTGGAAAAAAATCTTTAATATCATTGAGAATAACCATTGCTCTACCACTATCTAGTCCACCACTAAATCATGTCCCTAAGTGCCACATCTACATATCTTTTAAATATCTCCAGAGATGGAGACTCACCCACTTCCTTGAGTACCTCTTCCAATGCTTGTCAACCTTTCAGTGAACAAAAGTTTCCTAATATCCAATCCAAACTTTCCCAGTGCAAGTTGGGGCCATTTCCTCTCATCCTGTCTCTTGTTACTTGAGCGAAGAGCTTGACCCCCACCTGACAACAACCTGCTCTCATTTGTAGAGAGCAGTATGAGTTTGACAGAGGGTGTAGGGTGACTTAACCTCAGGGACATCTCCAAGCTAGATGACACAACATCCTCATTATTGTTCAGTTCCACTTGCAGAGCCTCATACCTGTTATGCCAGGGCACCTGTGAAGGTGGGGTGGTCACAGGAGAGACACATCTGCTGCACTGGACAGGAACTTGTTGCCATTGCCCCCTAGCCTTAAATCACTGTGCTCAGGCAGGTGAAGAATGGATAGGGAATCATCCTGCCTGCCTGTAGGACTGTCTCACAAAAGGCAGTGTGATTCTAGCAGGCTGTGTGTGTCTCTCTATCCCTGACACTCGGAATCCTACTCACCTCCTCCCAGAGCTCTGTCACTAAGCAGAGGAGTTTCTCCCACAGGTGTGCTCACTGCTGCCAGCTGGTACTGCTTCAGAACAGGCCCCAGCCTGCAGCCCATCACCAATGTTGGCTCTGAATTTTTCTCACTGCCTTTTAGAAATATTTAATGAAGTAACCCCAGGTTCAGCAAAGCATTCACATTTAGTCTGATGCCTCATGGATCTAGAATTAGTTTTTACAAATATGCAAAAAAATCTTTTTCATCTGCTTCTATCAAAAGTTGCAGGGCATTCTGAGCTACCTTTAATAATCAAGAGGCAAAACTGCCAGTTATCACAGTGGCTGCTGCCTACGTGACCTCCTGTTCTGACAGCAGAGGTTAGGAATTGCTAATGTTTAGTCTCCCACAGGTGTGTCCTTAGCTGAAGAAGCACACTGGTACACATCAGTGAGCTGCAGAATTCATATGGTGCCCTAAGGAAATGTCCCATTTCCCCACATTCCAACTGTGTTATTGTCTTAATGTCATCTGTTATGTCAAGATTGTTCTCAATTCTACAAACATCTGTGTGAGCCATTTAGATGGGTCAGGCTGAATATAATTTTAGTCAGCATAGTGCATATGTACATATATGACTTAATTTTGTCTCCTTGTAGAGCATACAGTTTCATGTGAAATATAATAAAAGAAACTAAAGCCTCCTTAGATAAGAAGTATTTTTAATTTCTTTTTCCTCTGATTTTATATATATTGTATATATGTATATACCTATATATATATAGCAATATGATTTTCATATTTATTACTTAGCACTGTCAGTGTGTTAGCAAAACCAAACTGATTCCCATTGTTCTGTGCACTGTACAAACCTCCAGTACCCAAAGAGTACTAGTTTATAAGTGACCAGTTCCAGTACCTAAAGAGAGCCTAGAAGAAAGCTGAAGAGTGACTTTGAAAAGAGCATGGAGTGATACATCAAGGGGGAATGGCTTCAAACTGAAAGGTGGTTGGCTAAGACAAGATATCAGGATGAAACTCATGTTAGGGTAGTGATGCACAGGTTGCCCAGAAAAGCTGTGGATGCCCCATCCCTGGAAGTGTTCAAGGACATGTTGGATGGGCTTTGATCAACCTGGTCAAGTGGAAGATATCTCTGCTCATGGCAGGGGGTTTGGAATTATTTGATTTTTAAGGCCCCTTCCAAACCAAACTGAATCTATGAGTCTAAGTTCAAAGATGAAGCAGGAGGTGTAAAAGGAGATGAAAAAGGGAAGGAGGAAAGGAGGAAAGAAAGAAGGAAAGGAGGAAAGGAGGAAAGAAAGAGAAAGGAGGAAAGGAGGAAAGAAAGAGAAAGGAGGAAAGGAGGAAAGAAAG
>VZTB01005572.1:371572-400694 GCA_013397245.1 Thryothorus ludovicianus | reverse complement strand
CACAGGTGTGCTCACTGCTGCCAGCTGGTACTGCTTCAGAACAGGCCCCAGCCTGCAGCCCATCACCAATGTTGGCTCTGAATTTTTCTCACTGCCTTTTAGAAATATTTAATGAAGTAACCCCAGGTTCAGCAAAGCATTCACATTTAGTCTGATGCCTCATGGATCTAGAATTAGTTTTTACAAATATGCAAAAAAATCTTTTTCATCTGCTTCTATCAAAAGTTGCAGGGCATTCTGAGCTACCTTTAATAATCAAGAGGCAAAACTGCCAGTTATCACAGTGGCTGCTGCCTACGTGACCTCCTGTTCTGACAGCAGAGGTTAGGAATTGCTAATGTTTAGTCTCCCACAGGTGTGTCCTTAGCTGAAGAAGCACACTGGTACACATCAGTGAGCTGCAGAATTCATATGGTGCCCTAAGGAAATGTCCCATTTCCCCACATTCCAACTGTGTTATTGTCTTAATGTCATCTGTTATGTCAAGATTGTTCTCAATTCTACAAACATCTGTGTGAGCCATTTAGATGGGTCAGGCTGAATATAATTTTAGTCAGCATAGTGCATATGTACATATATGACTTAATTTTGTCTCCTTGTAGAGCATACAGTTTCATGTGAAATATAATAAAAGAAACTAAAGCCTCCTTAGATAAGAAGTATTTTTAATTTCTTTTTCCTCTGATTTTATATATATTGTATATATGTATATACCTATATATATATAGCAATATGATTTTCATATTTATTACTTAGCACTGTCAGTGTGTTAGCAAAACCAAACTGATTCCCATTGTTCTGTGCACTGTACAAACCTCCAGTACCCAAAGAGTACTAGTTTATAAGTGACCAGTTCCAGTACCTAAAGAGAGCCTAGAAGAAAGCTGAAGAGTGACTTTGAAAAGAGCATGGAGTGATACATCAAGGGGGAATGGCTTCAAACTGAAAGGTGGTTGGCTAAGACAAGATATCAGGATGAAACTCATGTTAGGGTAGTGATGCACAGGTTGCCCAGAAAAGCTGTGGATGCCCCATCCCTGGAAGTGTTCAAGGACATGTTGGATGGGCTTTGATCAACCTGGTCAAGTGGAAGATATCTCTGCTCATGGCAGGGGGTTTGGAATTATTTGATTTTTAAGGCCCCTTCCAAACCAAACTGAATCTATGAGTCTAAGTTCAAAGATGAAACAGGAGGTGTAAAAGGAGATGGAAAAGGGAAGGAGGAAAGGAGGAAAGAAAGAAGGAAAGGAGGAAAGAAAGAGAAAGAAGGAAAGGAGGAAAGAAAGAGAAAGGAGGAAAGNAGAAAGAAAGAAAGAAAGAGAGAAAAGAGAAAGAAAGAAAGAGAGAGAGAAAGAGAGAAAGAGAGAAAGAGAGAAAGAGAGAAAGAGAGAAAGAGAGAAAGAGAGAAAGAGAGAAAGAGAGAAAGAGAGAAAGCAAGAAAATTTTATAAGATTTAATCACATCTTATAATTTCAAGCATCCAGAGTTCACTGACCAAATTGTATTTACTGGTTAGGCCCTCATTTTCCTCTTTGAATGAAGAACATGGGTTTCTGTCCCAAATGATCTTCTGGAGAATCTCACCTTAACAAGTGTGACCTGACTTGACAGAATTTATTTTTATCCATTTACTGCACAGATGAACCTGAGAGACTCATTGTCTAAATTAACTGCATAAATCAGATGATAAAGAGGGAGGACAGGAGGAAGCTGTACCTTGATACACCTAAGGAAAATACATATAATAAAAATATGTCATAGTTAATCATGAAGGTACAAGCACAGATGCCACCTTGCAATTACCAGGTTATACTTTGCAGTATGCATTATGACACTGCTGAATTGTGAGGAGTGGCTGAAAGAACTTTGCAACTTATACAACTTATACATAACATCTTGGAAATTTTCCAAGCATAAGCAGCAGCACTGGAGAAAATATCATTTGTGCAATAAAGAGCAAGCAACCAAGTTGACAACACTGTCAAAGTAAAGGACAAAATAACATTTACTAGATAATAAGCCAGTCAGAGATTATGGAGCTAATTCCGGGAAAGAAGACTCAAAATTACAGAAATTCATGGTAAGAGATATTAATTGGAAAGCATATGAGTTCAGGTAAATCCAAGAGTTTAGTGGATTGCTTTAGAGTTAAGGTAACCCACTAAGTAAAGTTTCTTATCACCATTAAGTTAGTCCCTCTGAGAAGACTACTGCAAGTATTCTTACAAACTATTCAGCTCTTCATTTCTCTTCTGAGTCTTGGTGGGTTTTCTAAATATGGTTAGACACTCAGGTTCAAACATTACTTCTTCAGCTGTCTCAGAAGCTGAGTGTGCAAAATATCACTTTGAAAACTCATAGTTATGACAAATAGTACATTTCAAAGTAATCATTTTTATTAGGTATGCCTCATCAAATTGCTGATTAAACAGGGTAGGGTTGTGCATGATAAAAATCATTACAGGTATATGGAAGATGACCTACATGTCCATCAAAACCTGACAAAATTTACCACTGGCATAACCAGACAAAAATCCATTTGCTTTCATGGAGCAGTAATTGTTAAGGCCAGAATTGGTCTTGTCCTTGAAGCCATTCTAAGCACTTCTTAATAACTGTCCTAAAGCACCAGGATTACTCATTTTAAAATAAATGTTTGAATGTGCTTACCTTATAAAAATTCCACAATGAAAGAGATGAACTAGAAAAACCAGTTTCAGCTTCCCAGTATCAGTACCTTCCCAGTCGTTTTTAAACCACTCATAACTAAATACCTGAGTTATTATTGATGAAAGACCTCTAAAACACAGTATCAATATACTCCAAGAATATTGTCCTTGACAGAAATATCTACTGGCTACCCAGAAGTCCACTCCAATATCAACTACATAAATTATCATTCCACCAACTAAAAAAAAGAAATTCTGCTTAGTAAATTTCATCATGGGTTAAACTGCCACTGTTGTCATTCTCTCCTCATTTAATGTAAAGGAATCTAAATGCTTTCCTACAACGGAGTCTTTTTCCTGACAATATCACCTGCTCATATTGCTTCATACAAAGGAAAGTTGGGTTATCCATTTTTATTATGGCAAAGAAACTTGCATTTTTACGTGCTTTTGATTTAAATATTAAATTAACTTCTAAAATACACATCTATTCTGGAAAAGATAAATGTAAATTTTCTTTTTAATTGATGGAGTTGTTCTTCATTACTGATTCCTAAAAAGAAGAAGAAAAAAAAGGAAGATTAGCAGTAACAATGTCTTCATCATCTAAAACATCCTACAGCAATTCTCATGACCATTTGAACAGGCAAGTACAAAATGCAGAATGTGCTGAGATACCAGTGAGCAATCAGCCCAAGAGAGCTTCATTTCTGCACTTGCTGAGGTCACCCACTTTCCCAAACAGTGACTCTCCAGCTGTTGAGATATTTCCTAAGAGTTGCAAAACATTTAGAAACAAGCAAGTTTATTAAAGCAGCTTATAGAAAAAAGAATTATTCCTTCCCAGAACTTTCCTCATTTCTGAACTCTTTCCTTTACTGTGCACAGCAAAAAACGTTGAGAATACTTTTGTCTTGAGCACACACCACGGTATCAGAATAAACAATTTGGCAGTTTCCAACTGTGTTACTGCATTTGTGTGCACATCTTCAGTGTTTTTATCACTCCTGCTTGGTTTTCCATATGCAGTAAGAAAGTGCTAAATAAGATTGCAGCTCTTCTGTTAAAGAGGCTTGTAAGGAGCCAGACCTAGACAAAACTGTACCTCTTTGAGAAACAACTTCTAAGCCGTGTGTTGCTACATATAGATGATTTAACTACATTGCTCATTGAAAATATAATTCAGAATTACATTTTACATTTCCCAACACTGCAAGGATTCTTGTGACATCTTGGGTAGTCCTTATGTGTCTTTCCTCTGTAGATCTATGGTATTTGGCAGGTGAAACAGAAAAGCTGTAAGGCAGTACATTCTTTTTCTCATTCACCTCTGAAAAGCTATGAAGTTAAAATCACAAAATCCCTTTACTTCTTTTACATATCTTAGAAAAAGCTGCTGGCAGAAAATGCAAAGGATGGGATGCAGGGCATGCCAAGGCTGGGCTGGTGCCAGTGCCAAACAGCTGCAGACAATACATGGGGAACAGCTGCACCAGGGAACTTGAAGCAGGGAAAGGGCATGTGGAGGCAGGTTCCTTTGGATTTTGTGAATTCAGGCACACTGCCACAGAGGAATGAAATGAGAGAATTGGTTAATGGCCCATAAACAAAGGTAATGACTGTTCTTTCCTGAGGTTGACTAGGCTCATCTTCACTGTGACCTAGGTACAAACCCAAAAAGGAGAACTTAAGTTCTTAATTTCCTATTGAAGACAAGTGGGAATGTAACAGCCTTGAAAGGTGCTGAGTGTATGGATTAATTTTTTGGATCTAAGCCTTAGCTATTTCTAGCCTCTCATTCTATCTCCTACTTAGGTTTCATGTCCTGGCCCAGAAGAGGTCAGAAAGATCAGGCAATCTTGCTGCTGGGATAGTTGGAATCCTTTCACTGTTCTTTCCAATTCTCTCCAAAAAAATCACTAGCACAATTCCACTGCCACTATTCCAAAACCACTAATCACTAGCACAATTTATATCCAATTCACAGTTAGATTCTGGGAAGTGGACTTCAGTACAAAGTCCAGCATAAATCGAACTCTGTGTCTACAAACACAAAAAGACAAGTTAACCATGAGCCAGCAATATCTCTGTGTGGCCAAGAAGGCAAATGGCATTGTGGAGTGCACTATGAACAGTGTGGCCAGCAGGGCAAGGGTGGCTATTCTCCCTCTCTGCTCTGCCCTGGTGAGGCTGCATCTGGGGTACTCTGTGTCCAGTGATGAGATCCCCAGTTCAATAAAGACGAACAAATACTGGAGAGGGTCTGGCAGAGGGTTACGAAGATGTTTGAGAGACTGGAACCTCTCTCTCATGAGGGCAGGCTGAGGGAGCTGGTTCTGTTCAAGATGGAGAAGAGACTACTGAGAGAGGATCCTATCAATGATCACAAATATCTTAAAGCAGGTGCCAAGAAGATGGGGCCACACTCTTTTCAGTGATGCCCAGCAACGGGACAATGGGCAATGGGCACAAACTTAAACACAGCAAGTTCCATCTGAATATGAGAAAATAATTTACTTTGAGGGTGACAGAGAACTGGAACATGCTGCCCAGTGGTTGTGGACTCTCCTTCTCTGGAGATATTCAAAACCTGCCTGGATGCAATCCTGTGAACCTGTAACAGGCAAACCTGCTTTAGCAGGGGGGGTTTGGATTAGACGATCTTCAGAGGTCCCTTCCATCCCCAATTGGTTTGTGATGGCGAATTTTTTACATCTGAAAATTTGTGTATGAACCAACTTAGGAGTTTATTACTAGGGTTCATTCAAGAAAACGCCAAAGAAAACAGTATTTACTCTATATAACAACAAGTCATTCTGCAACTTGAGTATCACCTTTGTCAAGCTGTATCTATGGGTTTTAGAACAGATTAAAAAAAAAGCAAACATAAAACAAAACAAGCAAGTTCACTATTTGACTGTTATAGGAAGCACAACAGTACCAGGTTAGTCAATATCTGGATTCAAACAGAAAGTTCTTTGGAAGACAATTTGTGGCCAAATTAGGCAAGATACCAAGGCTCACATTTAATGACTAATACTGTACCAGACATTCAAGTGGCAAGGATTAGCCTCAAATCTTGCCCCTGAAATGATTAAGAAAGGTAACAAGATTCCTCCCTCTTTACAGCCTCCCTATCCTTTTTGTATGTGAGCACTTCACAAAGAGGAATATGAGAAAGGAAGTTTTACAGGCAGACTCCTCTGAATTAACAGCATGAACAGTAGCTGTGAGCCAGGGGATTTCTACTCCTGACAAGCCTACTGTCCAAACTACTGTCATGTCAGCAGCCTGCAGACCTGTCTGGACATCTTGGTGCTATTTGAAGCCATCAGGTTAGCTGAGATAAATGAAGAGCCACACATTATCAAGCTTGTCAGCTTGCTCACTCTCTCACAATTATTTTGAATAAGGATTCTAATCCTGAAAGAGCCTTGGAATGGCTGAGAAGACACAAGGTTTATATTTTGCTCATGGCAATCTAAAAAAAATTCTACCTGAGACTCACAAATCTGTAATGACAAAGGTCCATTGTCTTAATTCCAAATCCAAGCCCCAACACCTGCTCCCAGGTGCACATGAAATCACTGTTGAAGATCCCAGCCTTTAACAGCCCTACATTTTATGCATGATAGCACTCCAAAGAGCCTCATGGTCTCAGTACCAGGTGGGGGTCAATTAAGTGCCACAGGAGAGAGTGTCCTGTATCAATCAGAATCAAATTATCCCCAACATTATTAAACATATGAGATCTAACATGACAGGCGCAGGAAAAGTAAACTGTCAGTCAACATAAATATAAGCCCCCTCTAAAAACTAACTAGTATTTTGTGATAGAGAATCATTTTTTGATAAAACATAAACAATAAAATTGGATTAGAAAGGCTTCAGTTCTCACTTTATATTTAAAATTCTATTTTAAAATGAAGTTACCTTAATACTGGCCATGGATGGAGGGTTTTTTCACTTCAAAAACTGTTGATTTCCATATTCATGTGTTTCCCATCCATACTCTTACAAGACTTGCAATCCAAGGAAGTTAAAGGGCTTACTGATACAACACAAAGTGAAACTCAGATCATACAGAAATCATGTGACACAGTTAATGATTTGCTATCTTTAAAGAATTGTCCTTCTTATGATTGTAGTATAAAAATTGTATTCCAAAAATTTGGTATAGAAGTCCCTGTTAGTAATAAATACTAAGTTTAAAAAAATATAAATTTCTCTTCAATAGAATCATTTAACAATTTACTTAAAGTAAAAAAAAAAAAAGAACCACTTTGCCTCTGTATGTTTCTGTATCTGTGTATTCATTTTCAAATTTAAACTTTAGTTCATTAGACTTGTTGAGCAAAAGCCAATAGATATTTCTGGAAACACAAGTTTATGTGTGTGTGATTATATGCCTACGTTTGCTTATATATATTCATTCATTTATTTGTACACCCATGTATTTATGCAAAAAGATTTATGCAAAAAGAGCAGTCTTTCTGGCTATAATTAAAAATTGTACTACAATGCACTTTACAAAAACCCTTTCTGAAAAATGATGCATGAAGATACTGCACGTGGCCAAGGACAGCTGATTAAAATTGTTTTCCTCTGGTAAAACTACAGATGTTTGCAAGAGTCTGCTTCAGCTGAGCTGTTGGTACTCAACATGAAATTTGTATGCAGGGTACAAGGCACAGGTGTGATTCTGCCTCTGTGACTGTGCTGCACAGGATGATGCTCACTCTCAGCCTGCAGCTTTTCTAGCTCTTAGGACAGGAGGTACAATCCTCAGTGTATTCATAACAAACATGATATCAACCCTAGTTTGGTTTTTTTTTTGTGCCTTCCTGCTTCTCCCTTACACTTTAGAAACATCCTAGTCCTAAGCAGTCCTTGCCGTGCTCAAAAGACCATTAAGTCAGCCAAGACACAAACTCACTGCTATGACCTTTGCTATAATGAAAAAAAAAAAGTACAAAATCTCTATGGCACAGAGGGTGGGGCAAAGTCTGTGTACCTGATTCTTGGACTGTAAATCAAGCAACCCACAAGATAAATTACTAGCTGGATGATTTGTTTGTTTAGTGGTTAGATTTGGCATCAAAGCAAGCACAATTCTAAATTGTGACCAACCTCCTATGGTATTCAGTACATATCCTTTTATTTGCTTCTAAATGTGGTAGGAAGGACCCTTCAAGTATTTATAGGCATTGATGAGCCTTCTCTTCTCCAGACTGGACAATACCAGCTCTTTCAGCTTTTCCTTATTAGAGAAATTTCACAGGCCCTTCATCATCTTCCCTAATCATCTCCCACAAACCTGCTGATCTGACTATTTTACATTTCCTACACAGTGTTGCCCCCCATGCAGGAACCTTGCAGCCCATGGCCTTCCTCTCTGCAAAATCTGCTTCACTTCTTTTTGGTTTAAAGTCTTTTAACTTACCTCTGTACCGGATAAAAAAAATAAAAACATAATGAAACAGAAAAAAAAATTCTTCAAGTATAAAATCCTCTCAACAAGATATTCATGTGCCAATGGCTATGAAGATAAGTCTCTCAAGACATTTTCTATCTGCTATTCAATTAATTATGACTAATTATTGCAGAATTACATGCTCGTGCTTAGTTCTATCAGGCTATTACACAGCCCCAGTGGAGAGGCATTTATCCTCAACATTTATGCTTAAAATGTGAAAAAAAAAGCATAGTACCAGCTCTCAAATATTTCTTGAGTGCTAAAACTTTGAACCTTGTGGGATTTTCAGAAATACCAGTCTGTGTCTTCTGTAATCACTGTACATCACCAAATATCTAATTTTAGGTTTATTTATTTATTATTTAGGAAACTCAGCTGGTCTGGTTTTGGTTTTTTTTGCTGGTAGCCTACCTGCTTCAGAACATTTTTCCCCTCAAAAATTTAACAATGCAAAACAGTCAGAGAACCAAAAGAACTTGAGGGTTTACATTCATCTTTTCTCCTACCACATGAAACCATAAGAACAGGACTTTCACCACATGCCTTGTGTATTATTTATTAAGAGAAACAACAGTTTTTTTTAAACAGATGGGCTTGTGCAGGAAATGAAGATAATCAAAGAACCTGTACCTCATTCTCCAAAGGCACCATTGCTGCCACCTACAGATGAAACAAATTCACGGCTCCTGCCCAGCATCAGAAAAAGCTTTACTATGAGACAGCAAGAGCAGTAAAAATTATTCCCCAGAAAACAAGTCTACAACTCCCCAAACGATTCTTAATTTGGGGGAAAAAAAAAATTTAAAATGGCACCTTAATGAATTATCAATGACATATAAAATTCAAATATATAATTTTGGAAACTCTCTCTAAACATTTAGAATTTTCTTTAGAATAGAAAACCACTTAAATACACAACTTGCCTTGGCTGAGATAGTAGCTTCTTCTAATGACTAAACTAAACTTGAAGACTGAAAATGGGTTGAATGTACCAATAGCTATACAAATGTGCTATGAAATAAGCATAAGAGGGTACCTCAGGATTAGGTAAATTCAGGTTTAGTCGCAGATTCTTACAAAAGTGCATACAGGCAAATGATATGGGGAGAGACTAGAACATTATGCATAGAGTTTTCTTGATTATTTCAGCAACATACCTGCACGCAGAAGAGCTTCTTTCCTTTGACCTGAAACATCCCTTCAGTTGGCTGTAGTTCATGCTTTAATGAGCATGAAAATAAAAAACAAACTTAATGGTTTTATATCTCAAATAAGTAAGTGGGTATCTCAAATAAGTGAAGATTTAGAAGATAAATCAAGGAAATTGGCTTGAAGGCCTAAATATAGGGATTATCAGCATCAGTGATACAGTTTCTGGCTGTGGCTTTATATTGCTATGATCACCTTATAACAGGTACCATATAGGATTTTATATAAGTATAAAACAATCAGATAATATCTGAAATTTTAATATTAGTAATGTTACCTGCAGTAATATTACCTGCTTTCATTTCAGGTTAAATTATGTTTATTCTTCATGCACATGTTTAAGGAAAGAACAAATCTGCCCTATTTTCTTTAACAATGCCACTTGGAAGGCAATTAATCAAGGGTTTCAGAGGAGATGCTGCAAAGCCAAACAGGTAAAGTCCAGCACCTTGCAGGATCTACAATGAATGCTGCTTGCATTCATTTCTGCTTGGATGACAGTGACATAATTTCACAAAATCACAGAATGGCTAAGCTAGGTAGGGACCATTGGAGTCCATGATTGAAGCCCGCAGCTCAAGCAGGGCCACCTAGAGCCAGCTGCCCAGGACCACGTCCAGAAGAGTTTTGAGCATCACCAAGGATGCAAAATCCACAACCTCCCTGGGCCCCCTGTGCCAACTCTTGGTCATCCACACAGTGAAAAAGTGTCTCCTGATGTTCAGAGTGAACATCCTGTGTTACAGTTCGTGCCCATTGCCTCTGGTCCTGGGCACCATGACAGGACCTGAGGCAATTGCTCTGTGACAGAGCCTGGCTCTGTCCACTACACACCCTCGCTTCAGCTTTTTACACAGGACGATGAGATTCTCCTGGGCCTGTTCTTCTCCAGGCTGGACAATCCCAGCTCCCTCAGCTTTTCCTCACTAAAAAGATGCCCCAGACCCTTCATCACCTTAGTGTCCCTTTGCTGGACACTCTCCAATTTTATTAAAAATGCTGATTCCTAATAGCCCCTATGTGCCGTGCGGGAGCACACGCAGCTCCTACAAATGCAACAAATTTCCCTGGAAAGAGCCGGCAGAGCACGGACACGCGTCTCACTGGGCAGCAGCGAGGCACCGACCCGGCACGGAGAATGGAATTCCACCAAGAACTGGAACAACTTTATCCGACCGGATGGCCACAGCGGCTACGGCCGGCAGCCGGGTTACCCGCACAGCCGCGGGCGGCCCGGCCCGCTGAGGGCGGGAGGTGCCGCCTCACGGGCGGGCGGAAGGCGCCGCCTCACGGGCGGGGCGCGGGCGGCGGAGGTTCCGCCCTCCCGAGCTGTGGCGTTGTGAGGGGAACGGAGCGGAGAGGAGCCGGCAGTTCAGGGCCGTTCGGAGCCGAGCCGGCAGTTCAGGCAGTTCGGGGCCGTTCGCTGCGGAGATGGTGTCGTTGCTGCCGCGCATCGAGCGGCTCTCGTCGCGGGTGGTGCGGGTGCTGGGCTGCAACCCGGGGCCCATGACCCTGCAGGGCACCAACACGTACCTGGTGGGCACCGGGCACAGGTACCGAGCCTGCTCGGAGAGCGGGGCAGGGCACGGCGGGCGAGGCTCCGCTGCCCCGGCCCTGCCTGGGGACCGTGCGCTGCCTCCTGCTCGAGAGGCCGCTACCGGCCTGTTCCCAAATCCCTTAGTCATTGTTGAAAGGAGGAAAGAAACTGTACAGCGTTAAATTTCAGGAGCTAGTGCCCGGAGGCGGCTTGGGCGGCTGGGCTGGGGGGTCTCGTCCGAGCGGCCCTTGGGCCGCGGCCGGGAGCTCCGTGAGGGGAGCGGCCGTGTGCCTCGGGCGGCGCAGCTGCCCCGCGGTTCCAAACGGTGGCTTCTGCCGCTTGTCGCGGAGTTGTAAATGTGTGGCCTACATTTATTACTTACCCTACTTTTTAGATTGTTATGCTACGGGGGTGGAGTATCAGGAGGCAAAAGGTGGCGTGTAGATGTGGAGGCGTCCATTATTGCTAAATTTCCATATGTTGGCTTATTTTATTAATATTACTTGGCTGTCGTATGAACATTCTTTATTCTCTGGTGTGTGTCTCTCCCTCCCTTTTTTGTGGTCCGTGTGTAGAAGAGTCCTTATTGACACAGGGGAGCCAGCTATTCCTGAATATATCAGCTGTTTAAAGCAGGCACTGTCAGAGTTCAACATCGCAATTCAAGAAATTTTAGTGACACACTGGCATCGTGATCATACTGGTGGAATACCTGATATCTGCAAAAACATCCCGAATGGTAGGCCAGAAATATCACATATTGCTGAAAATGTTAGCTACATGGCATGAAAAACATTAACTGAATGCTTTTGTGCAAATCAACTGGGTTATTCTTCTAGATTTCTTTATAAACTACATGCAGTTTTATGATTCTGCTGCAGTGTGTAGATGGAGAGCAATGAATAATCTGAATGTAATAGCTGTAGTACTACAGGTTTTCTTCAATACCTATGCATACCTTCATAGTGAATTTTTCTTATGTGTGAATAATGAAAACCTACATTACTATCAGCATGGTATTATGAGATATGAGAAAAACTTGATACTGCTTCTGTTGTACTTGGACAGCAATGATAAATTTATTGTTATTTTCACTTTTGTAAAAACAAATAGCTTGAATTTTGAAGAAGAAATGTGCATAACTTTGAGATTCCTTACAGGAGGCCATTAATAATTGCTGACAAATTCATAAACCTCAGAGCACAAAGGGAAAGCAGCAGGGCAGTCTGCAAGTAAAGTCTGATCTAAAAATGTGTATTCCATGCTAATAAACAGTAGGAGACATTTCTGTCTTGGTATCTGAGAAGAGAATAAGCAGTATGGATAACATGATAATTCTTAACATTGTTGGACTTTGTCACGAGCTTTGTCACAGGTTTAATTTTGTAAAGTTGCCAGGTGTTTATCTGCTATGAAGCCTGGGCACTACTGAAAACAATTGGTGTCTTGGTGAGAATTTTGGGCTTGCCAGCCTGTCTGTGTGGTTGTAAAGACTAGCAAGGGATATGAATGCCTTTCTGGGTTGCTGTCTATAGCTGTTCCTATCAAGGTGTTTGCATTTTATGCACTGTTGGGAATGATGAAAGCTGAGAGAAGTTGCTGGTCAAAAAGTTTTCATCCAATTTTAGGCAAATGCTCAGTGATGCTTCTGTGAATCATAAAGCAAAATGTGAGTGGAGATATCTTAGTGGTATTGTAAAAACTTGGCAGAATTGACTCATGAGTCAAGAAGGAACATTTGTAAAATATAATAATTACTGATCTTTATTAATTTCACTTGTGATTTTTTTTCCAGCTTCAAATTTGTTGCTGGTACAGAGTGCTGTATTCAGAATCTGTGGCTTTCACAGATTCTATTTTGTGGTTTTGGCTCTGGAATAAGATACAAATATAAAGCTACTTTACAGAATTAGTTGTTTCTAGTTTTGTATTCATACTGTATGATAATTAATAGTACTTATTCAAAAAGTAACCTGTCTGTGGAGTTACCTTAGTGACAAATTCAAAAATTGTTTTCTTTGCTTTCCCTTAATATTAGACCCAGAATATCGTGTATGTAAGCTCCCTCGTGTCCCTCACTGTGAAGAAACAATAGAAGGAGGACGTAAATATTTTTATCTTAAAGATGGAGATGTGATTCAGACAGAGGGAGCCACACTCAGGTAACCATGATTTCTGCAAGTTCTTTTTTCTTCAGAATTCTGACATGTACGTGTATCCTGATTTCTAATGATTGCCAATCCATGTATTTAATCTTTTCAGAACTTAAGCATGTAGACTTCTTATTGTGATCCAGCAGAATATATTAATACAAAAGCATTGTTTTTATCAGTGAGAATTATCAGAAATTAGCCTTTGGATTTAGTCTCTGGACTCAGCAGAGAAATTAACATTTCCCTAGAAAACCACTTTCTCCAGGAAAATCAAATAGGATTTTGCATGCTTTCTCATCACTCTTACTTAGTTAGTTACTACTAAAATTGTGGTAGTCTGGCTGGATTATTTAGCATGCCTTTCCTTTTACTTTAAAAATATTTCCCTAGGAGACACTAAAACATTTAATACCTAAAATGTTAAGTTTTAGACCTTGAATCTATTGAGGTTCTTGTAGGGTGCCAGTTTTGGAGGGCTTCTTTCCATGGCACATACTGCCTATAATGTTAGTCTGAATGAGTGTGAAACAGAAAGCTGCTGTGCCTCATGGAAGCACACACACAATAAAAAGAGCTGACCATTCTGTTTTCAGCCTCCTTTCATTAACAAGGCATTATTCTTATAACAACAAAGTTTGCTTATTTTCCTCAGTTTAGATAAGAACTATATCCCACTTGTAGAATATGTCACTTGGTTGATTGGAAGGGAAAAAAACATTTAAAAAGAAAAAGGGGTGTATTTTGTCCAAAAGCATTTTATTTCATTAGTGTAAAAATATAAGTAAAAAGAGTATTATATTCCATACTGAAGATCTTTCACTACCCTAAGTGGCCCACATTTGGACAAAAATTATGAGGTGGAAAATAATTTTTTTAATTTCAATCCAAGTCAGTCAAGGGTTAGCACATTTTGGAGTTTGGATTTCTGGAGGACCAGCCATAAGCATGTTTTGTCTCAGACATTCTGCCTTGCGACAGGGAAGTTGTGATTGGCAGGGAGAGTCCTCTGGAGGTGGGACAGCATGATCCTGAGCCAACTTAATTTTCTGCCTTCATCACCCACCCCAGCTCAGTGCCTGGAGGGCTCAAACAAGCTGGCTGTGCTGCTGTGGGAGTTGGGAGTTTTTTAAAGGGTGTTGTAAAAATAAAGGGCTTGTAGCCAACACCTGTGAGAAGTTTGCTGTGAGGATTGGGAGCTTGTTGAATTGTGTCCTCGAGGTGAGGGGCTTCTTCGCCAACACTTCTGAGACCTAATAGTGGGTTAGTTTATACCAGAAAGGATGGGAGTTCCCAGGCACATAGTCTGGTGTCCTTGTTGATCCAGAAGAGAATTTATGAGAAACATCACTGCCCCTGTGGGTGGGTTGTGATAGGTGTAATGCTGCCAAACTTAATGGTTGATTAAAAGCAGGTATTCTCACCTGGGTTAATTTGGCAGCCACTTTAAGGATACTCTTAGACCCACCACTGGTTGCAAAACAGCAGTATCTGCATGTTAAATTTTAGTTAGCAACCTTCAGGTTTTCAAGGCATGCCACAGTGCGGGGGCAAGACACACTGGCAGCACCTCTCCATACACTCTCTGGCATTCTCTTTCTGCTATTTTTTCATGTTAGTGGTTTGGCTTCCTGGTAAAATTTCATCAAGAACTGAAGGATACTATTTCTCAAAGGTGAGTTACAGCCCATTAACTTGGTTTTGATGTTGCCTCCACAGGGCAATGGCTCACCTATTCTCTGCTGAGCTCAGTATTCAATAGGAGCTGGAAGTCATTGCCTCACATGGTGCTGCACTTGTGGTCTCCCAGCCCTGCATCAACGTGGCTGGGAGCTGTTCAGCCTTGCCCTGCACACCACACTTGGCACCAGCTCTGTCAGTTGCTGATCACTGCTTCGATGCATCTGCCATTAACAAGAAGATTCTAAGGAATATCAGCAGTGATGCTGGTTGGAGTTGTGCTACTTTCAGTCTGCATCAGCCTCAGCATAAGGCCCTTCTGCTTTTCAGAAATCATTGTGAAAGGATGCCCCAGTGCAGCTCCTTGGCAGCTCAGTTTGCCATATACTCTATACATACCACTGCCCTTTGCTGCATGCTAATACAGTGCTCATTCAGCTGTGGGTCCTTAATTCTTACCGTGCAGGTGTTTAATAACTTGCACATAGAGCAGCTGAAGGACCATGGTTCTTTGTATTTGACAGCTGTGCTTCACTGTGCTGTGGGGCTTTCAGGGAAAAACAAATTTTTGGAGGCTGAACTTTATCTGGGTCAGGTTCAGAAGTTTGTAGTTAATTTCTATAAGAATAGATATCATCCTTACCCTCCTTCCAGAGTACAGCATGCATGCCAAGAACTTCAAGTATTTCAGTCTGGAAATAACATGTCAATTTTATTTTTTAAAGCTTCAGAATAAAGCCCTCTATAACAAAAATTCTACATGGCTGATCAGCTCCTTTAATGCACTTGTATTACGATGTGTCATGTAAGTAAAGGCTTGTTAGAGATGATTGATGTTCTCTACATTGTATAAGAAAATAGATTGGGATTAGGCAAAGTGATGCCTGTTTACATCAACTTTATTTTTGGTAATTTTTTCTGGTTCTTGTTATGGGCTGCTTTGCAAGTGTGTTGTATTTGACCATTATTTATTCTGGCTTCAAAAATTAAGTATATATGCTGTATGAAAAACATATGCTTTTTTTTTGTTCTTTAAACAGAGTTTTATATACACCAGGACACACTGATGATCATATGGTTTTACATCTAGAAGAAGAAAATGCTGTATTTTCTGGTGACTGTATTTTAGGAGAAGGAACAACAGTAATAGAAGACCTGTCTGATTACATGAAAACTTTGAAAAAGTTGTTAGAAATGAAACCAGATTTGATTTACCCAGGTACATGGTTTTGGTTTTAACTGCTCTCTTTTACTGTGTAATTTTTAAATATTTCCTCTAAGAATTTGAGAACCATTATTACAATCAAATATCATTCCTGAGGTAACAATTCAAGTTAATAAGCAGTAAGCTAAGCTGACTTTGTCATGGCAGTTTGCAGAACTTGAAAATTTTCAGTGATAGGTATCTTTCCTTTCTGAAATATGTCCATTTGAGGATGCATCTTGTATTTCTGTGCCCAAAGACTCCAGAGGCCAAAATCTTTCACTGTTAGAATTGTACAGCAAATTTAATTTTCTTACATTACTCTGTCCCTGTGCTTGAATGTTATCCTGGAAGAAAAAATAATTGTTGTTTTTTTGTTTGTTTTTGTCCCCACATACACTGTTAATGTGAGTAACCTAGTAATATTTTTTGAGAGTTGTGTGTCCTTTGCAGTACAAATGCATCACAAATTCATCTTGGAAAGATGCAGAACTGTAAAGTGGTTGTCTTAGTTAATGGTTTAGGTTAAATTTGAACAAGAGCAGAGAGCCCAAAAATGCTGTAAAAATAAGTTACCTATTCATTCAGCCTATGGCTTTCCTTTAATTCCTCTCTCTTCTCCAAACCTTGGGAATATATATATTTCATATATACCATGTGTCTGTTTAAGACTATGTTTTAAGAATTCATTATGTAATTAAAGTTTAAGCTACTCATTTGCTTTTTCAGAGCTACGTTTCAAGATTTTTTTCTGACTTTTTCTGTTTCATCTTCAACTTGTCATTCCAAGCTACTGTATCTACATTCTCAGTTGTGCCTTGTTCCATTAGCCATCTATATTTAGCCTCCTCTCTTGTGTTCACTCTTAAAATAGCCTTCTTTTGAAGGGTGTGTCCTTTAAGATCTAGGCATAAAAATGCTGTTAAAGAAAAACAGTCTTACATATTCCATAGATGTGGAGGTTGATGTAGACAGAATAGTGATTTAGTCATATTTATTGATTTAACTACTGTTAAAAGTAACAATTTTTTAGCCTCTGGAATCTCAATCAAATGTCTTCCCTTGCTTCCACCTACAAAATGCAGTCTGTTCCTCTAACTGAATTTCTGCCTCCCAAAACCCCATCTATGCCAAATTCTTTTTAGTTTGTCAATTTTATCTGTTGTATTTCACTCTGTTCTTAATGGTTATGTATCTAGATTACACATTCACCAAGGCTGAACATCTGTACTCTTTATTTGTAAGTGTTTGCTGCTGTTTTAACTGTGTTCATACTGGACTTGCAGTTAGGAAGCCAGTCTGACATCGTGCATTTTCAGTGGTGATACCTAAGTACTGAGATGGTTTTGGAACTAACTTTCTTTTTTCATCCATGCACCACAAAATAGATGTGCAGTTGTGCAGAAGGTGCTATTGCCCAATCAGAACATTTGTTGATACTGTTGGGTGTAACTACAATAGTAAAATAGTTTGCTTTACCAATATGTTCTATGTAAGCCAAGAACTCTGTTCTGCAGTATTAGGTTTTCATAATTCTTGAACTGCTTCTCTTTCCCCCAGCTATGCTTTAGCACTTATGTGGTAGCCTCAGAACTGCATGAATTTTTGTAACAAACTGACTGCTGCCTAGGTGAGAGTAGGTGAATTTTGTCAATCCTTCCCCTCCCATGCTTCTTTTTTAATTTAATATGGGAATGACTCTGGCACAACACTCATAACATCTAATTACAGATAATATTTGGTGAGAATCCTTGGGACAATAAATGGGCATTTTAGTCAGCAGAGGGCTCCCCATCCTGTAATAATAAACAATGTTCCTTGGTAATACAGAAAAAAATGGTACTGGAATTAGAAATCTGTAGAAGATTTCATGAGCCAATTGTTTTTTCACTTCATCCTTTGTGCTGTAATTTAAAGTAAGAGAATGTCATGCTTTACAGTATGTTATAATTATAGCACATAATATGAAAATAATATGAATCTGTCTGATATTAAAGCTGAATTCATGGCAAGACTGTCATATTTTGAGAGTGCTTTTTGTATGCTCAGAAACATTTTACATTTATTCAGATATTAATCCATTTATTCATTAACAAATAACTGTATTGCTGTCCCTGAAAAATGATGGATGGGAAAGTTGTACATCTGGATTTAGTTCTAAGTTTTCTGAGATCACTTTAATGTACATATATGCATACACAACAGCTACAGGTCAGATGATGTAGTGGATATGAAGTCCCTTTTGCAAAATGTGGGTTCCATTTCAGGTCTGACGTTGGTCTTGTAGTCTAAGTCAATTAAATCACTTGGAAGAGTAGGGCCAGGTTTTAAGAATGTCTTGTGATTCCATGTGCAGCCCTTGATTTTGATTATTTTAATGAGACTTCTGTCATTAGAGAATGCAAGAAAATGACATTTAACATTACAGTCTCTGCTTTTTATATCTTGCTGTGTTTTTTCTAAATTTTAAGGTTTGGGTGTATAAATGGTGACGGTACTGTTATACTTGTAATTTATTTTGTAAGGAAGAGTAGCTTCATATTAAATATGCTTGAAATTGTTAAATATAAATGCATATGCCTGTATAGTTTTATATTTAAACGTTGCATATCTTGTATTTACAATATTTATTTAAACAAGGTAAGTTTCAATGTATACTTAATAGTTTCAAACATGCTAAAGTGAGTGTGTGAGTTATGTACAAATATTTTGACTTACAGAAGGAATAGATTACTTTGATTCAGTTTAAACCATGAAAAATCAATTGCTCTTTTTTCTATAAGCTGCCTGTCCTCAGGCAAAATAAACTTTAATTTTAAAAGCTTAAAAACTAAAAACCCATTTAATCAGTAAACCCAAAAGTACAAGTAAAGAATAGGGTTTCTTTTGAGGTTCTCTAACTATTAAAACAAACTGATTTTGATGATGCCAAATAACTTCTAAAAGAAAGCTCTGGGTTTTTTACAGTAGTTTCTTTTCTACTAATTTTATAAATTACATAGGGTTTACACTCAAAAGGCAGAGCTAGAAGTTGCTGCTACTTCAGGTGAGTTGTACAGGTAAAGAAAGAGGAAACCTTGCTATAAAAAGCATGTGATGAATATTTGTGCAAGTCAGTTCCTCTATCGGTAACACAATAAATTTAATTTCTATGCATTTAGCTCTCATGGCTGAACAATATTTTCTCTGTCATTTTAATGTACCATGAGGCAATATTTGATTTTTTTTATAAAGGTTAGTGCTTTACCAGTTAAACCTTTTCATAATGTGATTCAAAGACCTAACAGTAAGTTGGACATTTCTGGTCTGCCACAATCAGTCCAGGAAGAAATGTGTTTCGGTTATTAACCAGCCAGACATAAAATGATCCTCCTATAACTTTCCCTGTGCCTTCCATTTTTCCTGCCCTGACACATTCCAACTGCCTCTCTTATTTGTCTTCTATTAAGTTTTTTTTGTCATACTCACAACAGTGTTTTTAAAGGCATAAAATAGCGTGTGAACCAGTTTGGAAGATTAGTTTGGGAAAATTGCCTGTCACAATTAAAGGCATCACCTTGGTGTTTGCCCCAACAGGGCAGTAGTACCTGAGTCCTTTGCATCAGCCATTATTGTTCAGAGGCCAGTATCAGTTCAAACCATTAGTATCAATATCCTCTGGGGAGAGGAAGACAGGCAAACTGAGATAATACAATGATCTGAATCTCATCTTTTAAATTTGTTCAGCGGTAAACTCCTTTCCTTTTTACTAATGGCCTGAAGTAGTCTTCCCGTGCTTTCCTTATTCCATCTGAGGTATTCCCTTTTCCCCATTCAGATTTTTAATATCCTAATTCTTCCTTTCCATCTTAATGCTTTGCAGATGCAGACTGTAATAGAGACATTCAAACCTTTTTCTCATGACTTTTAAATCTACTAGAGTTTACATAAGAATGTTTCAATTATTCAATAGCATACTTAATTACAAATGTAAGTAATAGTGCTCTGGTACATGTGTTTTGATTTTTAGGTCATGGCCCAGTAGTACGTGATGCAAATACTAGAATCCAAAACTACATTTCTCACCGACTTGCACGGGAACAGCAAATTCTAAATGTTTTCCAGAAGGATACTGGGAAATCATATACATCCTCAGAGCTTGTAAAGATAGTATACAAGGTAATTGTCTCTTAAAAGTTTTTAGATCAAACTAAAGAAAACTGAGGTTAAGTTCATAAAACTTGTATGTAACAGTGTTGGTCTTTGAGTGAAAATCATGGCGACTTTTTAAAAGGGATAAAAAATATTTATGCCTGTTCAGGGTTCACTTATGACTGTGCCTTTAAATTGTCTTGTTTAAGCACTTAATTGGAGTGAGGCCCACATGATTCTTTACAAACTTATTTAACTATCCAGGTCTTAGGCATAGTTTCATAAGACTTAGCAAAAAATATAATTGTAGTGCTTGGTTCAAGGTCAAAAGTATGACATGACTGTTAGTTGTGGATTTCCCAAAAGGTATTTGGGGTCTCCTGAAGAATGATTGAAAACTTCTTCTTATTGATTTATCAGTCTTCAGGGGGGTTACAAGTGAGCTGCAGTTCCACAGAGAAGGATTCTGCAGCTCAGATGTTGGATAGCTTGTATGTGTCATTAGACTGGTGTAACCCTACTTTGCTGGGACTTTGTTATCCTTCATGTAACCTCTGCAATTTGTTTGTGGAGTTGCCCTCCTAACAAGCAGAGATAAGAGATACAGTATTTCTGTTTTGGAGGAAGATGTCAAAGTTGCCAGTGGCTGTGGCTTGTGAACAGGTCTGTAACAGCTTCACAGCTCGTTTTTCATGGTTCTGCTGATCACCCATTTCCAGAAGAGTGACTGCATCACAGTGGGCATTTTACAGTGCTGATGTATCATTATCTAACAGCTTCTGCAGTTCTCCTGCCTGATCAACTAGGTTTTAAGTATAGAGCCATTCTTGTGTTTCTGTAAATCATAAACCATAAACTTGTCCTGTCTATATAAGAATTTTTCTCAGTACTATTACAGCTTTATATTACAGAAAAAAGTATATCCTTTCAAAGTATTCTAAAGTTCACAATTTATTTAACTAGTTTTCTAGTGAATTTTCCTGCCACACATATTAGTTGAAGAACTTTTTAATTTTCAAAAAGGAAAAAAAGAGCTTTACTTTTAAGATGATAGAGCTGGACAGGGGGATTTTGAGCAATCGTCACACAATCATAGAATGGTTTGGGTTGGAATGGACTTTAAAGGTCAGCAATTTCCAGTGGCAGAGACACCTTCCACAAGACCAGGTTGCTCAAAGGGCATCCAACTTGTCCTTGAAATCCTCTAGAGATGGGGCATCCACAGCTTTTCTGGGCAACAGGTGTTACTCCCTTTTACTTAATGAGCATTGAAGAATTGTAAGAGGTATTTTGTCCTCCTGAAGCTGTTACATTTTTTTAATTGTTTACTCATTTACAGATATTAATTGCTACAGGATATTTAAACCTATGCAAATGTTGTCATGGAATAGAAGTGATAGATATTTGTGGAGAAATGCATCATAAATTTGTCTTTAAAAATACTCAGCTACACTGACAACCCAGGGCAGACCAAGCTCAGAAGAGGAGTCTTCTTAGTGCTGGCCAAAGTTTTGTATGATGATACAAATGGATAATGCAAAAAATAGAGCAAAGTAAACAAAAATGTGTTGTTAGACTACTCATTTAACTGGTGTAAAATTGATTTACTCTTCTTAGTTTCCTAAAACCTAAAGCATCATTTCCTAAAACTTAAAGCATTATTTACATAACTAACTGAATGTTCCCATACCAATTTAGAAGAAAATCTGTGGTAATAAACCATGGGTCCCATATATTGAAAAATAATTTATGGATATTTAAACAAATACAAAATGTGTATTTTTTGTTTCCCATTAGGAAATCCCTGAAAATTTACTTCCAGCAGCAGAACATAACCTCCTAGTCCACTTGAAGAAGCTGGAAAAAGAGGGACAAGTGTGTAAGTTGTGGATAGAGGGTAGAAGGGGGTTCATTTTCATTTTGATGGTCTATGCACTATTTCTCATGTTATTTTAGTACGTTATTTTCTAGGGAGAAAAAAATGCAATTTTTTGCAGTAGCTGTCCATCAGACAAATTGGTGTAGAGTATTATACAGAATGGTTGTACAGTATTTACAAACTTTTAGAAAATATTTTATTAAGTATTTGAGTGCTTAGAACTCAGATTACTGCAATGTATCTACCTTTAAATTTTTATTTAAAACATACCATAGAATAAATTCCTAATGCTAGCATTTATACCTTCCTGTATTTCCTGAAATTCACACCTAAATATGCATATACATAGCGTTTTATGAGTTTACATTTAAGTTTTTGCCCATGCTAAATATTCTGCATATTTTTGTGTGTATGTGTTATAGAGATGGTTAAAATCACACAGTGTAAATTTTTACAATTTCTGATTGGTACAGTACCTCAGTAGAGCTGCTGTATTTAATTTACTGTTTTTACACTGTGCCTTTACTCTTAGTGAACAAGGTGAAGTATTCTATTTCTCTAATGGCATGTGCATATGGAAACATTACTCAGCCAAAGCTGAGGAAAATATTTCTTCCTGTACAATACATAGCTACACTCAGGTCTGTCTATTTATAAGTAAATAATTACATGAATTTACAGCTGTTGCAGATTTTCAGCATTTACCAACCTGAATAACAACATGAAATTAGTGTATTTTTTTCAACTTGGACCTTCTGTTTATCTTACTGATAGAATGGCTCCTAGTACTAACTGAACAATTGAGACTGAATTTTTTTTATAATAACAATCTGCTTTTTATTCAAAGAAAAGAGACTAGAGTCACATGAATACAGTCATTACTGAAATTCAGAAAATGTTCTATTTTGTGCAGAATGCCATAGAAACTTTACCAGCATGGTACTTACTGCACCAGCTTTTAAATGTTGTCTCAATTCTCGGTTATTAACATACATCACTGACCATACATTTTTCCAGTTTTGTGCTGCCAAATTCAGCCAAGGGCATGAGGTGCTGTTGACTGTTTGTCCCTTCTTTTCACTCTCAAAATAGGCCAGCAACAGCATTTTCTGTTGAGATCAAGTAGTGGATAAATTAACTTCAAAGGTAGTCTTCCCTGCAAGAGAGTCTGCATCTTGAATGGCCAGGAAATAATTTGGTTGAGTGAGCTACTGACTTAAGAGTTTGTTTTCTCAAAACCACCCTTTTCATGTTTACTGAACAAAAATAACTCAGTTTTTCTCAGAAATCACATTTTAGCTTTGAAGAGAGCAGATACAGTCATGTATCTGTTCACAGAGTATCAACTACTTGAAATTATTTAAAAGATTAAATAACCAGAAGAGATGCTAGTCAGAAAAATTGTTGTGACTCCTCCACTCCAGTTGGAGGCCCTTGATTCAGATGTGTGCTTTGCTTTCTTGGAAGCATGAGATGTGGCCTTTGAAGTTTGTTTTCTTTTTTAAACTTGAATTTGTGCTCACAGAGGATGTGAGGGGCAGTCTCATTGGAACGCTTGGGGTTGCTGCATTTTTAAATACAGGCTTAGGCCCAGACCTATGGTAAATGCTTAACATTTTGTGACCTTTGCCCATTTTTCAGTTCCAATTAAGGGCATCTGTTAAGGAAGACTGATTCTGGTGATTCTGAGCATGCAGCATACAAATGCTTCTGTACTCATGGTACTTGCTCATTTGATTTTAATATCCTTTGATGCCCTTTCCACATATTCCAAGACCTTGCAGCATCTCAAGTTTTGTTCTCATTATGGAAGTCTTGAGCTGTAGACATAACACTGTCTGCTTAATTTTCTCCAAACGTTTTTCCAAAGGAACATCTTGTCAGCATCAATAATGAATGTGACAGGCATATAACAACCTTACAAGTGAGTTACTCTCTGCAAATGATGGCCGGATGGTGCCTGCTGCAGTCCTTAATTAACCACTTCATACAGGGATTGGGGATTTTGTTGGTACATAACTTTTGTAACTGCAGTTGGCAGCGACACTGCCTCTTAGAGATGTGCTCTTCTTACTTAAAACAAAAGCAATGTCTTGTAAACAGGAGTGTGGCACAATGCACATGTGTAAGCTTTATCCCATGGTTGGATATGAATAATTTGGTCATTGTTTCACACCATAGCTGATAAAGAGATAAAAATAATTTGGCTGTTCTTCATTTAGCAGCACACTTTTTTCTGTCTAAAGGTTATAAATTTCAGAAAATGCAACATGCACTCTGCTACCTCAGATTTCTTAATATATAGAAAGTTTAATATACCAAACTTTAACTACAGGGTTATTAGAACTTTTTTATTAATAACTCTTTATACTGATGGGTTACATTGTGAAACAGTTAATGTTTATCACCTTCAATTGAAACTGAACACTGGCATGAAGGAAAGTATTTCATTATTTTTAATAAAAAATGTGGTGTGGATATACATATGCATGTTAAGTTTGGGGTAATCTAATGTTTATAAATAAATCTAAGTATTGCTTTGTGACTAATTTGGTTTCTTTTTCTTAACAGTACGTGATGAAACTCCCAGATTCAGATGGAAGAACAATTTATAAGTTAGGCAAGATTGCTCAGGAATGTATTTGATCTGCATGGTTGCTGTATGAAAAATCATAACGATGAGCTGGGACTATATGTGAAATAAAAACTAATTTTTACTTGTTTTTTTAAAAAGTGGTAACAATTTTAAAGCAATGTTGCAATAAGTTAACCAATGTTTTTCACATTCTACTTTATTGGATTTTTCAAAATACCCTGGTAGGTAGTGAGTTAATAAAATGGAGTGAGTGTGAAGAATTGAATATTACCTTTGTAAGATTAAATGCTGAGTTTTATCATTGGAGGCAAAAGATAAATAGCAGGGTCTTATAAACTTAATATTATAATATCTTAAAGCAAAATTATCAACTTAATAAATCACATATATAAAAGAAATCTCTAGTAAAAAAAAAAAGAAAATGTTATTCTATACCTGGTTTCACCTGCTTGTGCTTCTCAAAAAGTGATTTTCTAATAAGTTATCTGTACTTTCTAAAAAAACAAGTTATTTTTGTTCACAGATGTAAATACTGGGGTTCATGTTCCTTTTCTAATTCAGCTGACTATGCTCATCTTTGCTGGTTTCTCAGTGCAATAGGTTTTAATAAACACTGAAAGTAATTTCAGACCTTTGGGTTTTTTGGTGGAAACACTATTTCTATGGAATTCATTCAGAGGATTCATTCATTTTTACTAACAAGTGTCAAAAAATGCACAGAGTTGGAGCAGACTCTTAAATTCTTTAAAAGATTCTGCAGGAATGTGATTAGAAAGCTGTATAAATTGAGATGTGTGTTACATGCTATATGAAGTTAATCTTGTCTGTGACTTGACTAACAATCTTCAAGGTTTGCTCTTAAAATACTGTACAGTGTATTAAAATATGCCTGGAGATTAATTTAAACTGCAAGTTCAGTTCTCTGTGAGCCTTACACTTGCAGAATATATAAATATTTGCATTACTTTGTGTATCCAAAGTGTGTGACATTAGATGGTATATACATTTCTTATATTACTCAGCCTTAAAAAACAAAAGCAAATCTGAGATTTTTGAAAATATCAAGGATCAATATATGTCCTTGAAAACCTTTCACCACTCAATCCTCTACCCTCACTTGAGAAACATGCATATATGTTCGGGTACTTAAGACATGTCTTAATAATTGACATTATTTTATGAAGCTGATGACATTTGTTCTGATCAGCTGAGACAAATCCAAAACAAAAATACTCATGGGAATAGCAACCCAAAACTGAAATCATATTCTGAAGTAGTAGGCAGACCCCTGAAGATGGAAAATAATTACTTTCTGCTAAAATGATGCTTTTTGCAAACTTCATTGAGCTGAAATTTGGCCACATCATGATACGTGCTCACTTTTAACTTTTTCTGCAGAGCCATTTTGTGGTCTTTTACAGGTCTCCTAGGTTTCCTTCCTATAGTATTTTCTATTTACTTACATTTTTCCAGACATTTTTTATCTCTTCCTCCCACAAACTTTTTTTTTCTTCAATTCCTTTTGGAATAATTACTCAGTCTTCAAATGGACTTCTTTCCATTAATAATTACTTTTCTTGTAATTATTCCATTAATTTAAAGTTACCTTTTCCATCGTTAGGCATAAGAATGTCATTATCACTGCTTTTTTGAAAAAGATGAAAAGATAATTCACATGTTCTATATGGTGTCATTTTGCTTCAAGTAAACAGAAGTGTCAGTGAAAGTTTCCTGTCATGAGGTCTGAGAACCTAAGCAGGAAACTGATCTGAAGAGGTGATGTCTCTTTACCTTTCTGAGCTAAAGAAGAAACCCAATGTCACTTAACACTTTTCTTCTGTCTTACTATGAATTTTGAAATACACAGGAATGGCTTTAGAATATACTTGAGGAATTGTTGGAACTTGCAGGCGGTGAAGAAAGGAAGAGGACACAAACAGAAAACTCCATATTCTGTGCTGTGCTGCAGCAAATGCCTGACATCTTCAAAAAAACCAACAAGAAAAAAGGCTGTTTAACCAGACAAGTCATTAATGATTGTGTATGGTGTCTTTGGAATATTAAGAGCAGAAATTGCACTGTTACTAAGATGTGTATATAATAAAGGGTACTTTGCTATGGCATCTTGAAAAAGTCTCAAGGTTCCTTGATTACGTCAAATGGAATGTTTATTTTAAAAAGGTGACAGTGTAAGATATGCCATATATGTATAAAAAGGGGAGTTAGCCTGTTCACGTGCCTCATGTGAATGTGTTCATCTGTGCAGAATGTATTAAAAGCTACAAATAAAAAGAGGAGAGGGGGCTATTTCTGTCCTAAAAGGTTAGAAAGGCTAATACCAGTTGCTGGGATAACTTTCTAAACAGCTGGAGACAGAGGGAAGCACAAACTGTTTCAGCCTTCCTGATGCTAATTTCAAGATCCTGTCCTGAGAGGCAACCTCATTTATTACATTTAAGGCCTAGACTTTTGATGGTAGGTATCATCTTTGTGAAGCTCTCTGTTCTGTTCCTTGCTGATTTGCTTATTGATATTTGTTTTAAAATATTGTTCTTGGTTCTATCTCTAAGCATGTTTGATGACATGTAAATTCAGGAATTATTCCCAAATGGAAAGCTGTGTCTTGTTACTGCAGGTGTCATAATATGCTTCCTGCAAAAGTCTCCATGATCTTGCCTCCCGAAATGCTGTGTTTGGTTTGGTTGGCAAGGTTTTGGGGGACACACACACACAGATGAGGGTGGCTTCTGTGATAAGAAGCCAGGAACTCCCTCTACTCAGGTTCTAGGGAACTTCCTAAATAATGTGACCGTTTTGAAGCCTAGTGTTGGAAAATATGGATGTCTGGAAAGAACTCTGGCAAACACAGACCAGCCACCCATGGCAGGCAGCAGACTGAGGGCTGACCATCCCACTTTGCCTAAAGTGCCATACCAAACATACCAAACCAAAGTGCCAGAAGAGGAAACTCCTGATAAAAGGAAGGTGAGGAAACTTCAGGTGAGGCAACATTTCAGTGTTGCAGTTTACAGTGTATCATCAGGATTAACACACAGCCAAACTGAAACTGAGGGCCTGCATGGCAGGATATCCAGCCAGGCACCCAGGCACCTGCTGATTAAAGCTTGAGGAGAGCATGTCTTGTCCCATTTAAGTCCTTTTTGTTATGTTCTGTGGAGATGAGATGACCTGATTTCTTGTAAGTCTGAGGTGGGAAATAGATACAAACTTAGATTGCAGAAAGGAGTCCAGTTTTTATTCCAACCTGGTGTATTTCACAGGTACAGTATGTTCCATCCATGACTATATCCCTAATCAGGGATATATTTCACATTGTTATTGTTGAAATAATGGTCTGCTTGCTTTACATTTACACAGTACTGGTACGGTCAGGGGATTAAGGCATTTCTAGAAAACAAAACATATTGAGATTAAAATATGAATGCTCCGTCTCTTTAAACTTTTATAAACTATCCAGCTGTGAAGGGAAGTTTTTCTGTAGATTTTCCTGTATTTTTAAGTGTCCTAGATCATCTCCAGACACCAAATATCGTTGTCTTGTTATAAATTCATAGAAAACCTGTGAGCATCTACACAGCTGACGAAGGTGTTTCATAGTTGAAAAACCTGGTCTTACACAGATCAATCTGTTCCATGTGTCACTGCTCCACAGAGTTGGAAGAAATCAACTTATTTAAAACATCTCACACAATGAATTTGGTGCACACTCTCATTTCTGGCAAAGCAATACCAAATAGCTACATCTTAATTTATTGCCCTGTGTTCATTCATAAACTGCCGGCAGCAAAAGCCATTCAGACTATAAATGAGTCCGTTTCTTTATATTTCTTTTCCATATATCCACTGGGAGTATCTGCCTAACAGAAGCTTTAATAAATAAAGATAGCGTGAGTTTTGCGAGGGTTGAAGGACAGCTGAATACAGCCTGGATCAGCGCCGCATCAGCGTTCATTTCCCAGACCTCTTCGGTCATTGTTTTAACCTGACAAGAGCCTTCTGTTACTGGCTTGGCTTTTTTTATCCACATCTAGCTTCCCGGTCCCTTCGCTATTCCCGGTTAGTTTTCTTCCTCTCTGCATTTTTGGAGTTGGATATCTTGTTACTGTTGTGATTCTCTCTGGCTACACGGTACCGTGTGAGCAGAGTGGCGGCGGGAGGTCGCTGCCGGCGCAGGGACACCTGCACTGTGGCTCTGCCACTCGTAGCAGCCAGAACGAGTCCAGCCAGCGCGGCCTCCTCACGCTTTCCGGGAGCCCAGCTGGCTGAGGTCTGGTGGCGACCAAACTTAGCCAGAACCCCGGGGCGAGAGAGACATCAGTAGTGAATTTGGATAGCGGAGATGCCGGGGGGAAGAGGAGTCCGGGCCGGCTCCGCGTCACGACCTGAACGGGGACAGCCCGCTCTGTCAGGTCGCTATCCCGGAGGAGACCCACGGTCATTTGCTGTCGCCGCTGCCTCAGCAGGACAGTGAAGCTGGGCCGGTGCCCAGCGAGGGCTTCGGGCTAGCTCAGCTCGGCTCGGCTCGGCTCGGCTCGGCTCGGCTCGGCTCGGCTCGGCTCGGCTCGGCTCG